>ML792899.1:327815-373570 GCA_009831015.1 Picea engelmannii | reverse complement strand
GAAACATCTGCAGCTGACTGTAGGACTGAAAGGCGTCACATGCTTTGGTCAATCCCAAGGATTCGACCAGAAGCTCGTCCATCGGTATCCCTGATAACTGCTCGCCTGTAGTCATCACTAAACCCCAATCATCAGGTACAATCGGAAGCAACTCCTCCAACTGCTGGAAAACCACTCTCCATCTCTCCTCACCCAGGCAACTACTGAAATGGTGAAGGTGAGGTCTCATAATCATATGCTGCTGCAAAGGAGTGGCACCTGCATGCTCCCCTAAGTGTGTCTCCTCCCTGCCAGACAATACACCCCTCTGAATCCCACCATACATCTCAGCATGTCTCTGTGAGCTATCACTCATCACTGTATGCTCCGGCATACTCCTGTCATCTCCCGCAAACTCATGCTGCATCATAGATCCTAGGCGTACGACTGGATCAATCTCTATATGGAGATCAACCACTCCCAAGACACAAATGGAAGTGCCCCCCATCAACTGGTGCCCCTCTGGTAGATCATCAACATCCTCTGTCAATGTGACTGACTGATACATCTGAGTGTCCACTAAGACAAATGAAGTGGATCTCTGATGGATCTCCTCAGGAAACTCATATGTCCTAGACTCTGATTCTTGAAGGGCGGTCTGTGTGCCTCTCAAGAATTCCTGAGTGCTCTCCAACTCTTGAGTGAGTCGGTCCATCTCCAGACTCCAACTCCTGCTCCCTCAGAGCCTCATGATACAACTCACCAACCCTCAGTAGATAATCGCCGTCTGTCAACAACTGCTAGTAGTCAGTCCTCATCACAGATACTCTCTCCCGGAGAGTGTGAAAATCATCCATGGAGAATCCTCCATCTAAGCTACCCTGTGCCACTGATGCTATCCAACAGTAAACTGCCATCACTGCATGCATGTCATCAATACGTCTAGTGGCTGCCCTGATCATAGCCTCACTAACTCTCAACTGTGCTACCAAGTGGTGTGACTCTTGATCATGGTCATACTGAGGTGCCATCTCAGACCCCTCACGGCTAGTGTCAGTCCTGCTAGTGTCATCTCTGGAATTCCCAACAACACCCTCTGCATAAGATGACGTGCTGAGCTGTCCACTGTCTACTGTGCTGCTAGGTACTCCTGTATGCCATTGCATCCCATCACTAGATGCCATCTCCCCCTGACTCACACTGTATCCTGTATGAGCAGCCGTATCCTCCTGTGCACTCATCTTGCTATTATCCTCTGCGCCTGGATCCCATATAGATGTATCCAGACACGTGCTATGGTCATCCTGACTGCTAAAAAGTGCATCCTCATCAATGCAGGCCGATCCTGGAAGTAAGTGCTCCACGCTGTCAGCCTCTGCAATCTGCTCAACCAATGGAGTCTCCAATAGCTGTGACTCCATCTCCTTAGGCTGATCTATATGTGTAAGGTCCCCTGTCTGTACTCCCTGTACCTCCTCCTGGATATGTGGGTCTACTTGTCCATGGTGTGCATCCCTCATACTAAGCTCATCCATCATACCTAACGTGCCACTGATCTCCTCATGTGACGTGGCTATCATGGGTGTCTGAATAGGTGACAGATGTGTCACGACCCCCATAGGAAGCTCATCATCTCTAGGTGCTAACACGTGTGAATCCTCACTAGTGTCACCACTCTGCTGAGGCGTAAGGTCATCAATGGTATGTGATATGTTTGCTGAGACATTGGTGCCATCGTCCTGTCCATCCAACTGCCTATCCACTACACAAGGGTCATCCTCCTCCTCAAGCGTGCAAGCATCAGTGGCCTCCGTGCAAGAGTCATCATCACTATCCTTTGGGGTAGAGTCACTATCACTAGCTTCTGTGCAAGAGTCACTGTCATCATCATACTGCTCCAAATCCTCATCATCACTATCATAGTGTACCTCAATGATATGCTTCTTACCCTTACCCCTAAACCTATGATTTGGTTCCCAAGGCGCCTTGCAACTGTAGCAAAGCTGTGTGCTCCTACTGGGTGTGGGGTTTCTCTGTTTTTCCCTCCTAATGGGCGTGGGTTTCAACCCAAAGGCTGCTCTAATTTCCTCCCTTGCCTTGAGCCAACCTGCAATCTTCTTTTTGTTCCAACTAGGATTTTTATAGGATAGGAACCATTGAAATGTTATGAGCCCTTTGAGATTATTGATGGTTTTATATTCCCTTTCACACTCCTCAATCCTGATAATAATATCCATCTTATTGTAACTCTGCTAATCCCCACTGGCTGGCAGGAATCTAAGCTCTGATACCACTGTAATGATCCCAAGCCATTATGCAAGGATCATTACTGTTTTTGTGTCTTTTAAAACTTTTTCTGAGTGAGGTATTTCGTCAAACACTTTGCTGATCTACTTTTTAGATGTGTTTATATGTGTGTATGCAACAAATAACAGAAAGAGATAACCATGGAACATACCTCAACCATATGCAATAAGATAGACAAGCCAAAACATCTCAAATCTTCTTTATTCATAAAATAGAAGAACCTGCTACAATGGAGATGCCGATCTGGAATGCTCAACAGATGGCCAAGATGATAGACAATGGATAACAAGTATGAGCTGCTACAAAATGCTCCCGACAATACAAAATAAGCCTCCAAAGGCTGGATAAGAGATGAAGACCAATACAAGTGCCAAACTCCTCACTGTTGGAAGGTGCCACGCTCTGCTAGATAACTGAAGCTCCTCAACAATTCGGCCATGGTGCCAAAGATGTCCAATCATCTCAAGAAAGGTGTCAAATAGTAGATTGGGTGATGGTAAGAATAACCCAGGTGTCCGAATCTCCAAGATCCCTCTCAATATCTGTAGATCTGAAATCCTCCACTGAATGGTGCACCCCACTGGATGACTGAAGCTCTAGATAATTCGGCCCTAATGAAGGAGGCCTCCAAATGCTTTGAAACTCTCCACAATGGTAGATCAGGACACTGCAATGAGAACCCAAGTGCTCAAATCCTCAAATACCCGCTAGATCCTTAGATCTAGCTACTCTCCAAATAATGGTGTGCCCTCCTCTTGGGAAAATGTCCCACTCTCAATACAAATCGATCCTCCACTGAAAGACTCCGGAAAACCACCAAGAATGATGCCAAGACACCTGCAAAGGAAACCCATTACCTGAAATTCTCGAAATCCCTTCTCCTCAGCTAGGACGAGTCCCTCCTCAATGAATGGTGCACCCCCCTTGCTGGAAACCCCCAACTGGTGCACCCTCTCTCTGTCTGCACAAGCAACTGATGTGGAATCCTCCTGCAACTGAGTAGATCTGGAACTAGAATGGTGTGGGAGCGTATTGCAGCTCCGAGACCAAGCTTGGGACAAGCTAGGTGGAATCTTTCACCATCGAATCATCCTCTAGGGTTTGTTAAGTCAAAACCCTTAAAACCCCCAATGTTGGGCTCACTAGCTAGAAGCCAGAAATCAACTGATAAACATACATGAATCCATGAGAAGAGGCCCTTGCCTTTCCTTTATACTTTTGGCTCACCTTGTCCCTCCAAAGTGACTTTTATTTTATTAATATTTAATTAATTAATTAAATCACTTTAATTAATTAATTAACCTTTTTACCTTTGAAAAGCTCCTTATCTCTCCTTGTGGCTTCCTTGGCCACTGAAAGTCACTTCTAGCCATCCCATCCTGTAGTGTTGCTCCTCCCGGTTCCAATGAGCTATTACACTGAGAGGTTCCTCCAAGTAATGTGCCCAAAATGACCTCTTCAGTGATTTTAATTAACTTATAGCTCAAAATAGTCAAAATCATGGAAATCGTCGGAATGCAACGAAACCAAAGCCAACTTGTGAGGAATGGCTCATAATGATGGAATATGATGATCAATGCAAGCTGGACCCCACAATGCCTCTCAAATACCCCTGTACTCGCCATAACATCCATCTGGCTACTCTGGGTAGCATAAATCTCTGCATTGTGACGATGTCCCAAAGTGGGGACATTACAAAAAACTTCCTTATCATAAATTGCCAATGCAATGTCAAGAGATAACTCAAACCAATTCAGATAGTCCTCTCCAAAAGATGCGGCACTCTTCTCCCTCTATCTTTTGCCGGTAACAGATCAGAACTTGTCTCTCAAACTGAGCAAGTGAGTTGTGATCAAATGAGGTGCTAGCCTCCTTTATTTATACAAGTTCTGGCATGTGTGAAGTGTCTCTTCACTGGTAGGGCCGACTTCTCAATCTGGGTGGGTAAACCCACCTTTATTATATTTCTAGGTCTCTTAATTAACTGCTGGGGCCGACTTCTTATTCTGCCTATTATAATTGTCTGTTGACCAATCCGCAAAAGGGGATTTGGTCCTATTACAATAACCGACATGATTAATCCACAATGGGGATTAATCCTATGAATAAAATAACAATAATAATAAGAATGCTCTTCGCAGTTACATTATTTCAACATTGGTAGCATTTGAATTAAGATGTTTGATGGAACTGTTAAAATACTAACTGATGTGAGACATGTACCTGAGCTTAGGAAGAACCTAATTTCTTTGAGAGTCTTAGACACTAGAGGATATAAGAGTATTGTTCAAGGTGGAGTTATGAAAGTCTACAAAGGAATCCTACTGGTTATGAAAGCGAAGAAGGTTGGTAACCTGTTTTTGTTAGAAGGAAGAACTGAGTCAGATCATGCGACATCGGTATCTGAGAACGACAGTGATTCTGTTCGACTGTGGCATCAACGGTTGGGCCATATGAGCGAACAAGGATTAAAGGTATTAACTGATTGCAAGTTACTTCCTAGCCTAAAGTCTTTAAAGTTAGATTTCTGCAAGCATTGTATTTATGAAAAACATAATAGGCAGAGATTTAAAACCGGAAGACACACCAGTGAAGGAATCCTTGATTATATCCATTCTGATGTTTGGGGATCATCCCCTACTGTTTCGTATGGAGGATCATCATACTTTGTTATTTTTATAGATGATTTCTCTAGGAAGGTGTGGATCTATATATTGAAAAGAAAGGCTAATGTGTTTACCGTTTTCAAGCATTTTAGAGATTTAGTGGAAAAGAGCACCGATAGGTCCATTAAATGTTTAAGAACTGATAATGGTGGTGAATTTACGTCAATGGAATTTGAGAACTATTGCAAGGAGTTTGAGATTGATAGGCATAAAACCACTTCCTATACTCCTCAACAAAATGGAGTTGCTGGACGCATGAACAAGACTCTTCTAGAAAGAGCAAGGAGTATGCTAAGTAACACCAACTTGCAGCAGGAACTGTGGGCAGAAACAATAACTACAACTTGTTATCTGGTGAATCGATCACCATCAACAACAATAGAGTGCAAGATTCCTGAAGAGGTATGGAAAGGTCACCCTTGTAATTATTCTAATCTTAAAGTTTTTGGTTGTGAAACCTATGCTCTAATTTCGAAACATCAACGTTCTAAACTAGATCCAAAATAAAAAAGGCTTATCTTTGTTGGATATGGTGATGGTATTAAGGGGTACAGGTTGTGGGATCCTACTGCCCACAAGATCACCATTAACAGAGATGTAATATTTGATGAATCATCTCTCATCAAATCAGATGTAGATGTTCAAATGAAATAGGAAGAAGTACCTAAGTATCAACAGATTCAATTTGAAACCAGTTCAAATACAGATGAAAGTGAACATGAACAAATTTCTGAAGATGTTCATGAAGAGTTTCCTGCAAAAGAAGACATGGTTGATGATAACAATCAACAGGATGTGGATGAGCCACAAATTTCCCTAAGGAGGTCTACGTGAGTCAGAAATCCTCCAAGAAGGTATGCTGATTTTGTTTCGTCAGTTTCTTTAAGTACTAATGATGATGAACCTTCGTGCTATCAGGAAGCTGTGAAGGGTTCTAACAGTGATAAATGGAAAGATGCAATGAAGGATGAAATGAAGGCATTAGAGAGGAATGCCACATGGGACCTGGTAGAACTTCCAAGAGACAGGAAAACTGTAGGTTGCAAGTGGGTCTACAAGCTGAAGAAGGTTGTTGATGATAAGGTAGAAAGATACAAAGCAAGGTTGGTTGCAAAAGGATATTCTCAGAAAGAAGGTATTCACTTTCATGAGATTTTTTCACTAGGTGTTAAAATCGTTTCAATTCGAAGTATGTTAGCATTGGTTGCATTACTTGATTTGGAGTTTGAGCAGCTAGATGTTAAGACTGCTTTCTTACATGGAGATTTGGATGAGGAGATTTACATGGAACAACCTGAGGGGTTCATTCAGAATCGCAACAAGAAATTTGTTTGCAGGCTCAAGAAATCATTGCATGGTTTGAGGCAGTTGCCCAGACAATGGTACAAGAAATTTGACTCTTTCATGATGAGCCAGAATTATACAAGGAGTGAGTATGATCATTGTGTTTACTTGAAGAAACTGAATAATGACATATTCATTATCTTAGTATTGTATATTGACGATATGCTTTTAGAAAGCACAAGCATAACTGAGATCAACAGGTTAAAGGCTCAAATGGCTAGGACGTTTGATATGAAAGATCTAGGAGCAACAAAGCAGATTTTGGGCATGGAGATATTCAGAGACAAGAGGAATGGTAAACTTTGGTTGTCACAACAGAAGTATGTCGAGAAAATACTTTCGAGGTTTGGTATGAACAGTGTGAAACCAGTTTCTGTACCTTTCTTTTTAAGCTTTCTTCAAGTTTATGTCCTAGTACAAAAGAAGAAAAGGAATATATGTCTCGAATACCATATGCTAATGCAGTAGGAAGTTTAATGTATGCGATGGTTAGTACAAGACCAGACATTTCACATGCAGTTGGGGTTGTCAGTTGATATATGGCAAATCCAGGTAAAGAGCACTGGGCAACAATGAAATGGGTGCTTCGGTATTTGAGGGGCACAAGTGATTACTGTATCACTTATAACGGTGGTCGTGAGTTTGTCTGTAGATATGTTGATTCTGATTTTGCAGGTGATTTGGACAAAATGAGGTCAACTTCAGGATATGTCTTTACTCTTGCAGGTGGAGCTATTAGTTGGATGTCAAAGCTACAAAGTATTGTTGTTTTGTCCACTACAGAAGCAGAATACATAGCTGCTTCACATGCTTGCAAAGAGGCGGTTTGGTTAAAAGGTTTGTTTGGTGAGTTTGGAAGGATGCAGGACAAAGTAAAGCTACTTTGTGATAGTCAAAGTGCTATTCACTTGGCCAAGAATCCAACCTACCACAGTAAAACTAAATATATTCCTATTAAATACCATTTTGTAAGACAGGTCATCGATGAAGGTGAAGTTTCTCTTGAAAAGGTTCATACAAAAGAGAACTGCGCAGACATGTTCACAAAACCAGTACTTTTAGAGAAGCTACGATGGTGCTTGGCTTCTCTTGGCTTGCAGAAAAGGTGATGAACAAAAGGAGCAAGGTATCAGGTTAATTGTTGTCAAGGTGGAGATTGTTGGAATTGATGACAACGAATTTCTTCCTTGAATAGTTTTCAGATCCTACTATTCTGCGATTGGTTGTAACTAAATTAGACCAAGGATAGGAGTGAATTCAATAGTCATTCTCTTCTGTAATTTCTATAAATTAAGTATGCCCGTAGAGGCTGTTAGAGATGAGGAGACTGAGCCTGCTCTAACTCTCCATTTTATGAACAATAAGACAATCGATACCTGCTTGGTGGACGTAGCCCAACGTTTGGGTGAACCACGTAAATCTCTGAGTTATATGTGTGATCTTTTCTGTATTGTTTCCGCTGCATTTTACTGTTCTGTTCTCTATTGTTTTGACTGTGTGATCTGGTCTTTGGTGGCTCCACGATTAACAGATAGTAGCCATGTAGTGGAAGGAGGAAATTTTTCTAAACGCTTTAGTCTGGGTAAGTGAGAGAGCCTACCTTTATGGGTGTATTGTAACTAAAAGATGACATTTCAGAGCTTACAGTTAGTGTGGAAAATTATGAGCTTGACTTCTATCAAATTTTTCCCTTGATAAACATAAGCAAGAAGTTTTTGTCTTAATAAATCATTCGGCTATATATAAAAGAACTTAAATCTTTTATGCCATTTTGTATAATTGCATTTGATTTAACCACTTCAGTTTTATCTCTCAAAACACAAAGAGAGAAAATGGAGCAGATGCATGGATATTTATTACATCAAATACTATACTAGCTTTTTGGAGCAGAGAGGATTGGTGGCACTAATCACTCTTTGAAGAGTTCAAGACATACATGCCATTTATATGAAGGCTACACAAATAATATACTAGCTTTTTGGAGCAGATAGGATTGGTGACTCAAATCTTTCTTTCAAGATTTCAAGATAAGCATGCCATTTATAGTAAGGTCACATAAATACTATACTAGTTTTTGGAGCAGAGAGGATTGGTGACACAATTGCAAGACTTCCAAGACAAACATGCCATTTATGTTAAAGGTTGCACAATGACATCACACATTAAAACTTCCATTGAATTTTAGAAGCATACTTTTTTCTTCCTTGAATGGCGTTGGCCAGAACGTAATTTGTAATAATAAGTTTATTGTTTATGTTATGATTGATAAGAAATAATCAATGCATAGATTGGTGAATTATGCAAACGTTTACCAATACTCAATGTTCAACTATATATATATTTTTTGAAATCTTTTAGACTAGTTGCTTCAACAAATGAGAACTAACACGTTATTTAATGCATATTGTCGATAGTAACATGCAAACTGATACTTCCACGGCTGTCATTAGTTTAATAGAAATTCATACAACAGCTTTTGACTCCTGCGATTGAACTCACAGTGCGTGATAGTCTTCAGATGCACATTTTGAGAGGGTTTGATAATTGTTGTTTGCTATGGGCCTTGTACAGGTTCTTGATTCATGCCTATTGTTATTTTATTATTTTATTTGTGATTAGGCAGTGAAATCCTTATTAGGGATGATTTTGGGCGGTTGAGATTATTGATTGAAAAAAAGGAATACAACCAATTAGTAGTTGATGATTATTGATTGACAAAAAAAAGATACAACCAATTAGTATGGTTGAGATTATTGATTGACAAAAAAAGGAATACAACCAATTAGTAGTTGATGATTATTGATTGACAAAAAAATGGATACAACCAATTAGTAGTTGATGTAAAAGCTAAGTGTGGTAGTGTTAGAAAGCATTGTAAGTTAGGGAAGAGCAATGTTTGAATGATTTAGATTTGTGTTATTATAAGAGTACAAGTTGTGAAATGTATTTTGCAATATTATTGAGTTGTACTTTATAGTTGGAATATGCACAATTTGATTAGGGCACTGCCATTTTGTCAAAGTCACTTATGATTTGCACCTAGTCCCAACCTCTTTTGAAGGAATTGAACATTGTGTATGGTGTAACACTTTTTTACTTCTTAACAACGGCCCTATTGATAAGCACATGGTTGTTTATATGCTAAATATTTTCATCATTGTCAAAGATATTAAGTCAATGAATCAATTATTGTTATGGAACCTTTGATACCCAATCTAGTTCTAAGGGACTTCATTACTGAAACTTTGATATCCAATCTTTGTTTAAAGAACTTCATTATGTGGTTTATCATATAAAGTTAAAAATGACAACTAATTATTATAGTTGCTTAAGCATATATATTATTAAAAAACATGTGGAATAGTGGGATAGCTCAATTGGTTTGAATAAATTGTTTGAAGGCAGAGTTTTCTATGAGGTATTCAGTTCTAGTGTTGTCAAGTCTTGCTGGGTTACTAGGTGTTGTTGTTGTTGTTGGTTGGGAAACCCTCCATCTGGATATTTTGAGGAAGAGGAGGGATCTTGCTAAGTTATCCTAAGAATATATATCTACATATGTGTGTGTGTGTGTGTTGTTAAAAAATTATAAAGTTCATTTAAAGTTAAAATATATTAACATGGATAATTTTTTACTTATGTGAGCAATACAACCTTACTATAGAGTTATCCTTCGGTATAGTATACCAAATGTTACTTGGATGCTTTATTTGATCAATTGAATATAGCACGTGACTTTAGGTAAAATGAAATTATACTTGCATACAAAAGTGTTGCATGTATGCTTTATTTGATTGATTAGAGATATCACAAGGTTATACTTGCATACAAATAATGTTGCATGTGTATTTTATTTAATCAATTGGATGACTCGTAACATTAGACAAAGTTACGTTAATATGCTTATTTTTCTTGTGCACTTTGTTGTTGCCTTATTCTCGCCTTTATGCGTCCAACATTCAATGTTTGTTTTTCAAGCTCTTGCACATTTGGTGATGGTGACATTCTTTATAATGATCCTTCTTATGCCATCTACTACTTTTATCTAGTAGATTGAGTTGCAACATTATTGTATTGTGGCGTGCATTGCACAACAACATTGATCTAGTGCTATAGATAACAAAACACTATGTTAAGGTGAGGTGCAATTGAAAATTGGTTGAGGGCAATGTTCCTTAACAAGACTAAACTTGAAGGGTCTCATTTTAAATATTCCTAATCCATGACACGCCTCTTGTTTAAGTAGAATGGATTGGAAGAAACAAAGCACTTCAATTATTATTACCAAAGAATCTACACTTAATTAATGAAAGTCATTTTTTTTTAAGATGGACAAGAAGCTTACCAACCACCTCTTTTGGACGTTGTGGGAAACATAGATTTACATAATGTTTGATCCCTTTGTGTTTAAAGTGGAAGGAAGGCTAAAAAGGAACTAATGCAACCCCCCTTCCGTCCTAGGGATTCTGTGATCTCCCGATCTTGGATCTTCAAACTCCTTGAATCGAATTGGTTCTTTGGGCCTTCAACAGACCCTTAACAATTAATACACACAGGTCCCTTTGATGTTACTTGCAGGTTTGAACTACACGCAAACCTTCTCTCTGGCACTTGGAAACACCAATTTGTGAGCATTAGCCTCGTGCTAGACTCTTCCTCTTATGTGACCATGGGCTATGATTGTGGGTCAACTCTCCGTAACTTCGGGCTTCAGAAATATTGCAACCTCCGCCTTGGTCTCCTTCCGAAACACTTTCCTCTGAATTTGTGGATCTCTGTCCTGAGTCCTCCCTGGATTTGACAGTCTAGCTATACTTCGAATTTCGCGATTTCGCAAAATTTCACCTACTCCACACTCAACTCTTCTAGACCTCTATCTCCCGGATTTTCTAATCCGCTGCCACGTATCCTCCTCGTAGCCAACGGTTAGGATTCGCTTCAGGACTTCAACGATCCCGCTTCTCAACACTTTAAACACTCTGAACTCCGAAGTGACGAAATGCTTCACGACCGACCTCCGTCTGACTTTCCCCAGATCTGACGGTCTGGAATGATGTCAATCCCTCCTGAACGGATATTGCTCATTGATTCTGGGAAATCTTAAAGGACTCCTTCCTTTGAAGATTTCTCATCGCTCTCCCTCTTGAGCTTTATTCCTTCTCGAACTTTTACCTTCTTAGAATGCTCTCTTCGACACTTAGTCGAAATTTCAGCATGTGCACGCCTTGCAACAGGTCCTCCATGACTTAGCTTCTCTATGTGGGACTTACGCTACTCCTAAGCTTCTGAGTCAGAAGACTCTGTCGCGCACTCCTTGTGGACAAACTTCTTTCAATCTTGACTCTTGAAGTATGACTATGCACTCCTTGCAACAATCCTTCCACGTTCTATTGTTCCCTTTGAACAATACGAAATCGAGCGAGGTTCCTCCTACCCGCACTCTCAAACTATCTCTGCTGGACTCTCTGAGTCAAAGGAGACTCTGTCATGCACACCTTGCGGATGCTATGCACTCTTTGCACATATAAAGTTCAAGTTATCTCTTCTGAGCTTATGAGTCGAAACAGACTCTGTCAATGCACACCTTGCGGACACTATGCACACTTGCACATGCTCGTAGAAGAGAAACAATTGAAACTTATCTAAATTTTCATAGATTCATACATTCAACCAAGTAAATGCATTCATAAACACAAAAACAAGAAATAACAGAGAATTGCAAATAAAACAGAGAGTCTACCATTCAATCATTCAGATAGATACAACGACACCACACATTTGGGACAATGCTCCTCTGTTATATTCATTCAACTGAAAATATACATGTGTTCATACACTCTGATAAGCTTCAACAACTTCTACAACAACTATCAACAACTAGAATGCCAACAACCTCTTCTGGGCAACAATACAAAAATTTCTACAAGAGGGGCTCTTCGAGCTTTTCCCTCCAACTACTCTAGAGCTATCCTATCGAAAATAAAAGCTTTCAACTACTTAAGATTTATTACAATAAATATTTATGATAGACAGATAAGATCGAACACATCGAATCTGTACTGCATGCGACTTCATTAAAAGAAAATACATTTTCCAATGATCTCATGCGATCATCCAGCTCCACAACATTAAAGATGTTCTTTAATTACAATCCTTTCAAAAGATTTGCGTGATACGCCTTCTTTAAAATTTAAAATTCACTTCAAAATGCGCGTTAGGTGCTTAGCTGTCTTCCATTTGTACTTTGCTGGCTATGCTCCTGCATCATACTCCTCTGGCTGAAAAATTCATGGACTCCTGTGCATGAGCTCCTGCACTGACTTTCCATGCTTCCGGATATTCGCTTCATTTACCCAACTAGCATATTCTATTGGGCGTCCTTTCCATTTTACCAAATACTCAAAATATGTTTTTCTCCTGGTCTTCTTACCAATTCTCCGATCTACGATCTTCTCCACCTGCGACTTCTCTGCTACAGACATCTACTCTTTCCACTGAATCTCTTTCTGATCCTCTGATCCTTTGGTTCCATCTTCCTTGTAAGGATACATGTCTGCAATGTTGAATATGGGTGATATACCCACATCTTTCGACGGCTCTATCTCATAAGCGTTCTCACCAAGGCTCTATCTCATAAGCGTTCTCACCAAATTTTCATAGGATTTTGCACGACCTATCTTCTTCAACTTTAGTTTATTATATGTTCCTATTGGGAAACTCTCCTTATTGAGATGTGCTAGAAGTTGATCTCCAACTTCAAATTGAATTTTCCTCCTATGTTGATCAACTCTGCGTTTATATTCGTTGTTGCTCCTCTTCAACTGCTCTTTGATCTGATTATGAAGCTCTTGCATTTCTGCAGTGAAGTCTTTGACTCCAACGCTTCTAAATTCACTCTGCTCCAGATCTCTTAACTCTGACACTCCCCTCATAGTCATTCCATACACTATCTGAAATGGACTCTTTTTGGTAGTTCTGTTTATTGAGTTATTGTATTGATTCAGGTGGATATCGATGGCCACCCACCTTTTCCAACTCAAAACAATTTTCTGGCAATTTACTATTTTTAGCAGTTTTAACTTCCAGGGCCATTTTGAGGGCCTAAATGAAGGTTTTTCAGGATCAATCTTTTCAATGATAGCGAAAGGCATGATTGAGCCCCCAAAATGAATCTCCTCGACGACACCTTTCCAATGGAATATCGTGCGCCTAAAACAGAGATCATATGCAAAAGTTACGACCCCGAGAAGTTGATGTACCGATTTACTCAAACGAGGCCCACATGACTTTTGGCGCTTCATCTCCTAGGGTTAGGTTTTTGGATGTCTAGGGTTTTTGAAATTCCTGTTTATTGTAAAAAGGTCTTTAGAGCCTCATTGTAATCATCTTCTTGCAAATGCGAGTAGTCGTCACATCTCTTCTCAGAAATAAGTTGCCACCATTCTAGCAAGTCTTTCACTCTGTATTTTTACAGTCTTTGTACATTTTTACTCATTAATATAAATTTTATTACCGTATCTCTGTGTTTATGGTTGCATCTCTGATAAATTTATGTTATATTGTTGGATATCCGAGATATCTTTGTATATTTCTTTATTATATCTCTGCTCTCATTTCGTGCTGAAAATAATCTAGATTAGTGGTATCAGAGCAGGTTGCTCTTGATCATTTTTTTTAGTGCATGTCCCCGACGAGGTCCAAGTATAACAAGTTGGGTCTCGAGCTTGTCTCTCTTGAAGACAATCACTCTCACACCCAATAAACCCTCCATGGCGGAAGAAAAGAAAAATGACGGAGCATGCGATCCTATAAATCTGTTACTTGAGCAAGCTCTGATGCGACAGAGGGACGACATGATGGAGAATTTTTCCCACATCCTTCGACGCCTGCCGATAACAACATGCACGTATTCATCAAACAACCACTTTGGAAGCACCTCTAATTTCAAGGTACATGTTAATTTTGATATTCTCGTATTTGAAGGTCACATAGATGCGGATGCCCTAGACAAATGGTTAAATCTGTTAGAAGGTTATTTCTCTATTCATAATTTTTCCAACAGGGAAAAGATCACCTTCGCACTCCTTAAAGGTCTCTCCCATGTCAAACATTGGTGAGAAACTTACTGGGAGAAAAGTTCCACAGAGGAGTCTGGAATATATGGGGCCGAGCCCACTTGAGATTTTTTTGTGGATGCGGTAAAGGAACAGTATTACCCTGTTGGCAACTAGCAGAAGCCAGAAGAACCTCATTTCAACAGAGGTCGTTAAACAGTTGGGATCGTCGAAAACACCACACCCACAACCATACAACATCGGGTGGCTTCGCCAAGGACGAGATCTCCGTGTCAGCCATCAATGTCGATTGTCATACGACATCCAACCCTTCAAGGACGAGGTATTATGTGATGTTGCCCCACTAGATGTCTGTGATGTTCTCTTGGACCAACCATATATGTGGAAGAGCCACGCTGTTTATGAGTCTCGACCCCGTAGTGTCATTTTTACTTTGGGGGGTCATCTCTACAGAATACCAGAGGTAGTTCCAGCTACTGTCCCACCTAAACAATGTCGCAAGGTAGTATCTCATACTACAAAATTCAACTTCTTCACAATCTGTTCAAAAGGTGAACATGAGGATATTGCAACCACTATAGCCTCGACCCAAACACTTTCTACCCAATAGAAGAGGGTCGACAAGACTGCAGCAAATCGCAAATATTTCGTCTGCACACAAATATCTCATGTAGCTAGACCGGTTGAACAGATTCAACCCTGCCAATAATAGGTTCCTGGCATCCTTCCACAAACCAAACAACGCGACGTCTCCAACAAGGCAAGCAGCGCAGCAAGATTCAGATTTAACAAACGCTTCCCCCTCTCCCTCGGGAACTCAATGCAATGGAGACCATTGCTTCCTAAGGAGGGAGGATTGATTCAGGTGGATATCGATGGCCACCCATCTTTTCTAACTCGCTCAAAACAATTTTCTGACAATTTTGACAATTTACTATTTTTAGCAGTTTTAACTTCTGGGGCCATTTTGAGGGCCTAAATGAAGGTTTTTCGAGACCAAGATTTTAAGTGATAGCCGAAGGCATAATTGAGCCCCCAAAATGAATCTCCTTGACGATACCTTTCCAACGGGCTATCGTGCCACTAAAACGAAGATTGCATGCAAAATTTACGACTCCGGGAAGTTGATGCACCGACTTACCCAAACGAGACCCACATGAATTTTGGTGCTTCATTTCCTAGGGTTAGGTTTTTGGATGTCTAAGGTTTTTGACATTCCTGTTTATTGTAAAAATGCCTTCAGAGACTCATTGTAATCATTTTCTTGCGAATGCGAGTAGCCGTCACATCTCTTTTCAGAGATAAGCTGCCACCATTCTAGCGAGTGTTTCACTCTGTATTTTTACAGTCTTTGTACATTTTCACACATTAATAGAAAATTGTATCACTGCATCTCTATGTTTATGGTTGCATCTTTGATACATTTATGTTATATTGTTGGATATCCGAGATATCTATGAATATTTCTTTATTATATCTCCACTTTCATTTCGTGTCGAAAATAATCCAGATCAGTGGTATCAGAGCATGCTACTCTTGATCATTTTTTTTAGTGCATGTCCCCGACGAGGTCAAAGTATAGAAAGTTGGGTCTCGAGCTTGTCTTTCTTGAAGATAATTGCTTTCGCACGCCCAAGAAACCTTCCATGGCGGAAGAAAAGAAAAACGACAGAGCAGTCGATCCTATCAATCTGTTGCTTGAGCAAGCTCTCACGCGACAGAGGGACGAAATGATATAGAATTTTCCCCACATCCTTCAACATCTGTTGATAGCAACAGACACATCTTCATAAAACAACCACTTTGGAAGCACCTCTCCTTTCAAGGTACAGATTAATTTTGATATTCCCGTATTTGAAGGTCAGATAGATGCGGATGCCCTAGACAAATGGTTAAATCCGTTAGAAGGTTATTTCTCTGTTCATAATTGTTTCGACAGGGAAAAGATCATCGTCACACTCAAATCTCTCCCTCATGTCAAACATTGGTGGGAAACTTACTGGGATAAAAGTTCCATAGAGGAGTCTGAAATATATGGGGCCGAGCCCACATGAGATTTTTTTGTGGATGCGATAAAGGAACAGTATTACCCTGTTGGCAACTATGAGGACTAGTACATGAGATGGACCACATTGCGACAAGAGAGGGGCCAAGCAGTTCCGGAGTTCATCAATACCTTCCATACCTTGCGCACCAAGCTGGGTATCAAGGACTCTGAACAACATTTGGTTCTAAAATACTGCGGAGTCCTACACAGATACATCCAAATTGAAATGGATTTTCTTGACATCTCATCACTCGGTTCTGCTTATCGATATGTTGTTAAAATCGAGCAGAAATTCAAGCACCAGAACAAACGAGAGTTCGGGTCTGCAAATCCGCAACAACCAAAGTATGATAAAGACGACCCTAACAAACAGTCTCCCGAAAACCATTCCAAGCCACAGAAAAATAAGGGTCACAGGAAGACAAATAAGGACACCGAAAAATGGTGCGATTTCCACAAAAGTCCTTGGCACAACATCGATGAATGTCGCTCAAAACAATTATTGGTGGCCGAGATCAAAGACAAGGAGCTGAACCCTGATTAAGAATTTGATTATGAAAATACTAGTAAAAGACAGATCATCGACGCAGGCCCCATTGCTACTGTCGCGGCCGCAACAATTCAACCAGAAGAACCAACAGATCCTGAAGAGGGGGCACACCTTTTCCATTCATAGATGTGGGTGAAGGGGACCGCTCTGCATTTTATTGTTGAGAGCGAAAGCCAGAAGAACCTCATCTCAGTAGAGGTTGTCAAACAGTTTGGATTGTCGACAACACCACACCCACAACCATACAACATTGGGTGGCTTTGCCAAGGACAAGATCTCTATGTTAGCCAACAATGTCTATTGTCATATGACATCCAACCCTTCAAGGATGAGGTATTATGTGATGTTGCCCCACTAGATGTCTGTGATGTTCTCTTGGGCCAGCCATATATGTGGAAGCACCATGCTGTTTACGAGTCTTGACCCATAGTGTCATTTTTACTTTGGGGGGTCATCTCTACAAAATACCAGAGGTAGTTCCAACTACTGTCCCACCTAAACAGTGTCGCAAGGTAGTATCTTATACTACAAAATTCAGCTTCTTCACAATCTGTTCAAAATATGAACACAAGGATATTGCAACCACTACAGCCTCGACCCAAGCACTTTCTATCCAACAGAAGAGGGTCGACAAGACTGCAACAAAACAAAAATATTTCGTCTGCACACAAACATCTCATGTATCCCTACCAATTGAATAGATTCAACCCCACTAGCAACAGGTTCGTGACATCCTTCCACAAACCAAACAACGTGATGTCTCCAACAAGGCAAGCATCTCAACAAGATTCAGATTCAACAAAAGCTTCCCCCTCTCCCTCTGGAACTGAACACAATGGAGACCATTGCTTCTTAAGGAGGGAGGATTCATTCAGGTGGATATCGATGGCCACCTACCTTTTCCAACTCGTTCAAAACAATTTTCTGGCAATTTTGACAATTTACTATTTTTAGCAGTTTTAACTTCCAGGGCCATTTTGAGGGCCTAAATGAAGGTTTTTCGGAGTCAAGCTTCTAAATGATAAATGAAGGCATAATTGAGCTCCCAAAATGAATCTCCTCGACGATACCTTTCCAACGGGTTATCGTGCGCCTAAAATGAAGATCGTATGCAAAAGTTATGACCCCGAGAAGTCGATGCACTGACTTACCCAAACAGGGCCCACATGACTTTTGGCGCTTCATTTCCTAGGGTTAGGTTTTTGGATGTCTAGGGTTTTTGACATTCCTGTTTATTGTAAAAAGGCCTTCAGAGCCTCAATGTAATCATCTTCTTGCAAATGCGAGTAGTCGTCACATCTCTTCTCAGAGATAATCTGCCACCATTCTAGCCAGTCTTTCACTCTATATTTTTACAGACTTTGTACATTTTCGCTCATTAATAGAAATTGTATTACTGTATCTCTGTGTTTATGGTTGCATCTTTGATACATTTATGTTATATTGTTGGATATCCGAGATATCTCTGTATATTTCTTTATTATATCTCCTCTCTCATTTCGTGTCGAAAATAATCCGGATCATGTATGCAAACTCTGCTTGTGCTAGAATCTGATCCCACTGACTATGATGTTCAGTGACCAAACTTCTCATCAAATCTCCTAGACTCTGGTTAACCACCTCATTCTATCCATCCGTTTGAGGGTGATATGTAGAACTAAATGATAGTTTTGTTCCCAACTTTCTCCACAATGTTCTCCCAAAACGACTAACAAATTTGGTATTTCTGTCTGAAACAATACTCCTGGGAAACCCATGAAGTCTCACAACTTCCTTGAAAAACAAGTTAGCAATGTGTGTTGCATCACTAGTCTTCTGACATGGGATAAAGTGTGCCATCTTTGAAAACCTTTCAACTATCACAAATATGGAATCACTTCCTCTTTGTGTCCTTGGCAATCCCAACACGAAATCCATGCTCATTTCATCCCAAGGCCTCTCTGGAATAGCCAATGGTTGATACAACCCAATATTCTTCTTCTTTCCCTTTGCATACCGACAAATATTACATCTATTCACAAACCTTTTCACATCTGCCCTCATACCTGGCCAATAGTACGAACTGTTCAACCGTGCAAACATTTTTTCATGACCGAAATGTCAGGCTAGACCTTCACTATGCTTTGCCTTCAGCGAATTCTCTCTCATCGAGCACCTTGGTATGCACAATTGGAAACCTTTGAACAACAATCCATCTTGAATTAGGTATTTTGTTCATTGACTTCTGTCTCTGAGCACAGGATTCACACATGCTTCATATGCCTCTTTGAAATCTGGATCATCATGATACATTTCCTTAAGGTGTTCAAACCCCAAGGTTTTCACTTGAAATTCCCACATAATTAAACATCTCCTGCTCAATGCATCAACAACCTTGTTAGCATTACTAGAAATATGTTTAATGACAAAAGTGAAATTTTGCATAAACTCTATCCACTTAGCATGTCTCTGGTTTAACTTCTCCTGTTTGGTTATGAATTGTAAAGCATGATTATCGCTATACAAAACAAACTCTTTTGGAACAAGGTAGTGCCTCCATTTCTTCAAGGCTTGAATTATGGCATAGAACTCTTTATCATATATGGAGTAATTTCTCTTATTATCGTTCAAATTCTCACTGAAATATGCAACATGCTTATTATGTTGGCTCAAGACCACTTCGATTGCAACACCACTTGCATCACATCTCACTTGAAATGTCTTCCCGAAATCTAGCAAGACCATAATCGATTGTTCTGTTATCTTCTCCTTCAATATGTTGAAGCTTTTCTCAGCCTCTTCTGTCCATTTAAAAGACTTATGTCTTTTCTTCACTGTATCCATCATCGGTGCACCGATCTCACTGAAATTTCTAATGAACTTCCGATAGAAACTTGCTAATCCATGTAAGCTTCTCACCTCAAATATACTCCTTGGTGACGACTGTCCTTTGATTGCTCTCACCTTCTCGGGATCCATATTCAATTCATTCGAAGAGATAAAAAAACCCAAATAAATGAGTTATGTCTTCATAAAAGAGGATTTCTTTAAATTTATCAACAACTTCTCCCGCTGGAACCTCCTCATCACTAATGTTAAGTGCCTCAAATGATCTTCTTCAGTTTTACTAAAGACTAGTATATCATCCAGATATACGATCACAAACTTACCAATAAAATCTTTCAACACTTCATTCATCAACCTCATAAAAGTTCTCGGGGCATTTGTTAAGCCAAACGACATAACAAGCCATTCATACAATCCCTCATTGGTCTTGAAGGCTGTTTTCCACTCATCACATTCTCTCATTCTTATCTGGTGATATCCACTTTTCAAATCTATCTTTGATAAACAGTTTGCTCCACTTAAGAAATCCATTAAGTCATCCATCCTTGGCAATGAAAATCTGCACCTAATGGTGATTTTGTTTATGGCTCTTGAGTTTGTACACATTCTCCACCCTTCATCCTTCTTCGGACTCAACACAGTTGGTACTATGCATGGAATCAATCTGACCTTTGTCTAAAAAATCCTGAACTTGTCTTTTTACCTCCTCATTCTCTTGAGGTGTCAATATGTACGTTGCTTTATTCGACAAACTTGGTCCTGGTATTAAGTCAATGTGATGGCTGATACTTCTGATAGGTGGCAATGAGCTTGGAAACTCATCCACTACTATGTCAACAAAATTCTCCAGCAACTCCTGGATTTCTTTAGGCAGATCCTCCATAGAAGTACTTGTAAGGATAACTCTGTGTTTCCTCACCACAACGAACTGCATCTCCTATTCCTTCTTAAATTCACTCAGGATTTCCTTCCCACTCATGAGAAGTATGCTCGTGATGGCTTCTTGCTTCACTTTCTTTCCTCAATCGACAACAACATGTGTGTCCTACCATTCTTCTCCAAAGTATAAGTATTTTTTCTCCCATCATGAATGATATTTCTGTCATATTTCCATGGTCTTCCCAACAAAACATGACATACATCCATGGGAATCACATCACACAAAATATCATCTCTATAACCTCCTATTTTAATTTCAACAAGGCATTGTTTAGTTATCGTTACCTGGTGACCTTTCTGCAGCCATGAGACTTTATATAGGCTCAGATGTGCAGTTGTCTCCAGTTCCAATTTCTCCACCATCTTCGTGGATACTAAATTATCAGTGCTCCCACTATCAATTATCACCTTGCATACTCTGTCTTTAGTCTTGCAAGCTGTCCTGAACAAACCATTCCTCTGCACTGGCTTTTCAACCTTTGGCTCTGACTTTAAGATAACTTTCTTCATCATAAAATATCTCCCATCTTCTGCGCCTTCTGCCTCAACATCTCACTTCCACGCTTCCAAAATGTGAGCTTCACCTCCTTATTTTTTTCTCTCGGGGCATTCCCAAGACATGTGTCCTACCTTTCCACAAGCATAACACTTTACTTCTCCTCCTCTTCCTCGAGGAAAAGAGTTTCTACCACCACTCTGTCTCCCTCGAGAACTTCCTCCTCTTTCAAAGTGACTATGTGATTTCTTAGTCTCACCTTTGGGCTTCTGTTCCTTGTCATGGGAAATTCCCTTGCCTTTATTTAAACTTCTACCTCTGCTTTGCTGACTCTGCTTTCTGATCAATTTCTCCTCTCCTTTTAGTGCAATATGATAAGTGTCCTCTATTGTCCTTACTGTCATCATGATGATTTTGTCTTGGATTTCATAACTCAGGCGGTTGATATACCTGGTAACATTTTCTTCATCCCTCTCTCTTTGTCTAGCCGTGATGTTCAATTTGTAGAAATCCTTTGTGTACTCCACTGTCATTCCTTTCTGCCTCAGGTTCTGCAATCTCCTGAACATATTTATCTGATAGTCATTGGTTATGAATTTAGTCTTTAGCTTGGTTACCATTCTATCCCAACTCTTAATCTTTTTTTTTTCTTTGCTTCTCCTGTCAGCCTGTAGTTCATTCCACCACAGTGTTGCATGTCTTTTTAATATGGTGACAACATGTTTCACATTTTTCTCCTTATCAACATCTTCATAGTCAAAATACTTGTCCATTGCTCGTATCCAATCAAACAATTATTCGACGTCCAAATTATCTTCATATATTGAGATGTCTATCTTTGCTCTAGATCACAACTTGGCAACTACCTTCAGCAAGCGCTCTTCCGCAACATCCTCTGCTACAACTTCCACTTCTTCATTCTCTGCATCACTGACGTCTCCAACATCAGGTGCTCTCCTTTGCGATGTTTCCATGACATCCAACTTTGCTCTGAGTTCTCACATCTCCCTTTCCATAGCTAGATTTGCTACAGGTGGCTCTGCACGTCTCCTAGGCATCATTGTGCTGATGTATCTGATACTACTGATGATATCTGCCTACTTCTTTGTCTCCTTTACTTACAAAAATCAATTTTGTAGGCTCTGATACTATTCTTGATGCAACCCCCCTTCGCTCATGGGGATTCCGCGACCTCCCGGTCTTGGATCTTCAAACTCTTGGAACCGAATTGGTTCTTCGGACCTTCAATAGACCCTGAACAATTAATACACACAGGTCCCTTTGATGTTACTTGCAAGTCCGAACTACTCACAACCCTGCTCTCTGGCACTTGGCAACACCAATTCATGAGCACTAGCCTCGCGCTAGACTCTTCCTCTTATGTGACCACGAGTTATGACCGTGGGTCATCTCTTCGTAGCTTCGGGCTTAGACAATATTTCGACCTTCTCCTTGGTCTCCTTTTGAAACACTTTCCTCCGAATTCCCGCATCTCTGCTGTGGGTCTCCCTGGATCTGACGGTCCAACTGTACTTCGGATTTCACGACTTCACGAAATATAACCTACTCCACTCTCAACTCCTCCAGACCTCTATCTCCCGGATTTTTTAATCCCCTACGACGTATCCTCCTCGTAGCCAACAATTAGGATTCGCTTCGCGACTTCTCGACTTTGACGATCCCGCTTCTTAACACTTTAAACACTCCGAACTCCGAAGTGTCGAAATGCTTCACGACTGACCTCCGTGCTACTTTCCCCAGATATGATGGTCTGGAATGATCTCGATCCCTCTTGAATGGATCTTGCTCGCTGATTCTAGGAAATCTTAAAGGACTCCCCCCTTTGAATATTTCTAATTGCTCTCCCTCTTGAGCTTTGTTCCTTCTCGAACTTTTACCTCCTTAGAATGCTCTTTTTGACACTTAGTCGAAATTTCATCTTGTGCATGCCTTTCAACAGGTCCTCCTCCACGACTTAGCTTCTCTATGGGCGACTTTCACTACTCCTCCTGAGCTTCTGAGTCAGAAGACTCTGTTGTGCACTCCTTGCAAACAAACTTCCTTCAATCTTGACTCTTGAAGGATGACTATGCACTCCTTGCAACAGTCCTTCCACATTCTATTGTTCCCTCTGAACAACACAAAATTGAGCGAGTTTCCTCCTACCCACACTGTCAAACTATCTCTGTTGAAATATTGGAGTCAAAGCAGACTTTGTCACGCACAACTTGCGGACATTATGCACTCTTTGCACATATAAAGTTCACGTTATCTCTTCTGAGCTTATGAGTCGAAACAGACTCTGTCAACGCACACCTTGCGGACACTATGCACACTTTCACTTGTTCGTAAAAGAGAAACAATTGAAACTTATCTAAATCTTCACAAATTCATACATTCAACCATGTAAATGCATTCATAAACACAAAAACAAAAAATAACAGAGAATTGCAAATAAAACAGAGAGTCTACCATTCATTCATTCAGATAGACACAACGACACCACACATTTGGGACAATGCTCCTCTGTTATATTCATTCAACTGAAAATATACATGTGCTCATACACTCTGATAAGCTTAAACAACTTCTACAACAACTATTATCAGCTAGAATGCCGACAACCTCTTCTGGGGAACAATACAAAGCTTTATACAAGAGGGCTCTTTGAGATTTTCCCTCCAACTACTCTAGAGCTATCCTATCGAAAATAAAAGATTTCAAATGCTTAGGATTTATTACAATAAATATTTGTGACAGACAGATAAGATCGAACATATCGAATCTATACTGCACACAAATTCATTAAAAGAAAATACATTCTCCAATGATATCATGCGATCATCCAACTCCACAACATTAAATATGTTCTTTAATTACAATCATTTCAAAAGATTTGTGTGATATGCCTTCTTTAAAATTTAAAATTCACTTCAAAATGTGCACTAGGCGCTTAGCTGTCTTCCATTCGTGCTTTGTTGGCGATGCTCCTGCATCAGGGACTCAAGTTTTTTCAAGTTCCACAAAATATATAGACCATAACTATTTTTTGGGAAATGCAACAAAAATTGGTTAGAACAGTTTATCCACCCAAAATTGATTAATTCTTAATAGAATCCATAGAGAAAATCCAATAGGAATCAAAGAACCTAATCATATATGAAGGGGTGACTATACTACCCTTGGATTTGTATGTATGCATGCAATAGATATATCACCACACCTCATCCTCTAGGATCACAAACTTGATGAGTGTAGCATATGTAAGTGACTAGTAAGGAGTCATGGCATCTAAAAAATGTAAGGCACTAGAGTTGTGGTTGGAGATGATTAGCTAGCTTCTTGTGGGCCATCGTGCCATCTTGTGTGTAAGCCTTTTGAATCTATAATTACAAGTGCTTTTTGTAATTTGATAAAATTTTAACTTCACAATAATATTTGTAGTATGTAAGTTAACATCTCTTGTATGGTTGTAACTATAATGGGCAACTTGTTAAACAAATTATTGCAAAATTAAGTTTGAAAGTGAAATACCATTAAAAAGTGTTCTATAATAGTTAACTAATATTATAACTAATTGACAATTATTACATAATTATTAAAGTCATAATTTGGTATATATAACTAATATCATAATGAAATGAATAGTGGTCGAGAGTTTATGAATGCTCAAGTGTTGTATAGTAATATGTTATATTGGTTTCATGTTTCCAATGATGATGATGATGATGATGATGACTAACATCCACTGAGATCGAATTGGTTTGTCAGACCTTAAGAGGGTAAGTGATTACTTGCAATTATTTAGAATTTTGTTTCTGTGCTAAAAAAACATTAAGATAAGATTTCTAAGATTACCATAGTTTTGTGAGTTAAAATGCTAGGGAGGTTGATAGTGTGACATATTTTGAAATTGAGATCTAATTTTGGTATAGCCTGGGCAATCTAAGAGAAAATACTTTTCATCTTCGACCTTCTTTGTGTCACAAAGGTGACACACTCTTTCATCCCATGAAGTTTTAGGAATTGACCAACACCCAATTTCACTATGGAGCTCGTGAGAATTTGTTCTTATCTTAGCATTGTTTATTTTTTTCTCTACACTTGTCAAAACATAGAGATAATTTTGATCTTCTAGATTAGGGTCGATTACATCCTTATAATACCTTAATTTTATTTTTTCCTATAACTCTTTATCATACCACATTTTCTCCTTAAATTTTGATTTAATGATATTTTTAATAGTATGCTTATTTTGCAAATTGATGTCTTCCATGATTCCCCAATGGCTTAGCCAAGACTGGGCATCTTTATGCCATCCTCGCTTGAGTCGAAGGTGGTTACGACTCGATTTTGAAGCAATTATAGGAAGTCTCTTGTCTTCCATGTTGTTTAACTTCTTCTTATACATTAGGTATCTAGTCATAGCTGTGCTCTTAATGGGGGAAATACTTGCCTCTAAGAGGAGGATGGGCTAGGGCATATTTCCTTTAATTTTGAGATTATAGGTTATAAAATTATTTTGGATTTTCTCTATCTTTCTTCAGGATTCATGAGAGATACTGCATCCCCAGACTTCACATACATATAGAATAACACGTGTAACAAGAGTCCCAAAGATAAGTTTCTTCTCATCTCATATCCAAGATTGACTGATTTACAATTGTTTTCAAGCCTATAATAAGCTTTCCATCCCCCAATAATCCTTTTCTCAATGCTATAATTCCAGTTGAGGTTATGGTGAATATCGATTCCAAGATATTTATATGAAGTCACTTCCTCCAAGATGTTTTCATATGCAAATGTATCATACGTTATCTTATTGGATTTAATGATCATGACCTTAGTCTTGTCAGTGTTAACAGTCATACCCATATTGGAGCAAAAATCCTTGAGGATTTTTAGTTTCTTTTCAAGATTGTGGGGACTCCTTGCCATAAGAATGATATCATCAGCATAAAGAAGAAGATTGATGACTATACCAATGAGAGTAGGGCCAACACAACCCGCTTCTTCCAAACAATCTTCTAACTTGTCAATGTATATTCCAAGAAGGGTAGGGGACCAGGGACAACCTTGCTTGACTCCAATATTGCAGTTAATCTCTTTCGACCAGCTCTCAATGTTCTTAAACTTGACAATAATGTTCTCATACAATCTTATTGCAGAAACCATCTCAACTAGAAAGGCTCTTTTATCTCTTCCAACCCATCCCAAAGGTTTTTCCTGGGAACCGTGTCAATTTTTTTTCTAAAGTAAACAAAACAACAAAAAAGATTGGTTTTAGTATTGCAGAACTCCTCTGCAATGATCCTAAAGGTAACAATATGGTCCACAGTTGAATGATATGTCTTAAACTGGGCTTGGCCCTTAACTCTTTTACTGTGACTTTCTAGCCAAAGGCTAATCTTCTTTTCCAAAAAAATTCCATTAAGCTTGGATAAAATTGGCCTAATCATAATGGTCCTATAATTAGAGGGAGTGTTTCTATCCCCATTTTAAAAAATAGGAACAATGAGGCTTTGCGTCCAGGGTTTAGGGAAGCCCTGCTTGACTGTTAAATTGAAGAGCTTGTGTATGTGAGGGATGATGATAGACCCTTCGATTTTAAAAATTTCAGCTTGGTAGGCTTCAATGTCCTTATCTTTCCCATTTGCAAGCTCCTTAACCCCGAACGCTATGTCATCCAAAAAAAAAAACTTCATCCAAAGATAAAATTGTATGCAAAGATGAAGCTTAGAGGTCAACAAAACTTTATGACCACGAATATAGGGAAATACAAAACATCGCCAAAAGGGGAAAATGTGTCAATTACATTCTAGATTAATGTATCTACTTGTTTTCTCTACTTTCTTTGAACTTTTGAATCACATTTACCACAAAAAATATCAAACCTTACAAGAGCATTCATGACAACATTCTACCTCAAAATGTAATTAAATGAATCTCTAAAGTTCATTAGAGGAAATTTTCTTTGAAAATGAGTCTCCTAAGGAAATTGTAAAATAATATTTAATGTGCCACATTAAAACCATGTATGTCACATCACATTGCCATATAAAATAGGCTAATCTAAAATTACGAGATGAGAGTTAAGAATAATAATAAGATGTTTAAATTATTATTCATAGATAATAAATGATAACAAATATCATACAATAAATAATATCTATTAATATGTAATATGAAAATAGAATAAATAATATATTATTAATATATGATAATAATATAAAATAATAATTTATAATATAATCATAATATAATTATATAGAATATATAATCATAATATAATATTATATGAATTAATAACTATAATATAATAGTATGAATGAATGTGACAACATTCAAAGAAATGTATAATATGATATAATAATATTAAATATAATATAATCATAATATAATATCAATTAATAATTATTATAAAATAATACTATGAGATAGGAAAAGGTAAATACTTATTATATTATATTTGTAGTATGAATTAAATATGAAAAGGTTAACACATACTACTATTAATATGAATTAATTATTATACAAAAATTATATAATATTAAATATGAATAAGAATATTTCAACTTTATTATTATTAAATATTATATAATAATTATATAATATTACAAATTAATAACTATATGATATAATATGATGATGATGATTAACATCCACTGCCACCAATTGGTTGGATCTTAAGAAGGTAAGAGAATACTTCAATTTCTTTAAAATTGTATTTCTATGCTCAAAAAACATTGAGAGAAGCGTTCCAAGATCGACATAGTTTTCATGACTTGGGAGGTTAGGAAGGTCGGTAATGTGAAAAATATTTTTAAAATGGGATCTAATATGAGTATATGTAGGGAAATCCAAGAGGTAGTTTTTTTCATCTTCTACCCGCTTAGTGTCACAAAGGTGACATATTCTCTCATCCCATGGTGTTTTGAGAGTTGTCCAATGCCAAGTTTCACTATGTAGTTGGTGAGAGTTTGTTCTTATTTTAGCGATGTTGATTTTCTTCTTTGCATTTTTGAAAATTGAGAGGTAGTTTTGATCTTCTAAATTATGGTTGACCACCTCCTTCTAGTATGTAGTATCTTAATTTCCTTTTATCCACTAATTCTTTATCACACCACATATTCTCCTTAAATTTAGAAGTGATAATATTTGTAATATTATCGATATTCTGTATGATGGTTTCTTCTTGTATTCCCCAATGATTTAGCCAACATTTGACATCTTTATGCCATCCTTGCTTGAGCCACTCATGATTTTGGCTAGAGTTTGAAGCAATTTTGAGGAGTCTATTGCCATATATTATAATAATAATACATTATTAATATATAACGAAAGAACACATTATTATTGATATATAATAATAATGGAAATATAATAAATAACTGATAATAGATATCATACAATAAAGAAAAAAAATACTAATAATATAAAATATTCCACATTAGTATTTCAAAGATATTAAACATGTCTTGAGATGATCTCACCAAGATCTTAACTAAGCGAAGGTTTACATATGGTTAAATATTGTCAAATATAAATATAACATATAATCATCCTTGACTTTTATATGTCCAACTCAACTATTATGGTTGACTCAATTCTTTGAAATTCTATTGGTTATTGAATTTTAAACTCAACAAACATGGTTTTTATTATAAGGCCCATTTTTGGAGCAAATTTCTTCTAATGGTTTTGGGCTCTAAAAACAAAGATATAACCACATCAGGTGATTGCTTGGATCTCATTGTTAGAGACAATAATCATTTTCCAAGTTAGATATCATTGGGATTCTCTTGCATGGGTGACTATCAATTGTGTTTTGAGTTATTAAATACTTTCGTAACTAAGCCAAGTTGTTCCAAGCACTAAATAAATGTAAAATGACCCCAAAAAAGCCACAATGACCCATGTTAGTTGAATCCACATATAATATAGTATTTAAGGTCAATCCTATATTTTAATGGATAGGCTGGACATATGTGGTCTTATTTGAGGCAAATAAATAAATATTTCTTTTTAGGTCTTCCTTGATTGCATTGCTTGCAATTTCCATAATGGCCATGGTAACCTCCTTGATATCCACCTTGACCTTGATACACTCTATCACCTCCTCTGTGTGGTTGGCCCTGGTTATGTTCTTTCACTTGTGCATGATAGATTGTTTTGTAATTAGGTTTGGTTCGACCATTGTGTTGATGTTCAATTGTATTGTGTGTCAGTTTTTCACAAATGGTACACCATTTAGGTTTAATGTTTTTCAAAATTTCGGGTAGTCTTTTGTTGTGTTGTTTATGATAATCTGACATATTTCATAGTAATATTCAATTTGGACCAATCTAAAGTTTGGATATTTTTCGTTTGAATCACGGTGTTTGCAATAATCTTTAGTGTGGCCTTCATTCATGAAGAAGGTGCGTTGCAACTCACTTCTCCTTAAGGTGACATATTGCAATACAATTTGCATCATCTCCAGTTTCTCTTCAACTTTCTTTTCTAAGGAGGGTGTAGTCTGATCATGATTAGATTCAATTAGTTGTTCTTTCTTAAGGACATTCACATGATTTCATTTCATGCATACATAATGATGCTCTGATTCTTTGAAGTAATCTCACAACACACCACTGTATGAGTAACTCTTTGTAGATGGGGTATGAGGTCTGACTATGTATATCCTTAAATCATTTGTTGTATTCTTGTACTGATTCTATTGGAATTTGTTAGATTTCTTTCAATTTTTGAGTTGCCAAGTTCTTGTTGTCTTGTGTTTTGTTTTGGATCTGGTTTGGTTATCAATGAAATTCATAAACCATGTTAGGGATCTTTACCTTAGAGCCCCAATAGATGAACCAATGTCTTATGGGATCTTCATCTCCTTTATAAAGGGGTAGGTGATGGTGTGCCATTTTGTTTGTTTTCGAGGGTTTTAACTATAACTACAGTGGAGGCGTTGATAGGGTTGAATGCTTCAATTTTCAACTGGATTTGTCTTCTTATTGTTATTATTCACTTTGGTTGATACTTTTTGGACTTCTTGTCTCGCTGCGTCTATCTGATAAGGTTGGTATTTATATTTTATGAAAATGCTTCTTTATGGTCACATCTTTTCGTCACAACTCTCAGTTGATAGCATTCTCTCTTCTTCAGTGATTAAATTTGGTAAAGAAACAAGCTGTGAGATCCTTCATCCAAATAAGTATGCCATTGTTACCATCTTCGGTTACAACATTTATCTAATTTGTTGAAGTTTTGCAACTTCGGGTAGTCATTCTCCATAAGAAAATACAAATAAACCATTATAGAAGACCCCATAATGCACTAGAAAAAAATAAATGACAAGAAGACCAAGTCGGCCCGTTGGAACATTTGTAAAGGAAACAAAATAAATAAAATAAAGTTAAAAGGCAAAAAACGACAAGTCAACCTTGCCAGTAAAATAAGGTGAATTGACTAGTATAAATAAAGGCAAGTTCTTTTCATTATTACACATCTCATCAACTCTCCTATTCTAGTGTGCATTTCCTAGTTTCTTCGTGCCATTTGCCAGTTACAATGTCAGTTATCAACTACCAGTTGCACTATCTTTGTCCAGTGATGCGAATGCTTGAGGGTTCTTCCTCACACTAGGGAGTAACTTTCTATGTGCTTGAATTCTTCATTTTTCTGGTGATGTATTTGTGAACTTGTATTAAATTTGTTCTAGAGAAAATTTTGTTGGGTTTTTTCTCCCGAGTTCAGTTTTTCCTAGGATAAATCTTGTGTCTATTGTATATGGCTATCTATCTATGATTCTATTATTTCTACTGTAGTTTTATTTTAGTTGAAATTTTTAGCATGTAATTATTCTATGATAGTAGTGATATTAAAATTTGTTCGAAATCATAAGGTAATAATTATCAGATCTGGAAATTTGAAAATTCAACATGGTTTCAAATCTTTGTCGAGATTTGTTGCTACACATGAAATTTTCCACTACTCAGATTTGCACTTGTCAAGCTCGTTGAGAATTTATTGTAGGATGTTGGGACTGATTTTGTCACAGAGCAACTTGCCTTACCCTAGCACATCTATTGCACTTCACATTTGGTCAAACTTGAAATTTTAGGGTTTTAGGCTTATTGACATTTTTGTGGACATTGAACCTTCTGTTTGAGATTTTGTGATTTCGTCATGCACTGATGGTGTACTTTCTAAGAGTTGGAGGAAGCAGTGGTGATGTATCCTACAATGTATGACAACTCAAAATCAAATGGAACAACAACAAGACTCCAAGTTTGCATATTAGGTTTGATATTTTATATTGTTGCATCTTAAGTAAATGCTGTAACTGAGACAACAATCTTTAGAGGACTATTGTTGATGAGTACTATTTATTAGTAACATTTGAATATTGTTGGTGCGATGATAATTATTGTTTAATAATAATGATGTAATTGTTTGCAAGATGAATTAATCTCTTCGCTAGCCTAGTAACCCCATGAAAAGGTTAAATTCCATGTAGGTTACCATGGAGATGTTCTTGTTTTGTTCTTGTTTCGGGAAGGTTAGCGTGGAGGACTGATTGGTCACAACACTAGAAAAGTGTTGTTCTTGTCTTTTGTTCTTTTTCTTGTTACATGTAGGTTACCGTGGATGAATGATTGGTCACAACACTAGAGGAGTGTTGTTCTTTTTCTTGTTCTCGTCTAGTCACATGTGATAGCTCTGAGAGGGAGCTATAGTGATGATTGCAGGTGGAAATAGATTTGATGGTCTCTAGTTTGACACATGGAGCAGACTTCCTAGACATGGAGTTGTGGACATGACAATATACATCCATGTATCGAAGGAGAAGAATGTTAGAAATAAAGACATGTGCTAGTTTTTCCATAGACAATATAGAAATATTGTCACCTAACCATAGGTACAAAGACCAGCCCCGAGCACCTTAACCTTGACAGACAAAATAATTCCAGAAGTAGACGAATAAACAACCAAGGTAGCACACCTTTCTCCAAGGCTAGAGCACCAAGAAAGAATATACAAAGACCAAGAAGAAAGTCCAAACCATAACCAAGAGAAAGACCAACCAAAAACCAAAATCTCAGTTGCAGCAGCTGCACTCCCTCTCCAAGCTTGCGCACCACTAGTCTTATGCATTTTTGAGTGAGTGAGTGTCAAATGATATCTAACACCCTCTATTTATATTGATATATCTCACTTGACTGGGTCGAATTATCTTTCTGGAGGCTAATAACTCAATATTAAATATTCTCTTGAGCTGCCTTGTCTTCTAGGTTTATTGTCGAATGTTTTAAGGTTTCTCTTGCTTCTTGAAATATTCTAGTCTTGTCAAAGGTTACACGTGAAGGTTAATACCTCCCACAACTACCATAATATCAACACTCCCTCCTAGCTAGGGAGGTATTAAAGGAAATGGTCCTGAGCACAAACAAACCATTCAACCAGTAGAATCATCATAGCCACACATGCTATCTCATGATCACGTAGATCAACTCACGAGCAACACCATCACTATTAATATCATCTGATAACATCAACTGCATCATCTCTCGAAGCCATACTCCATCTGAGTAATCGTGCATGATGCTAAATAAGTCACTCTCTCCACATAGTGATACAAGAACCATTCTTCTTATCCGGACATATGTACTAGAAGAATAATTGTTCCAACAGATGTTGGAAGTCATGCCATGGGCTACAAGGACTATTCTTCTAATCTAGACATATTCCCTAGAAAAATGATTGTCTTGGACCATTTTCCCTTCAACCACTACTGTGAACTTAGGGAAAATGTCTATCCTGTACCAATATTTCCACTCTGGTCACTGCTGTGAAATCAGGGAGACGAACGATTCTTATAATCCAGACATACATCCTAGAAGAATAGTTGTCCATGGTACATTAACAATATGTAAACCTGGACCATTCTCAACAAGGAGAATGTCTTTCCACCAACAATATTTTAACCTGGACCATCCTCCATAGCAAGGATGTCTGTCCACCAACAATCTATCCTTTGTTGACTATTCTCCTCCTAGAGAATGTCTGTCCATTAGCACACTGACTATCCATATAGCTAGAAATCATCTCCAACACTAGTGGTAGTCTGCATGGAAATCAAAACAATGCCATCCAATAGAAAAAAAATGTGTATATCCATAGTACTACACAACTACTACCCAGTGGTACACAACCACTCCTAGTAGCACACGACTACTAACCAATGACACATTATTTGGATCACATCCACCACATTAGCATACAACTATTGTCCAAAAACATACAATCTCCACAACAATCATATCATCTGATATCAACCTGCATAAACAATATCAAGATACAAACTAAGTCATCTGGGCCATTCTTCCACTCACATTTGTGAGATCTGGAAGAGAACATGCCCTAAGAAAGTAAAACATCAACCATGGGCTATCTGGACTATTCTTCCCAAGCATAGAAGAATAATTGTCCCTGATTTCTGATCCTGGACCATTCCTCCGACACTAATCATAGTGTAACATGGAGAGAATCAGTCTTCCCTAGGGAATGCCTGTCCTTGATTGCTGAATCTGGACCATTCACCTAACTGGGCCATTCCTCCGACACTAATCACAATGCAACTTGAAGAGAATGAGTCTTCCCTAGGGAATGGATGTATCTGATTGGTGAACCTAGACCATTCACCTAACTGGGAAATTCTTTCGGCACTAATCACAATGCAACTTGGAGAGAATGAGTCTGCCATAGGGAATGACTGTTCAGACCATTTCCTATGGAAATGAATGTCCTGCACCAACCTCCAAACGAGACCATTCTTCGAAAATGCTCACAACTGTGAACTTCGAAAGAATGACTTCCCAGCGAGGTGGACCATTCTACTTGACCACTACTCAGAGTGACTACCAAGAAGAATGATTGTCCTCGACCTTTCCCCCACACTATCCACATAGGGAATCACTGCCTTTTTTACATCAACAATCTATCATACCATTTTCATTACAAAAATGACTATTCGATCTGGACCATTTTCCGAACTGGAAAATGACTGCCCGTTAGAAATCTTGAACCACTTTCCGGACTGGAAAGGAATTGCCCAACCTGGACCATTTTCCAAACTGGAAAATGACTGTCCATAAATCAATAACATATCAGTGCTCCCTCCCAACCTGGGAGTAATCAATTCATTTTTCAATAAGGAAGTCCTCTCCATGAGCTCAGCTTGTCCCTTAAGTACACAAACTTTTTATCTTGGATAGAGGCTTTACCAAAATATCTGCTATCTGCTCATCTGTGGAGATATACTGGAGAACCACTTCTCCCCTTTGGAATTTATCATGGAAAAAATAATTCTTGATCTCAATGTGCTTCGACCTATCATGGAACACCGGGTTCTCTGAAATCTTCACATAGCTTTGATCATCACAATATATCATAGTCAAATCCATCACCTGATCAGAAAGTCTAGAAACCAACTTACAGAGCCACACTTCTTCCGTACAAGCATCACAAGATGCAATATACTCTACTTCTGTAGTGCTGAGTGCAACAGACTTCTACTTCCTGCTAGCCCATGACATCATGGCAAAGCTCAAACTGAAACATATCCAAGTAGCACTTCTTCTGTCATCTACACTCCCTACCCAATATGAATTGATAAATCCATGCAACTGTATATCATAACTTAAATTTCCCACAAAAAAAATCAAGTTGAGTATTCTCCAAACACATTAACGAGCCAATCAATTTTCGATATAGAGACGAGTCTACTGGATTAGAGTCTGTCAACTTCTTTAGATATATCATCATGGGGGTTTTCCATGGATTTTCAATCCATCATCCCGGACTTCTGAAGAACCATTTCAATATACTTCCTATGTCATAAGAAGTTTTCACCACGCTTCTGTTGTACATGAGAGGCTCTGCACCAAGTTTCCTTGAATCCATACAATGTCTTCTTCCATCTGCATACAAGGGTATCTTTCTGGTATATCTAAAAACCTTGAGGTTTTTCTATATACGCTTCTTATTCAATTACTTTTTTGAGAAGAACAACCTTTACATTCATCTGATGTAAACTCCAACCCATGGATACTGCAGGAGATATAATGGCTTAGGTAGAGGTATATCTGGTTACTAGAACAAGTTGTCATCGTAGTCTTCTCCCTCCTATTGGGAGAAACCTCTAGCCCCAAGTCTCACCTCGTATCTATCAATTCTTAAGTCTTTTTCACAATTTCTCACATACATTATTATTCATCACAACTTCCTTCCATTCCTCCTGCTTGATTGCTTCTAGTGGGCTCAAACTGGTTCAAACTGGGTTAAAACTGCTTCTAGTTTGCTAGCTGAGGGTACCAAGAGGTGCTCTAGGATAGGGCGCACTAGGATATCAAGGAATTAGGTCAAATGATTCATCATAAGTGCCCGAACACAAGGGTTAGGGTTTGTTGCAACTACATGATAAAAAAACCTAGTTGTAGTTGTAACTAGTGCCATAATGAGCTTAACAAATAACTTCCCAATATATCTTCTAGTGCTTAGACTATCTGAAGATAGTGTGGGCCCATAACCTGTTAGAAATAAATATATGTGCTCATTTTTCCATAGACAATATAGAAATATTATCACCCAACCATAGGCACAAAGGCCACCCCCGAGCACCTTAACCTTAATAGAAAAAATAATTCTGGAAGCAGACCAATAGCCAACCAAGGTAGCACACCTTTCTCCAAGGCTAGCGCACCAAGAAAGAATAACCAAATACCAACCAAAAAGTAAAAACCATAACCAAGAGAAAGACCAACAAAAAATCAAAATCTCAGTTGCAATAGCTGCACTCCCTCTCCAAACTTGTGCATCACTAGACTTATGCAGTTGTGACTGAGTGAGTGTCAAATGAGCTCTAACACCCTCTATTTATATTGCTCTATCTCACTTGACTAGGACGACTTCTCTTTCTGGAGGTTAATAACTCAATATTAAATATTCTCTTGACCCAAATTATCTTCTAGGGTTATTATCCAACGTTTTAGGGTTTCTTTTGCTTCTCAAAATATTCTAGTCTTTTCAAAGGTTACACATGGAGGTTAATACCTCCCATAATAACCATAATATCAACAAACAGGGCGAAGTTAGAACCTTCTAGAAAGAAGGATACTTTTTATGGGATACAAAGAGTCTCATATTGATATTGATAATGAGGAGAAGGAGGCTCCGAAGGATGAATGTACAGATACCTCTAGTCCATTTGTTCATCCTTCATACTATCAAGAGAAGTAAGTAGAGCCAACACAACCAATGGATCTACCTATAGATGTTACAGTGACTAGGAAAAGAACAACATGGATTCATGATACTTTGATGCAGTGAGACATACAAATCCATGTGATACTTTCAGGGAGAGAAAATGAACTCAAATGTTCTCGAGTTACATGGAGTCACATCATTGATTCCAAACCTTCCTGTTATGAAGAGGAGTAGGTGGTTCCACTAGTGGTGAGGTAGATGGCCCCACCAAGTGCCAACTTAGAATAAGACAAAGTTCAGAGGGAGTCATCCCTCAGTATCCAATGGGGAGGAGCATCCTCCCATGACAATTTATAGGAGTTGAAACTTTCGAGGAGGTCAATAGGTGCAGAGGGAGTAGATGGCTCCAAAGATTGTACAGATTCAGAAGGAGTCAATTTTCAGAGGGATCATGTAGAATTAGAGTGAGCCTAATCTTAGCGAGAGTCATTTGGCTCAGAGGGAGATCCAATCATTTAGAGGGAGTCCCCCCCCTCAAGTTCAGGTGGGAGAGAGACATCTTCTAGAAATGATAGAAAGGTTTCATGCGTTGAGGAAGCCAGATAGAAGCTTCAGAGGAAGGAGGCTTCTAGGAGATGTGAGACCTCCAGGGAGGATCCATTAGTTTTAGTAGACTTTGATATAGTGACAGAGGAGGCATCTAGTCAGGAGGACTGGAGTATGGGTTTTTCCTTAGTCACAGAGGGAGAAACCAATGAGGTAGCAAGCCTGTAGGGTTGTGAGGATGCCATGGTGGAAGAGTATCAATCCCTCATGATTAGTTTTGATACCTAAGGATAATTTTGTGGTGACTTCCAAGTGAATCTACAAGATCAAGCATGTAGTAGATAACATCATCGAGAAGCACAAAGCGAGATTAGTGGAGAAATATTCCCTTAGAAAGAGGGAGTGGATTATGAAGAGACTTTTTCCTCTAGTCGCCAGGTACACATCCATCAAGACTATCATTTCTCTTACTTCTGTGATGGGTTGGAAATTACATTAGATGGTTGTGAAAGACCACTTTATTCAATGGTGTGATTGAGGAGGAAGTGTACATAGAGAAACCTTAGAGCTTTGTGATACATGGGAATAATTCTCATGTTCGCAGATTAAAGAAAACATTGTACATAATCAAGCATGCACCCAGAGTGTGACACTCCTAGATTGATGGAAACTTGATGAGTTTGGGATTCACTGAGAGTGATGCAGATACAAACCTTTACTAAAAGGTTGTAGATAATGATCCAGTGATCTTACTATTGTATGTTGAGCAGAGTGTCTCACTAACAAGTGTAAGAGGGAGTTGGATTCATATTTCGAGGTGGAGGACCTTGGATGGATGCATTATTTCTTTGGATTATAGGTGTGACAGAGATTAGATGAGATCTTCCTCAGTCATGGGATACTGATGAGGCTCGATATGATGCACTGCAAGTCCATAGATACACCTATGGAGACAAATTTGAAGAAGTTGAGTGATTCTACTCCAAATTTAGACTTGGTGGATCCCACGATATACATGAAGTTTATTGGATCCTTGATATACCTGGTTAACACCAAGTTGGATATCTTCTTTGTAGTGAGAATCCTGATCCAATACAAATGAGCCATGGTAGTTCCATTGGGTTGCAACAAAGCTCATGGTTTGAGATATGTCTCATATGGTGAACTGAGGCTGTAGAGATATACAAATTCCGATTGAGCAGGGAGTGCAATTGACAGATTTAACACATTAAGGTGATGCTTGGGATCAATGATGATTTCATGGATAAGTTGAGAAGCAGGTTTATGTAGCACTCAATACAATATATGTGAAGTATATTGCAACCAGTGTCGCAAGTCATGAAGTGGTGAAAATTTAGAAGCTTATTGTTGGACTTCATTCGAGACATGATGCATAAGGGAGCAGTAACACATATCCACAGATGAGCAGATAACGTACATTCAGAGGGGTGTACCTATGAATGTCTCCCTCAGTGAGAGGGAGTGTTGATCATTTTAAGCATCAGGAAGATATTCATAGGAGTGTACATGTGGTCAAGGAACAGTCTTAGAAGGACATAAGAGTTGAGGTTTTGTTGTTTCTCAAGGAGGAAGCATAGGGTGTCATTCTCCTAGAATTGGTAGTGTAACTAGTGGAGAATGAAAAATTCACTTACAAGATTTTACCTATAGTGAATTCACTCACAAGAGTCTACTTGTGGAGGTGAGTGGCCTAGGCATAGTTTTTCAGGGTATTCCTCCAGTGTGTGGTTGCATCAGGCATCATTCTCCTAGGATTGGTAGTTTAACCAGTGGAGAATGAAAAATCCACTTATATGGGTTCACCTATAAGTGACACTCACTCACAAGGGTGTACTTGTGGTGGTGAGTGGCCTAGGTAAGCGTTGGGCAGACCTTGTCCTAGATATGGCCTAGGGAGAAGGATACATTTACTTCCGTGGTAAATGGGCTCAATTATAGTCCTTACTTATAGGAGTTTACCTGTGGAGTCAAGGTGCTTGAGGTGCTTCCACGTGTCATATAGCATCAGATGCCATTCTCTCAATATCGATAGTTTAACCAACAAATAATGGTAGATTCACTCACATAGGTTTACGTGTGGTGAAATTCACTCACAAGGGTGTACTTGTGGAGGTGAATGGTCTAGGTGTGGTCTTCATTGAGACCCTAGGTACTAGACACAGTTGTGTGGATATGGATCATTAATATGGCTCATGAAGAAAATTTTCTATGACAGAAGAAATCCAAGTATGGAGACTGTCTCTCTCGTTGGGAGGAAGTTTGAATTTTTGCAACTTTGGGAAGACATTATCCATAATAAAATAAAAAGAAACCATTATAGAAGACCCGAATACACATTGATGCAAGACCAAGTTCCACATGTAAGCGATGCTAGAGGGTTTCTCTAACAATGATATTTTATTGATATGAGTTTGGTGTTCTACACATCGCTAGACCCGACTCGTTGACTTCCATACTTTCACTATTCTTCGAGAGTCGAAGGGCTCCAAATCCAGACTCTACCAACTATAGATCTTTGTCCAACTTAGGAATCATCGAGGCTACTTCCACTTCTACATCTAGTCAATTGTCATCAAACTTGGATAATTTCAGTATCTCAATGACTCTTCAATCCCTAGGACCTATTCCTCTTCAGGTTCAATGAGGGTTTGTAGCATCACATATTTCATCCCTTCTTTTCTGTCTTTTGTCCCATTCAATTTTTTGTAGATCGATTGTGGGTTTATTTTGATGCATTCTTCTGATAGTGATTTTGTTTTTTTTCTTCATCTAAAATATATTCTCTTTTTCTTTTAGTCGATGCTTGTGTCATCCCTTTCTCTGGCATGCTTGCATTGTCTTCTTCAATGTAATTCGACTAGAGTTTTATTTCACTTGAGGAATCTCACAATAAAATACCCCTCCATCGTCGACATTGAGTTTACTATTAGAGTAGGTCGTGGTTCAACGATATGTCTGATGTCCTTATTAATAAAAAACTTATGCAATAATTCCGGTGCTATACAAAGGAAACTATCACAGAGGTCATCATAAAACCATCTGTTTACATTGTCCACGGATGTATGCTCTTCTATTGTTTGTTCTTCAAAAAAATATTTTACAATTTACTCGACCCATTCGTAGAGGTTAATTTTACCACTGTTAATTAACATGGAAAAAAATTCCTTGCCCTTAATTTGGTTATTCATGTGCAACTTTATTAATGTATTTCTTTATTTCCTCAGGTATTGCTTCCACAAATTTCTCGTGAGTTTCAGTGAAAAACTACACCCTTTCCTGTGCAAGTGTTAGTCTGTTTCTTTTGGTGTAGTTTTCCAAATAATTTTCTAACTTCCTTTGACACCACTTACAAATATCCCCCACTCTCAACATCTATGCATACATGCGGCTACTATACAGTCTTGGATCATGTACTATCGGTAATGGAACCAATGTTGTAATATACAAGATTACACAATATAAGTTGCAAGTAGTGCAATTACATAGCTCTATTATACAAAAAACATTCTACAAGTAATATACCAACATGCATACATAGAAGGAAGAGAAGAAAAGTAGTAGTGGAACCGACAACATGTAGTCTTTTATTATATTAGATAAATTACTACTAAATACATCAATAATGATTGATGCCTATTTGTACATTTGTATTAGTGGAAGGTAGTTGCAATTGTCCTAACTAACTTGGTCGACCAACTTGTCCTAATTATTGACCGACATGACTATCTAGTTTACTTATCTTCATAGTTCACTTATTACAATTAGTCAACTAGTGGACTAGGCCCTCCAACAATAATTCTTTTAAGATATTGCTTTCGAATAAAACTTTTTGTTATCGATTGATTATGGAGTCGTAAGTTCATTGTTGAATATTCATGATTATACACAAACATCTTTCAAGTGAAGATTTCTTCTTATTTCTTTTTGAAGAAATTTTATATGAACAATATTTTTGATTAGTGAAATTGAAATTTTTAAATATTCATGATTATACACTCACTCATCTTTCAATTGAAGATTTGTTCTTATTTCTTTTTGAAGAAATTTTATATGAACAATATTTTTGATTAGTGAAATTGAAATTTCATTAATTACGTCGATAGGCATACACCTATTAGAAATGGACACATTTAATGATCTTTTAATTATAAATTCCAATATTATGGCTAGCAATTGAATATGCTGACACATTATTCGTCGTCCTTCCAAATCAATGAATGAGATTTAATGTTCATAACTTCCTATAATTTTTGAATGCATCCGTTAACCTATTTACTTTTTCCCATTTACTTAATCATGTTAAGAAATTATTGTCTATCCATTTTATTTCCATGCTTAGGTGATTATAAAACTTACTTGACATTAAACATTTACTTCTATATCAACCTTTTATCTTTTACAACATCATATTTACATTTTCACCAAGTTTGGCCATATCTCCCATACAACTACGAACTGCAACTATCATATTGGCTGGGCGTTTCATTTTCTACATGCACATGGTAATGGAGGGTTTGTGATGGGCACATGATCACATACATTTTCTACATGCATGTGGTAATGGAGGGTTTGTGAGGGTTCATCGCAATGTGATTTTTTTTTTCCAAACGTCGCAATGTGATGAACATAACCCCTTGTCGCAATGTGATGTACAGAACCTAATGTCACAATGTGAAAAACATAGCCCTACATTGCAATGAGATGAAAATTTCCTGATGTCATAATGTGAAAAACATAACCCACATCACAATGTGACATTCATGCTCATACCTCATTATGTTACAAAACTCTTTCCTTTGTAAAATTGCAGTGAACTTTGTAACATCTCAATGTTACAAACATATACCCGTCATCACTATGTGATGAACCATATCACCACTGTGTGATATATGTGCATATCTTGATGTCAAAATGTGACAAACATTTTCAAATGTCGCAATGTGAAAAACATAACCGTTCGTCGCAATGTGATGCACATAACCCAATGTCACAATGTGACAAACATAGTCTTACATTTCAATGAGATAAACATTCCATGACGTTGCAATGTGACGAACATAACCCACATCACAATGTGACATTCATCCTGATACCTCATTATGTTACAAAACTCTTTCCTTTGTCACTTTGCGATGAACTTTGTAATGTTGCAATGCTACGCACATAGACCCGTCATCACTATGTGATGAACCATAACACCACTGTGTGATATATGCACATATATTGATGTCACAATCGGACAAACATCTCCAAACGTCACAATGTGATGAACATAACCCCTTGTTGCAATGTAATGTGCATATCCCAATGTCGCAATGTGACAAACATTTCCAAATGTTACAATGTGAAAAACATAACCCCTTTTCACAATGTGATGTACAAAACCTAATGTTGCAATGTGACAAACACATGCTTACATTGGAATGAGATGAACATTTCCCGATGTCGCAATGTGATGAACATAACCCACATCACAATGTGATGTTCATGTTGATACCTCATTATGTTTGAAAACTCTTTCCTTTGTCACATTGTGATGAACTTTATAACGTCATAATGTTACACACATAGACCCATCATCACTATGTGACGAACCATAACATCGCAGTGTGATATATACATATATCTTGATATCACAATGTGACAAACATTTCCAAACGTCGCAATGCGACGAACATAACCCCTTATCGCAATGTGATGTAAAGAACTCAATGTCGCAATGTGACAAACATAGCCCAACATTGCAATGAGATGAACATTTCTTGATGTCACAATGTGATGAACATAACTAACATCACAATGTGACGTTCATGCTGAAACCTCACTATGTTACAAAACTCTTTCCTTTGTCACATTGCCACGAACTTTTTAACCTCACAATGTTACACACATAGACATGTTGTCACTATGTGACGAACCATAACACCATAGTGTGATATATGTGCATATCTTGGTTTCACAATGTGAAAAACATTTCAAAACGTCACAACGTGAGGAACATAACCCTTTACTGTAATGTGATGTACAAAACCCTAATGTCACAATGTGACAAACATTTCCCAACATTGCAATGACAAAAACATTCCCCAACGTCGCAATGTGATGAACATAACCCATTATGGGAGTGTGACAAACCTATTGGAATACCATAATGTGAGAAACAAAAAACTTTCATCCAAATGTCTTCAACATAATCTGTCGATGTCATATGATGAACAAAGCGTTATGTTATAATGTGACGAATAAAACTTGATCACCATTGCAATGTGATGGTGCCACAATAAACCATGGTTAAACATAATCAACATCGCCCTCCATAATCATCTCGACATGGTCTACAAAGGTCAACCATGTGCATGAAAAACTATAGTTAAACTCAGTCAACCATAGTCAACCATGGTGATGATCAACCATAGTGAATCATGGTGAAAGTTAACCATGATCAACCATAATGGTCTATTAATTAATGCATTCATACATAAATACATCAATGTGTTAAAGTATTAATGTATTAATTATTCAATACATTAACTTAGTGTTTAAATTTAAGTATTAATACATTAATAATAATAAAATACGAATAATAAATTTAATAAAGTATAAATTTAACGTATTAATATTATCTTAATATATTATTAGTATATTGATGTATTACCTTATTAATGTAACACATTGTATTAATGCATTGATGATTATTATATTAATTGAACTAATGCATTAATGAATTAATGCATTAATGAATTAATGCATTAATGAATATTGTGTTAATGTATTCATACTTTAATGTAAAATTGTAATACATTAATATTTTGTATTTATGTAATAATGTTATAAAGTAGTTTTAATGTATTTTTAGTTTGTTAATATATATATATATATATATAAAAGCAGAACCTGTTATATTAAGCTTTCAAAAAGGAGAGACATTTGGCATACATATGTCAGCTGTCCTGCCTATACAGGAAACCAGGACAACTAGCCTGTCCACTGTAGCATGCAAAATTAGGCATAGTGTTTCGCCACCTTGCCCGAAGGAAACCAGGGATTATGTCCATTATGATTAACAGTAAAAGAAAGACTGTGCTAGAGCTAACTATGCTAAGAACCCAAGAGCTACGGCTCTGATAAACAGTAACTGAAAAGAGCATGGAAACCATAAGGAAGACCGGAACCTATTTAGTCGGAATTGCCGCCATTGACAGGGAGGACAAAGGTATGCGCACATGTGGGGCATTGGCGTCGTGGTGTAGCTTTGGAGTAGGTTGCATATAGCATGTCTAGGCGCTGGCTGAATCGCACTGCTCTGAAGATTTGATCCTCCACGAGGCTGCGCACTTCAAAAATCAAACTTAGGTGTTTGGGATGCAGGAACGGCGGTGAAGGTGGCGAATTCCTTCCAGACTCCGCTTCCCTATGACTCAACGTCGTCCTCTGCTGCTGCATGTCGGAAGTACGCTCTGGTTGCACCTCCCCCACCTCCATTGCCTTGTAGTCCGGCGTTGTCCTTTGTGTCTGCGCCCTAGCGATGGATTCCGGTGGCTCGTCCTCCACAAGGCAGGCCGCGAATTTTGCACTCGGAGCTATGGTGGGCGTAGGAGAATCACCCAAATTGGGTGCAATTGACATGTAACCGAATCTTGTCGGAGGATCCCAATTGTACGGAACAACGAGCAGTCAGCTCTCAGAGAAGTCTAGTGGTAGCGTGATGGACAGGTCCTCCTCAACATAGGTTCAAGGCAGCGAGTTTGCTACAGTGGTGCCACCTCGGCGCTTTTTCTTAGACAAGAGCACAGCTCTAGAAAACCTCTGGTGCCTTTTCCTCCGTGAATCTACTACGTACCAGCCAGCGCCTCGGCGAGGTCTACCCCTTACCCATGGCATGGTGAGGGCTAGGGCGGAGCCTCCTGCGTAGCGGTTCTTGCCTTGCTGAAACGAATTCGAATGCGGAGTGGGAGGTCTGCTCAAGCTAATGAAAGCATAACCCATAGCTGCCAGCATTAACGCCGAGAGCTTAATGCTCTAGCTGTCCGTCCCCTGCCCACGCGCGAGGAGCTCCATCATAATTCAGTGGTCTACGGAGGCAGGGCCCTAATAACTGTCCGCAACTAGGAGTTGGCGCCCCCATTAATGGCCACTCTGTTGGAGCCTCCACGTGCCCAGTCTGTCCACTTGTCACCCCATCCGGGGGTAGGATATTCTTGTCGGCTAGGAGTTGACATTGTTGGAATATGTCGGAGGCTTCAGGGGATCGAGCGTCCCAGATTATGCGTTCTAGTTCTCTTTGGACTCCTTCATTTGCCAGGTGATCAACCACTCCATTTGCCTTCCTCTTAACGTGGGAGGGAATGATGTTGAAGTTACGATTGAGTAAGTTAGTGAAGTCCTCAAGCAGTCCTGCGAGTCGCCAGCTGGGTGAGATTTTTTGCGGGTTGCCCCCATGCATGATCTTGGTGATTAGCTGGATGATGATTTGTGAGTCCCCTTTCAGAATTATTTTGTATCTGGATAGGGAGACGGAAGCTTGGAGGCCCTGTAGTAGACCCGTTATTTCCACTACATTGTTTGTGGTTTCCCCCAGATACCCTGCTGTCAAGGCTAGAATTCCCCCCATGGAATTTTTGATTACCACCCCGTAGCCTGCGGGTCCTGGGTTTCCCTTTGAGGCTCCATCAAAATTGATTTTTACAAATCCATTGGGGGGGGGGGG
>ML792899.1:293521-327782 GCA_009831015.1 Picea engelmannii | reverse complement strand
CCAGGTCACTTAGATTGAGTTGCCATCTTTGAAGGGTACTTAATTGTTCGTTGTGAAAAACCTGGTCTCTCGCTTGCCAACTCTTTCTTCTGATCGTTTCCTTGATATGAGTGGCCACTCTGTTCCAGGTAAGCTCTGGAGTGGATTCCTTGGAGTGAAAGATGCATTTGTTTCTCTCCTTCCATATTTGCCAAAGAATGAAACCTGGGAGGAGTAACCAGATGTGGTTCAGGATGGGGTTGTTGAAGGTGATTGCGCCCCAGTGCTCGATGGTGTCTCTGATGTTACCTCTGTTTTGATTGGATCTACGCATGATTTGAGCCCCCTGATCCCAAACCGCTTGGATGTAGTGACATCCATTGAAAGATGCTCCTTGGTTTCTTCTTGGCAGTGACATAAAGCACATATGGAGGGCCCAATAAATCCCCTTTTCCGGAGGTTGTCCCACGTCAGAATTCAATTGTGAATAATTAGCCATAGGAAGGTAGAGACCTTCGGCCAGAGGGCCTTGTCCCAAATTATACCCCAGATGGTGTCCTTTTCCTGATTGTGATAGTTGCCTTGTACATAGTAGGCTTCTTTTACCGAGAATTTGCCTGAGGCCGAGTGTCCTCATCAAAGGATGTCAGGTCCCTCCTTGATGGGGATTTTTCTGCATGCTGCTTCATTTTTCCAGGCCGATAGGTCAACGTCGGGAGGAATTCCTAGCTCTTGACTAGAGGTCTTCAACTGCCTCCAATTTTGGCTCGCTTCCAGAGGTTTCAAAGGTCTTTTACCTTTAGTGAAGGCGCTTGATTGAGGGCATGCTGTAGAGGTGTGAGCTCAGCGAGTTCAGTTAGAGGCTTGAGTTGTTGCCACAAATCCAGCCAAAACTCTGCACTATCGCCATTGCGTATCTCCCAAAAAGCGTGCTTCTGTACTAAGTCTCTGTTTTTCCAAGTTGTGTTCCAGATGTTCGAGCCCTGTATTCTGATGTTGTGTCGGATCAGTTGATTAGGCTGTATTGTGTAGGCGTATTTGTTCTTCCAAATTTGTGCCCATAATGCATCTGGCGTTTTCATCCATCTCCACCATATCTTGGCTCCCATTATCTAATTGAGCCTGCCAGGGTCGTGAAGCCCAAGGCCTCCCGTGTTTTTAGGAGCACAGACCTTGTCCCAACTTACCAAAGCCCATTTCTTGTTCAGTTGCAGACCTTGCCAGAGGAAGTTTCTCTGTATATTTCTGATAGCTCTGATGATTTGTTTGGGTGCGGCTAGAGCTATAAAAAGATAGGTTGGGAGGGTCCGAAGGACCAATTTTAGCAAGACCAGTCTGGCTACAATATTTAGGGGTCTGAAGGTCTAGTTGGCCAGACGGTTTGAGATAGAAAGGAGGAGGATGTCCCATGAGATGGACTTGGCAGGCGCTTCCGTGAGAGGAATGCCCAGGTAATTGGACGGAAGAGAGCTCCTAGGGATGCCCAGGATTCTAGAAATGTGTAATTGGACCGCAGCTGGAGTGTTAAAAAAGAAAATCTTGGATTTGTCGAGGTTCAGAGTCATGCCCGAAGCTTCGGTGAAGTCTGACAGGATGGAATTGAGCTTTTGGGCTTCACGAGCAGTGGGAGAGTTCATGAGGAGGGTATCATCAACGAATTGGCTGTGAGAGGGGGCCGGTCTGATGTTGTACAGGGGAAGACCTTTGAGGCTGCCTTCCTGGACCGCTGATTTGATGTAGCATCCCAGGCCCTCCGCCATTAGGACAAAAAGGAAGGGTGAAAGTGGATCCCCCTGCCGAATTCCCCTGGAGGCTGAGAAGGGCCGGGAGGGAACCCCATTTACTAGGATTGAGAAGAAGGCCATGGAGGTGAGATTCATAATCCAGCTAACCCAAGTTTGATCAAAACCAAAGGAAATTAGGATGGCTTTAAGATAGTGCCAACTAGCTTTGTCGAAATCTTTTGAGAGATCAATTTTGATTAGCATACCTGGGATTTTTGCTGATTTGAGGGAGCTGATTACCTCATGCGCTAGGATGACACTGTCCATAATCTGCCTACCTTCCACGTAGCCGGCTTGTTCTTTGGAGATGATAGAGGGCATAATTGGCTTGAATCGATTTGCAATTACCTTTGTAATGATCTTATATATGACATTGCATAGGGCTATGGGTCTGAAGTGCTTGGGGTTGGTGACTCGCTCCTCCTTCAGAATGAGAGTGAGGAAGGTGGCATTGAAAGCTTGAAGAACTTGGCCCGAGGTTCGTGACTCCTCGACCACCTCCCAAACATCCTTCCTTATAATATCCCAACAGTGATGGAAGAAGTCTGTAGTGAAGCCATCAGGGCCTGGTGCCTTTCCAGGGGCCATGTCCTTTATTGCTTGATCTACCTCTTCCAAGGTGATTGGCCTTGTTAGAGCAGCATTCTGTTCAAGGGTGATGAGTGAGGGGATGTGACTGGTGACTCGGGTGATGGCTTCCTTTCAATCCTTCCTGTTTTTCGTCATGAGGTTCTGATAATGTCGTATGAGCTCTTCTTCAATGCGGTTGTGCTCTCTTAGCAGATTACCGTTCTCATCTTCCAGATGGGTTATTCTGTTGATGTGCCTCCTGTGGATCATTGTCCTGTGGAAAAATTTTGTGTTCTTTTCCCCTTCCTTGAGCCACTGCACCCTGGATTTTTGCCTCCAGAGGATTTCTTCCTGCTGTCTTCTCTGCTCTAAGTGCGATTGTAGTTGCTCTTCCTCCTTCATGAGCTCAGGAGTTCGAGTTCCGGTTATGAATATTTTTTGTATCTCGGCTAGCCTGTTCTCGGCGTCCTTGATGCTCTGAAATATGTCTCCAAAGGTATTTCTGTTGCAATATTTGAGCATTTGCTTGAAGTTTTTAAGCCGTTGCTGAAATTTGTACATCTTGGTGCCGTGGTCTACCTCAGCTTGGTTCCACCAAGTTTTCGCTAGCTGCTGGAAATCTGGGTGGGTGAGCCAGAATTTTTCGAACCGGAAGGGTTTAAGCACGGGGGTGGATTCTGATGCAATATGAAGGGCAATTGGCCAGTGATATGAGCCCACTTTGGGGAGGATTAAACTTTCCATGCAGAGACCTCTTTCTATCAGCTCTTCTGTGACGAGGAAGCGGTCAAGTCGACATGCCACATGCTGATTACCTGATCTGCGGTTGGACCAGGTGAAGGTTCCATTGCTGTTTTCTATATCGACTAGATTTAACTGTTCAGGAAGGGTTTTGAACTTACCGCTGTTTGGCTCAAGTCGTTTGCTTCCTCCAACTTTCTCCTCTAGTGACATTATCATGTTGAAATCGCCTCCCAGGATCCAGTTGGGCATGGTGATCAAGGCTTTAACTTGGGCCAGCTTGTCCATGAACTTGTTTTTTTCCTGTTGTCCTTGAGGGCCATAGACATTAGTGATGGTCCACTCTTGATTCGAGCCTATTACTTCAAAGTGGGATGAAAGGGTTCCTATAGTTGAGAAGGGCCCGCTGAGGACGGTGTGGTGTGGGTTCCACAGAATAGCTAGGCCTCCCGAGGCTCCCGCTGCGTCCGTGTAGAAGTAGTTGCAGCCTTTCCAAATGCGTTGGAAGATGTTTTCCGCTTCCATTCCTGCACATTTTGTTTCCTGTAGCATTAGGATGTCTGGGCTTTCCTCCTTGATGCAGTCCCTGAGGATTCTTTGCTTAGATATGCCATTGAGTCCTCTTATATTCCAGGTTACGAGCTTCATCATTAGGAGGAAGAGTGTGGGTGGAGGTATCCCTCTGAGAGCTTCTGAATCTGCCCTGAGTTGATCATGAGATTTCTTGCTTCTTTGATTAGTTGATGTGCCGTTTTTTGCCCTCGCCTCTTATTCTCACGTGGGATTTTCTTAGATCCGGAGCTTGATTCTGTGGTGATACCAAGACAGGCTGTGGATCCTACTGTTGAGTCGAGGAAGACTTTATGCACCTTTCTGAGCTTCTCTTCTGGGAGGCCTTGTAGATCTATTTGGTTGAGGGCTTCTTCCAGTTTTTCGAAGTCTATGCCAGCTAGATCTTGGGCGTCCAACTACATTGGTGTATCTCCATCTGCATCCCCCCTTTCCTCGGCATGGGTTTCTTTGTTTTGGTCAGGGGGGGGGGGGGGGGCGTAGAGCTCGGATCTGTACCTTTCTTTGATCCATTGTGCGGATCTTGGATTTCCGCTTCCTTAGGGAGCTGGCTTAGTATGTCATAGGCATTCTTGGTCGAGATGCCAGGTTTGGGGCCGGCTGCTTGCTTTCGAGGGGTTTATTTTTCCTTGATTGGATTGTTATGAAGCCATCCTTCTGCATATTTTGATCGACTTTTGGAGCGGGCTGATTCAACGGACAGTCCCGGAACAGGTGGCCATGCTCATGGCATCTTCTGCACCTAAACGAAATGTGTTCATAATTGAGGGTTTGCGACCAGTCCTCGTCCTGATACTCCAGTATTACTGCTCCTGGCAGGGCTTGAGCTATGTTCATGTACACACATATTCATGCATATGAGGTGTATTTTCGCTGCTTTGTGGCTTCTGAGGCTTTGACATATTGGCCGATTGTATTTCCTATACCCATGAGAATCTCTTCCAGCCAGAACTCTTACGGGAGGGAGTAGAGGCGAATCCATACGGGTGCCATTGTGAAGTCTTCCTTGTCCGGGCTGAAGCGCTCTGTCCAGAACTTGAGAAATAGCCCTGCTGAGTTGAAAAAGTATGGGTCGTTCTCAAAGATGCGATCTTTGTCTTCTAGGTTATACATAATGATTGTGAAGAAGCCTTTTGAACTAAGCTGAACCTCGTAGTCTCCCCTGGGGTTCCACCAGTGTTTGTTCCATTTGTTTAGGTCCCTTTTTGATGGCCAGAGTCCCAGGAACTTAGCAATGAGGGCGTGTTCTTGCATGAACTGGGTATGCTCACCAACCCTGGTTGAGCTTATGAGTTATCTGGGCGCTTTATCCATTTGAGGGATGCATTTTCCGGGCTCCCATCCTCGGGGCGGTTTGGGACGGGATGTGCTGGCTTCCGTTTCCATTTCCTTTCTGAAACCCTGTTCCTTGGCGAGGATCTCCTCTCGGATTTGCTGCGGCGGCTCAAATGCAGGTCGCTTCGATCTCTTACCCACTCTATCATTGGCGGTTATGTTACTGTAAGAGGGGGGTTTCCCCCCCTCCTCGGTGCCCATGTCTGCAGACCAGAGCCGATGATGGTTCACCCAGGGCTAATTGGTAGTTCGGTTGTGGAGTGTGCTGGAGCGGTCATACTAGGGAGCGCATGGGCTTCAGGCTAAGGTCAAATAATCTTAGTTTGTTAATATTATTAATACTTTATTACTTTAATGTATTAATGCAGTATTAAGACTTTCTAATGTATTTATGCTTTATTAATGTATTAATCAATAATACTTTATTACTATATTAATACTTTAATAATATGTTATTAATATATTGTTTAATATTGTATTATGTATTTATTATTTAATATGTTTAATTAATACATTATATATTCATGTATAAATAATTTAATTTATATATTACATTAATAAATCATATACTTTACATTATTAAAAATCATGTACTTTTAAATCATATACTTTACAATAATTAAATCATCTATTTTATTAATTAATTAATACATTAATATTTTAATTTATAAATTTATAAATTATATTAATGTTTTAATTATTTAATATTTTAATGTATTTTTTTATTTTATATATTAATTTATATATTATTAATGTATTATTTAATTAATAAATTATTATTAATATTTTAATTTATAAATTTATAAATTATATTAATGTTTTAATTATTTAATATTTTAATGTATTTTTTTATTTTATATATTATTAATATATTATTTAATTAATACATTAATAAATTATTAATGTATTATCCCATGACTGTATTAATACATTATTAATTTTTTAATACTTTATTAATGTGTGAATAATGTTTTACTATATTAATAATTTAATATAATAATGTAATACTTTAATGTAATTATCTTATATTATTGTATTTTTATTTATTTTTCACATTGTATTTATTGTATTTTTATTTATTTTTCATATTATATTAATATTTTAATGTATTATTGTATTTTTAGATAGTTTAATAATAATGTATGGGTTTTTTATTAACATATTAATTAATAATATTTTATTAATATTTTAATTAATTAACTAATATTTTAAAAGACTAATGTAATTATGTATTATTAATAAATTAATACTTTATTTATGTTTAAATATATTAATACTTTATTAATGTATTTTTAATGTATTACTTTAATTCTTTATTAATGTAATAATACTTTAATACTAGTTTTAATGTATTACTTTATTATTATTTTATTGATGTATTTATATTAGGTTGTGAGTTTTCTTTGCTAGACTATCCACACTTTTATCCTTACCCTTACTCTTATTGTGAGTTTAGTTTGAAGGAGACACTCAAACTTTTATAAAGTAATTGTTGCTAATATATGGATAATCATAATAAAGATGATACATAATAGAAATGAATCAAAATAAAAATTTTAAAGATGGAAATGCAAAATGTAAAATGTTTAACCATACTTTTGTAAAAATATTTAAAAAAAAGTAAAATTGATTTTTTTTGTAAAATTAACTATAAAGTTATAGTTAATTTTGTAATAAATTCATGTTAGTTGAATGCTAAATTGTATATCTTATAGTTAAATGATCGATGTTTGACCATACTTTTGTAAAAATATTAAAAAAAAAAAAATTAGATTTTTTTTTATAAAACATAACTGTAAAGTTAATTTTGTAATAAATTCATGTTAGTTGGATGCCAAATTGTATATCCTATGGTTAAATGATCTCTTTGGAAATAGATACTCTATGCTGTTGGTTTAACGAATTCCTTAGAAATCTATATTACCATAAACAATTTCTGAAATCAATATCATACACCATTGATTAAACGATTTCTTGGGAAATCAATACTGTCTAACTGATAGTTAAACACTTTGTTGTTGAATTAAAACTAAACCTTGTCAATTGCAACAAATATTTTGGAGATAGACAAAACAGACTTTTTTTTTTTGGGTAGAAATCATTACCCTTAACTTCAGTACTATGTAATTTAAAGTGTGGAGATTTGAAAAGATACCTTGTATAAATTTATGGAGTAATAAACTAGTTGTCGAACGTGTCAATTTCAGTACTTAGTAATTTCTTTTCGAAGAATAATTCAAAATCTTTGTATTGATACCTGACCAGTACACCTGTACCCATTGTATTAGCAATATGAATTTGTATGATTTTTTAAAATCATAATCGATATAGAATTGGTACCTCGGTAATGGTTCCGAAGATTCGTTTTTGTTTTCATTTGTATAAATTGGAGCAACGATTTCAATATTGAAATTGCTCCCACAAATAGTAATTGACTCGTTAATTTATTATAGATATCACATAGTGAGATCGGAATTTAAATTTTGGAATCTAAGTCACCAGACACGAGGACATAGAACACAGAGGACAGAAATACAAGTAGGCACGGTGAACCCCATAAAGAAACAATAATGAAATATAGATATAAAGATTTATATTCCTTTAGAAATTAGAATATTTATATGATACAAAACATGTAACATAATACATTGTAACATTAATGATGATCAAATGAAAAACAATGAACACACAAAAAATTAGAACCATAACATGTAGCATTCTTAGTCTCATTAAGTCATCAAAATCAAAATGTAAGTTAGAGGCATTGATACTATAGGTGGAAATGCCAATGACAAATACAAAATAGCCATAGGGTAGATACTAGAACTGTAGATGGAAGAATCTCATAGCTCATAAGTCGTGACTGTCAGTAGTCCTCCATGTCATAATCATCAAGATTGGCATCACTACCACTGCTCTCTCCTTCATCCTCCTCTTCCTCCCCTATATCCAATGCAATATTTGCATTTGTTGATGTGGAGGATGAGCCCTCAAGAGGATCACCATCATCAAAAGTGATCGGCTCTAGCACTAGTTCATTAAGATCCAAGTTGGCTAATGCCAACTCAACACTGTTGTTCAAACCCATATCATTAGGAAACACATCCCACATCTTTGTCTTTCCCTTCAACCACTCTTCTCTCTGTCTGTATATAAGACGAAGGTTGGTTTGCACATACACCACTAAGTCACCTGACACTATGACGAAGAGAATAATTCAACAGAAGAGTTTATACTTGAGTGAAGGGTACATTTTTACCGGGGGCGTGACAAAAGAGTTCAAGAATCAATGCCACTAACATCGAGGTACATAAATGGCTTGGTTATTTTGATTAAATGCAAGTTCCATACTCTCATACATGATAGAATCCAGTGGAAACATTGCAATCCTGCCATTCTTGAAATCCTCAAAACTGTTAATTCTGCTTAATTTTGAATGTGACCTAAAATTCTACTTTCTCCATATGAAGTCCAATGAGGTTGGAACCACTCTCAAACATCTTGAAATGATTAATGGTAATGTTAAAAATTTAAGCAAAAGGATGAAAATGAAAAATAAATGAGAATGTCACCTTTACTTTAAGAATTTAACATTACCATTAATTACTAGGGTGGGTGAAATGGAGGGGGTGGGGACCTCTTTAAATAGCATTAGTAAGACAAAATAACCCTCAATTGAACACCAAAACACCTTACTCACCAAAACACCTCAAATCTCCAACTTGCATGAGAAAACATGAGCCCAAGTCCTTCTTTGTGTAGGACACATGTCCTATTTTCAAGACACACTAAGGGTAAGTGTTGGACACATGTTGAGAATGTGTCATGTGAACATGACACTTTCGTACACGTGCCAGACACGTGTCCTCATGTATCTTGTCCGACATGTAGGATACACGACACGAGAGGGGGTTCAGACGTATCTGGTGACTTAGATTAGAATAGTTTATATAGTATAGATATCACACGGTGATATCAGAGTTAAATTCACAACCATAGTTTAACATTAATTAGTTTAGTTGTTTAAGATATCACAATAATATCTAACTTGCTATAACTTGCACATACTAGTATTTAGTTGGTTTAAATTTTAAAATCCAACCAATGATATTAAACTTGAAATCCCCCATATCATACACTTGTCTTGGGTTATTCGGGTTATTCTTGAATATTATGTATAGGAATGAATAATGAAAATCACATTTCACTTGCTGTTGTAATTGTTCATTTCAACTTTAGTAGAATTATGTTTAGAGTAAATTTTATTTCTAGATGTATAGATATTATAAAGATTTAGAGTGGATTTTTTTATTACAATCAATAATGATTTATATTTAAAAAAAAAATCTTTTACATATACGTGTTTTTAATTTTTTTAATTTTTTAATAAATTTTTAAAACCCAACTTCAAATCATTGAAGAATTCTCTATTAGAATAATTGGTTAAGTATCAAAACTTTACTCATGCAATAATTGGTTAAGTATCAAAACTTTACTCATGTAAAAGTAATGATTTGATAATTGTGATAGTTTAATTTTAATTCTAACAACTAATCTTAGTTACTAAGATTTTTCGGAAAATCCATAGTAGTCATCTTTAATACATCAAAGTTTCAGATCACCAACTGGACAAAATTGTGAAGTAGGAGAAGCTGTAAACCTTGCAATAAATACATCGAATAACATATAATTAATAATACTAATGGTAATTGATAATAATAATAGTTAATAGTGATAGTAATTGATAATAGTAATAGCCTCCTCGACCTCAGTTGGGTTGGTGAATCGCTAATTTCCATGTATCCCACCCGTTCTTTAGCTCACTTCTTTTCACCCAGACCATGATATATGGCTGACCCATTAAATGATCTTGAGATCCTAGATTACTCAATGGATCCACTCCCACCATATATTGTCTGACCGCCCATGTCAATTCTCCGCCCGCCCCTATCACCTTCTCCCCCTCCCGACGACGTATCTATCTCCCCATTTCCACTAGATTCACCATTGCCTCCAAACCCTTCGATCCTCCCCACATCCTCCCTTGATTTTCCCTCTCCCAACAATAACGAGCTTGTACTTCCCCTCGTACCCCCCTATACCTATAATTCCCTTCTCCCACAAGTCTTCCCCTCCTCTCCTATAGACAATGTCTCCCGCTCATCGGTCCCATCCTCACCCTTCCTACCAGTTTTGTTTCACTCCTAGTCGCAGGAGTTTTACATGACGAGAGGTTTTTTTAGTTCTTTTACCTCAGAACTTCTCATGTCAAGAGCACATTGGCCACCTATCCTTGACTCCAAGAAATCCTCTATTGGAATGGATGCTCCACGAAAGACCAAAAAATGCATAAATAAGAGGGAAGGGACCATAAAGGGACCATAACCTTAACACTTGGCTATAATATCCCCAAACATAAATTATTATTAAGTTTGAAATTACTTAGGAATTTATTTCCGTTTTTGGTAAATTTGAAATTGGAAAATTATTGCCATTTATGGAAATTCCGAATTTCAAATTTAGTTAATTGTAAATTATGATTATGATTGTTGGGCAAAGATTTGACTTGTCCCAACCAACTATTTGACTATGACACTTGTAAGAAATAAATATTTTTATAATTATTGCTGAGAGACAAATGGAATAACCAGGTTGAAATCAACTGACCATGATTCCATGAGTGGGGAACATGTTGGAACTACCTTAGGGATGAATGCCACAAGTGGAAAATCAAGAATTTGGCCACTGAAAACCCCTTAAAATCAGGGATTTGTAAAGCTGCGAAAATTCCCAAGGGGAAAAGACCTAGGCACAAATGCTTTTGGCATATATAGCATATGGGAGGATGGAAAACACTGCCTATTATGCTGGGGAAAATGGTTATCACTTGCTTCTATGAACACTGTCTCTGAGTGTGAGACAAGGAGAAGTTTTATGAAACTAAAGGACTGTAGCTAAGGAGGAGTTCTGGAGTTCGCTCTCATGGATTCATGGTCAGGATAGGGGGTGATCAGAGCAAGTAGATTGGCTGTTCCGATCTATGGTTGGGAGGAACTTGGATGTTCCTTTTGTTGTCCCAACTTTTTATTCAGATAAGTACTCCTATCTATTGTTTGCTGAATTGTTTTACTGTATGATGGCTAAGTGAAATAAAATGATTTGTAGTATGAACCTTGGAAGTTGATTCTATTAATGAATAAAGTAATAAGGCTACTGAATGTTAGTTGCTTAGGTACAGTTTGAGTTTGTTAACATAATAAGTACCGAAACTACTATGTATTACCTGTTATAATTACAGTCTGAATTTAGTTAACAAATATAGTGATGGAAACCATGGTGTGTCAGTTATGGTAGGTACCTAGGAAATACCTGTAAGTTAAATAAAATATCATTTCAGAGATATTTTAATCCCTACCAAACATGTGGATCACATACACATAGATGTTCAATTTTCAAGTAACATTAGACTATACAAATGCTAAAGGAAATTCTGGAAGTGAACTTGATATTTAAATATATATCTAGACATATTGCTGTAGGTTAAATACGCAGGACTGTATTAGATATTTGAGAATACCAGACAGTGCAAGTGCCAAACGAGACTTAGAATAATTATCCACATATGATAGGAATATCCATATATATATATATATATATATATATAGTTGTTATAAAAAATGTTTCATAACTACTTCTACATATAACTACTCATACAGTAAGGTTATCAGTGCTTGGACATGTGAGAAATGGAGTAAATATTTCATTATTATGACTATGCCAATTGTATGAAATCATACAGTTCAATTATCCCACAAACAAAGTCCTTTGTTTGATATACAATAACACAAGAGCAAAGGTTCACTAAATTAAAATACATAAATTATGTTCCATCTCCCAGAATTGGGCAAGTAATTAGGGAAGTAATCAAACTCTACAAATGCTATGATTCATAAATATGAAACAATGAAATCTTATTAAAAAAAGGGGGTTTTCCCTTCCTGTTCGTTCTTTAACAGTTATAGAGATAAAGAATAAACTATGTATATAAGCCTAAACGAATTCATCCACGATGATAGCATTCTAGAGTAGAATCGTATCATTTCCTTAGAACCTAGAGTACACTCTTAAGAGTTGTAAAATGAAACCCGAATACCTTTTCTTGCACATGGCGCTGTCCTGAATCCATAGATTTTGAAGGTCGAAGTTACTACAAGGAAAGCATAAATTCATAATTAGTAATTGTCCAACATAAGTTAAACGAGTATATAACATAATTACTAGAGTGAATTATGAAATGAAATTATCACAGGAGTTCACTTAACTTGCGAATTGGGAAAACTGATGTCCTTCTTCCATTCACATCATTGTTTGAGAAACCATCCATAGGCTGAAGGGGCGGAGTGGACCGAAGGTTTCCTGATGGGTACCCTCACAGCAACAGGGGTCCCATCATTAGATTGCTTACCAAATTTTTTCCTTAATCAAACTTTTCAGGAAATAAGTAAACAATAATAACCCTTCTTGAACTGCATAATCCGATTTTAAAGGATTGCATAGTATGCGTATGTCGAATACATTAATCAAAATCTAAATATCAATTTAAGTACTATATGTTGAAAGGAATGCATTACTCCAAGCTTTAAACACAAATTTAAATATGGTATGCTGAATGGCACACATCAAACGATTTTTCTTTCACCACAAACAACAATATCAATTGAAGGAAAAGCATTGTTTTCAAGCTTAATTACATACTTTTGCATGCTGGAGGGCGCGTATTAAACAAGTTGTTTAGCACACAAGCTACCATTTGATATATATATATATATGCCGAAAGGAAATACAACAACCAATGAAAAGGAAAAATACAGACATAGGAGCCAACTAGCGAGTTTTGAATGAATCTACAGAACGATGGATTCCAAAGAAAACTCAGTATAGAAAATATCCAACAAAGACAAATATAAGTCATAACATCTTATTGAAATAGAATTTCCTTTACCCAAATAGAATGGAACATTCAACACACAAGGCGGGGTTCCGAAATACAGACTGAAAACAAATGTATATACTCATGATTTTCCAGATAACCAACGATTTTAGGGAAGGGTATAAATCCGTAAGTCATGAAAGGGCTTCAAGATAGGGTGAGGACTGTCAAAATTTTTGGATTGAGGATTTAATCCACCCAATGCAATAACCTTGTAAAACTTTAGTAAGTCCTTCCTATGCCTTGTTATGCCAACGATACAGACCATAACTCTTGTGCAGCTCACGAGGACTCAATACTAGGTTACAACGTACAAAGATAGGGAAACCAATGAAGGAAAACAAAAGGTTGACGATAAACCCTATGAATAAAATACATACAACAACATGTATATAATTTCTGTGCAAGATTGAGGAAGTCGGAAACCAGGAGACGATTAACGTCTGGTATACAATACATGAGTACCAAAATCGTAGAAAGGTTTTGAATATTCTTACCTAGTTCAGGGTGGTGACTATCTAACAGTGATCCATTCGTTCTTCTCCTACCCAGGACGAATCCTTCTCCATGACTCAGGGAATATACACTAGATTGACTCTTCACAAATAACACTTGAGAAGTTTTCGTAGAGGGACAGAGCCGAAGGGAGTGAAACAAAACCTAAGAGACCATTTCGAAAATAAAGTAATATAGACAGTTAATGAACCTATACTCCACCATGTGATCAACGAGAGGTATCCTACTTTGCATTGGACACGAGGGCCAGATGACAAGCCTCGGAAGGGACCCTTCACAGACTACCATTAATTGACTAACAGAGGTTTCAATGCAACCTTGACACTTCCCCTTCCTTTTCATGCTAAGTTAATGCCAGGGAGGACAACACTTCAGGACACTATGTTCGCATCTGTCGAGGCTAGGCTCTCATTTCAGTTATGGTGTAACTATCGGTCGGTTATCGTTACACAAAATCGTAAAGGAAGAAGGTTATCGTTGGGCCCCAACGATGTTCGACCAACTCCAACTATGCCAATATGGACCAGGAGATAAATTCGTTCGATCCTCATATAGTTGGCCAAACTAAGAGTAAACCTAAAGTCATCTCTATAGAAAGACTGTACCGTGGTTAGCGAAAAGTATAGGCATGCTGGAACCCTTTATTTCACTCGACCTAGTATTTTTATACACATTAATACTATCCAGGAAGGAACGGAAATATCGTCAAGGATTTGGGGAAACACCCAACTTAAATACTCATATCCTAGAAATGAGAATTGTGAAGGGCCCTTAATAGTATAAGTTGTAATATATATATATATATATATATATATGCTAATATGTATTTGGAACAATTAAGGACATTTTGGAATACTGTTAACACTTTCCACTTATGTTAGTAATGTCAAGGAATTCAAGAGGCTAGGTTATGGCAAGGCCATCCTTAGATATACATGACTACTATATAGTATGAGTGGATTTTGAAATAAAAACCCTTATAACGACAATAAGGTTTTTTACTAGAGGGAAATATATAAACCCTGCGAGAGTTGAATAGAGACGACATCTGCCCTTTAACTTGTCTTTACGTCTTTTGAATCTGTTATTTGAAAGGAAAGAGAGTTAATGTCCCTAATAATTTTTTTTTATTTGGTAAATTCGGGGAACATTACATATGGTATCAAAACAAAGGTTATAGCACTTGGACCTTAAACAGGGCCAAAATTATTTGCTTAGCACATGTTTTCTATTTTATGAAAAAACTAACAAAAAATTACTGTTACAAACATAAAAAATTTATTTCTGTTGTGATCATGGCTGCCCAGAATGAAGAGGAGGTCAGGCTTGAGGATAATCTTGAGAAAGGACCTACTAGAGAACCTAGATAGAACAATGAAGGAAGTTCCGCCACCCAGGTTCTGGAAACCATGAAAAACCTCATTGTGGAACTGCAAGTTTTCAAGGCAGACAATGAGAAACTGAAAAAAACACAACAAGAACAACATGAAATAAATGAAGTACTGTTACAAAGAATAATAACAAAGAAGATCCCAAAAGATGATAACCAGGAAGAAGAGGTCAGTAAAAGGGCCTCCAAGTATTCTGGTCCTGAAACAGAAAAAGGGGACAACTCTTCCAAAGGTACACCATCAGCGGAAGATAAAAAAAACACAGGAAGAAAAAGGAAACATGTGGATCAATAGGAGGGAGAGTTTAAGAAAATCAAACCATCCACCTTTGACGGGAAATCCAGAACAAGGGAGGAGGCTGAAGCATGGTTATTGGACATAAAAAAGTATTTCCAAATCTACAACTATTCCAACAATATGAAGGTCAGAATGGCCATCTATAATCTGAAAGGAAAAGAAAGCATATGGTGGTAGGACCTGAAGTTGGACAAGGGACTAAAGGAAAAATAGATGGAATGGTCGGATTTTAAGAAGTTATTTAAGAAACAATATTTATCTAGAAGTTACTATGAAAGAAAAACCAAAGAGTTTTATGAGCTACGACTTGGTCAAATGGCTATGGATGACCTGATAAACAAATTCTTGGAATTATTAAGGTTCGTGCCTTATATATGGGAGGACAAAGTAAAAATCCAGCGGTTTCTAAGCTGTTTACCATAGTTCTATAAGGACATAATCGAATTTGACAACCCCAAGTCCTTAAGTGAATTTTTCAGGAAGGCCCGAATGTGTTACGACCAATACAAACAACGATTGGAATTTCCCAAGGCTTGGAGGGACAAGAAACAAGACCGAATGAACCAACAGAAGAAGGGATATCAACTAGCCCCTTTCCAAAATGCAACAAAGAGTTTTCCAAGGAAAGATTTTCACTGCAACAAACAGAACACCCAAGGAGGTGGTAAAATAGTTAATCTGGGAACAAAGAAGTTTGGGGACAGCCCCAAAGAATTGTTAAAATGCTGGGAATGTGGAGAACCTCACTTAAGGAGGAACTTCCCACGTTTGACTTCAGTAGCTAGGAGTACGGTTCACAACCTACAGGAAGCCTCTATAGTGGGAGATGTGGGAAGAAGCTTACATTAGATCAATGCAGCCGTGGATGGCCGACAAGCTGATCACCAATCCACTGTAGTGAAAATTGAAGGTAAAATTAACAATACTCGTATTTCTATTTTAATTGATCCAGGAGCTACGTTGAGTTATATCGCTCCTTGTGTAGTGGATTCGAATAAAATTAAGAAAACAAGACAAGTAAAATATTGGCTAGTACAACTAGCAACATGAACAAAAATAAAAGTATCTGATTTTACTTCTGATTTTGAGTTCAGTTTAGGTGGTCAAAACACAAAGATAAATCTGAATATTCTACCGTTAGGATCTTATGACATAATTATCGGAATGGACTGGTTAGAAAGGCATAAAGCAGTTTTAGATTTTTATGAAAAATCACTCAAGCATCAAGACGAAAACGACACTGTTAGGACAATACAAGGTATACAAAAACCAGTCTCATTTAGGCAGATTTCAATAATGCAATTTAAGAAGTGCATGAGAAAAGGTTGTCAGATTTATGCCATCCAAGTGACAAATCTGTTGGAAAAAGAAAATAAACTGAACTTAGAGGATTTTGTCGTCTTGCATGATTTTAGAGATGTGTTTGTTGATGAGATACCCGAATTTCCCCTAAGGAGAGAGATAGACTTTTCTATCAACCTGCTGCCTGGTTCAGCTCTTATATCTAAGGCACCTTATTGAAAGAGTTTATCCGAGTTAACAGAATTAAAAATTCAACTACAAGAACTGTTGGACAAGGAATACATCCGGCCAAGTGTCTCACCATGGGGAGCACCAGTCCTTTTTGTTAAAAAGAAAGACAAAACTCTAATATTATGCATTGATTACAGACAGTTAAACAAAATGATGGTTAAGAACAAATACCCCTTACCTAGGATCAATGATCTGTTTGATCAAGTAGGTGGGGCAAAGATTTTTTCTAAATTGGATTTAAGATCTGGTTATCACCAGGTTAGAATAAAAGACGAGGACATAAGTAAAGCAACATTCAAAACGAGATATGGACATTACAAATTCGTGGTTATACCGTTTGGTCTCACTAACGCACCAACAACATTTATGTGTCTAATGAACATCATTTTCAGTCAGTACATGGATAAGTTTGTTTTGGTATTTATTGAGGATATCTTAGTGTATTCTAAAATAGAAGAAGAACATGAAGAACACTTAAGGATAGTACTGGAAACTTTAAGAAAACACAAACTGTATGCTAAATTTGACAAATGTGACTTTTATCAAAAGAAAATACAATACCTAGGACATGTAATATCTGAACAAGGTATTGCTGTCGACCCAGAGAAAATAAGAACCATCATGGAATGACCGATCCTTAAGACGTAGCGGACATCCGATCATTCATGGGAATCACCGGATATTACTGCAGATTTATAGAGGAATTCTCCAAGATTGCTTACCCTATCACATCTTTACAAAAGAAGGGAACCGAGTTTAATTGGTTACAAAAATGTCAGGAAAATTTTAATAAGTTAAAGGAATTGTTAACAACCGCACCCGTTTTAAAGGTAGCATATCTAGACAATGACTTCACAGTCTGTGTGGATGCGAGTAAACAAGGTCTGGGTGGTGTCCTAACTCAATAAGGGAATGCTATTTGTTATGAGTCCCGAAAACTAAAGGAGCATGAACGCAAATACGTCACTCACGACTTATAGTTAGCATCTGTCATCCATGCATTAAAGATGTGGCGACACTATATAATGGGCATAAAATTTCTGTTATTGAATGATAACAGTGGGGTGAAATTTTTGTTTAGTCAACCAGACCTTAACGCAAGGCAAGCAAGATGGCTGGCCTTCTTGAGCGAATTCGACTTTGAGGTAAGACACATCAAGGGTAAGGAAAACAAGGTGGTTGATTCTTTAAGTAGAAGAATTTATGGGATGTTTGAAATAAACATTAGTAGGGATGAAAGCAATCTTGAGCAGAGGATAAAGGCTGCAAGTACTAATGATGAAAATTACATTAAAACCGTGACAAATTTACGAAATAATGAAGAAAATCTAGACATAAGAGATATGAGTTTGGACATAAATGGTCTACTAAGATTCAAAAATAGATTATACATACCAGTTTTGGCTGAATTAAAGTTAACAGTTTTGGACGAAGTACATAAGAAACCATATTCTGGTCATCCGGGATACCAGAAGACGGTAAAAACACTAAGGAAGTTATTTTATTGGCCTAATATGAAGGGCGAGACAATAAAATAATTATCTAAGTGCCAAGATTGTCAACAGGTGAAAGATGAACACCAGAATCCAACTGGCCTGTTGTAGCCTCTACTTGTGCCAGAATGGAAATGGGAGACTATATCATTGGATTTTATTACAGGTTTGCCTAGAACTCAAAAACAGAATGATTCAATTATTGTAGTAATCAATAAGCTTAGTAAGTCTGCACACTTTATTCCTATAAAGTCTACTTTTAAAGCTATTAACATCATTGAAATATTCATGAAAGAAATTTTTAGACTGCATGGTATTCCGAAAATGGTGATTTCGGATAGAGACGTAAAATTCACATCTACATTTTGGAAAGAATTGTTTGCAGGGCTAAATACTAACTTGAATTTCAGCACAAGCTACCATCCACAAATGGATGGACAGACCGAATGAACAAACCAAATCATGGAATATATGCTACGAATGTATGTAAGGTCGAAACCAAGTAAGTGGGAAGAATACCTGCACTTGGTGGAATTTGCGTACAACAATGGTTACCAGACATCGACTAAGATGAGACCCTTCAAAGTACTGTACGGTAGAAAGTGTACGACTCTGATTAGCTGGGATAAACTAGTTGATAGACTCATGGTGGGACCATAAATTCTCTAAGAAATGGAGAATACGGCAAGAAAAGTACAACATAATTTAAAAGAAGCATAGGACATAATTTTTTTTTATGCAGACCTGAAAAGAAGACACCAAGAATTCCAAGTGGGCTACCACGTTTATTTAAAAGTCAAAGCCATAAGAAGTTCACTAAAGCTAGGAAACTGTTCCAAGATGGCACCTAGGTTTTGTGGACCTTTCAAGATCTTAGCTCGAATTGGACCAGTGGCATACTAGCTTGCACTTCCTACAAACCTGAAAATTCATAATGTATTTCATGTTTCTTTGTTAAAAAATGATGTTCATGATCCTACTCACATGATCGATTGGAACATGGTACAGGTGGAACCAGAATGCGAGTTCCAAGTAGAAACTCTACGCATTTTGGACAGGAGAGAAATAACACTACGAAATAGAGTCATCGCCCAGGTAAACGTGCAATGGAAGCACTTTAGCCCTGAGGAGGCCACTTGGGAATTGGAGGGAGATTTGCATAAATCTCATCCAACCTTGTTATGAGAAAGGAAAGAACACTGAGGACAGTGTTTCACTAAAGGGGGAAAGGATGTAATATCCCCAAAAATAAATTATTATTAAGTTTAAAATTACTTAGAAATTTATTTCCATTTTTGGTAAATTTGAAATTGGAAAATTATTGCCATTTATGGAAATTCTGAATTTCGAATTTAGTTAATTGTAAATTATGATTATGACTATTGGGCAAAGATTTGATTTTTCCCAACCAACTCTTTGACTATGACACTTGTAAGAAACAAATATTTTTATAATTATTGCTGAGAGACAAATGGAACAACCAGGTTGAAATCAACTGACCATGACTCCATGAGTGGGGAACATGTTGGAACTACCTCAGAGATGAATGTTACAAGTGGGAAATCAGGAATTTGGCCACTGGCAGCCCCTGAAAATCAAGGATTTATAAAGTTGCGAAAATTCCCAAGGGGAAAAGACTTAGGCACAAATGCTTTTGGCATATATAGCATATGGGAGGAGGCAGGATGCTGCCTAGTATGCTGGGGAAAATGGTTATCACTTGCTTCTATGAACACTGTTTCTGAGTGTGAGGAAAGGATAAGTTTTATGAAACTGAAGGATTGTAGCTAAGGATGAGTTTTGGAGTTCGATCTCATGGATTCATGGTCAAGCTAGGGTGTGATCGAAGCAAGTAGATTGGTTATTCCGATCTATGGTTGGGAGGAACTTGGCTGTTCCTTTTGTTGTTCCAACTTTTTATTCAGATAAGTACTCCTATCTATTGTTTGCTGAATTGTTTTACTGTATAATGGCTAAGTGAAATAAAACGATTTGTAGGATGAACCTTGGAAGTTGATTCTATTAATGAATAAAGTAATAAGGCTACTGAATGTTAGATTCTTAGGTACAGTTTGAGTTTGTTAACAGAATAAGTACTGAAACTGCTATGTATTAGTTGTTATAATTACAGTCTGAATTTAGTTAACGAATACAATGATGGAAACCATGGTGTGTCAGTTATGGTAGGTACCTAGGAAATACCTGTAAGTTAAATAAAATATCATTTAAGAGCTATTTTAATCCCTACCAGACATGTGAATCACATACACATAGATGTTCAATTTTCAAGTAACATTAGACTGTACAAATGCTAAAGGAAATTCTGGAAGTGAACTTGAGATTTAAATATATATCTAGACATATTGGTGTAGGTTAAATACGTAGGACTGTATTAGATAGTTGAGAATACCAGACAATGCAAGTGCCAAACGAAACTTAGAATAATTATCCACATATGATAGGAATATCCATATCTGTATAGAGATACGTATATGTGTATATATATAGTTGTTGTACATAATGTTTCATAACTACTTCTACATCTAACTACTTATACAGTAAGGTTATCAGTGCTTGGACACGTGAGAAATGGAGTAAATATTTCATTATTATGACTATGCCAATTGTATGAAATTGTACAGTTCAGTTATCCCACAAACAAAGTCCTTTGTTTGATATACAATAACACAAGAGAAAAGGCTCATTAAATTAAAATACATAAATTATGTTCCATCTCCTAGAATGGGCAAGTAATTAGGTAAGTAATCAAACTCTACAAACACTGTGATTCATAACTATGAAACATTGAAATCTTATTAAAAAAAGGGGGTTTTCCCTTCTTGTTTGTTCTTTAATAGTTACAGAGATAAAGAATCAACTGTCTATATAAGCCTGAACGAATTCGTCCATGATGATAACATTCTAGAGCAGAATCGTATCATTTCCTTAGAACCTAGAGTACACTCTTCAGAGCTATAAAATGAAACCCGAATACCTTTTATTGCGCATGGCACTGTCCTGAATCCGACGATTTTGAAGGTCAAAGTTCCTGCAAGGAAAGCATAAATTCATAATTAGCAATTTTCCAACAGAAGTTAAACGAGTATATAACATAATTAATAGAGTGAATTATGACATGAAATTATCATAGTAGTTCACTTAACTTGCGAATTGGGAAAAATGATGTCCTGATTCCATTTGCATCATTGTTTGAGAAACCGTCGACAGGTCGAAGGGGTGGAGTGGACCGAAGGTTTCCTGATGGGTACCCTCGCAGCAACAGGGGTCCCATCATTAGATTGGTAACCAATTTTTTTCCTTAATCAAACTTTTCAGGAAATCAGTAAACAATAATAACCCATCAAGAACTGCATAATCCAATTGCAAAGGATTGCATAGTATGCGCATGCCGAATACATTAATCAAAATCTAAATATCCTTTTAAGTACTATATTTTGAAAGGAATGCATTACTCCAAGATTTAAACACATATTTAAATATGGTATGCCGAATGGCATGCATCAAATGATTTTTCTTTCACCATAGACAACAATATCAATTGAAGGAAAAACRTTATTTTCAAGCTTAATTACAGACTTAAATATTGCATGCTGGAGGGCACGTATTAAACAAGTTGTTCAACGCACATGCTATTATTTGATATATATATATATATATATATATATATATATATATATATATATATATATATATATATATATTCCGAAAGGAAATACAACAACTAATTAAAAGGAAAAATACAGACACATGAGCAGTGGATTCCAAAGAAAACTCAGTATAGAAAATATCCAACAGAGACAAAGATAAGTCATAACATCTTATTAAAATAGAATTGCCTTTACCCAAACATAATGTAACATTCAACACAAAGGGTGGGGTTCTGAAATACAGACTGAAAACAAACATATATACTCATGATTTTCTAGATAACCAACGAGTTTAGGGAAGGGTATAAATCTGTAAGTCACGAAAGGGCTTCAAGCTAGGGTGAGGACTACCAACAATTTTGGAGCGAATCCACCCAATGCAATAACCTTGTAAAACTTCAGTAAGTCCTTCCTATGCTCTGTTAAGTCAACGATACATACCATAAATCTTACGCAACTCGTGGGGAATCAATACCAGGTTAGAACATACAAAGATAGGGAAACCAATGAAGGAAAATAAAAGGTTGTCGATAAACCCTATGAATAAAATACATACAACAACCCATATAGAATGTCTATGCAAGATTGAGGAAGTCGGAAACAAGGAGACAATTTACGTCTGGTATACAATACGTGAGTACCAAAATCGCAGAAAGGTTTTGAATATTCTTACCTAGTTCAGGGTGGCGACTATCTAACAATCATCCATTTGTTCTTCTCCCACCCAGGATGAATCCTTCTCCATGACTCATGGCATATACACCAGACCGACTCTTCACATATAACACTGGAGAAGTTTTCGCAGAGGGACAAAGCCGAAGGGAGTGAAACAAAACCTAAGAGACTGTTCTGAAAACAAATTGATAGAGATAGTTAATGAACCTGTACTCCACCATGTGATCAATGGGAGGTGGCCTACTCTGTGTTGGACACGAGGGCCAGATGACAGGCCTCGGAAGGGACCCTTCACAAGCTACCATTAATTGACTGACAGAGGTTTCGATGCAAGCCTGCCACTTCCCCTTCCTTTTCATGCTGAGTTAATGCCAGGGAGGACAATGCTTCAAGACACTATGTTCGCATCTGTCAAGGCTAGGCTCTCATTTCAGTTATGGTGTAATTATCGGTTGGTTATCGTTACACAAACTCGTAAAGGAATAAGGTTATCGTTGGTCCCCAACAATGTTCGACCAACTCCAACTACGCCAATATGGACCAGGAGCTAAATTTGTCCGATCCTCATACAGTTGGCCAAACTAAGAGTAAACCTAAAGTCATCTCTATAGTAAAGACTGTACCTTGGTTATAGAAAAGTATAGGCATGCTGGAACCCTTTATTTCACTTGAACTGGTATTTTTATACACATTAATACTATCTAGGAAGGAACACAAATATCTTCAAGGGTTTGGGGAAACACCCAACTTAAATACTCATACCCTAGAAATGAGAATTATGAAGGGCCCTTAATAGTATAAATTGTAATATATATATATGTGTATATATATAGAGAGAGATTTAATANTATATATATATATATATATATGTATGTATTTGGAACAATTAAGGACATTTTGGAATACTGTTAACACTTTCCACTTATGTTAGTAATGTCAAGGAATTCGAGAGGCTAGGTTATGGAAAGGCCATCCTTAGATATACATGACTAGTATATAGTATGAGTGGCTTCTAAAATAAAAACCCTTATAATGACAGTAAGGTTTATTACTAGAGGGAAATATATAAACCCCGCGAGAGTTGAATAGAGACAATATCTTCCCTTTAACTTGTCTTTACGTCTTTTGAATATGTTATTTGAAAGGAAAGAGAGTTAATGTCCCTAATTTTTTTTTGTTGTTTGGTAAATTTGGGGAACATTACATTGGCGATGACATAAAGCTTCATGATATTGTCACCATGCAAAAGACCGCCCTGGTTAGGAAAATTCTCAAGCAAAATACCATCTTTGGACTCGATCAAGGAATGTACTACATCAACTTTTCCCACCCATCTTGGATATGAACCATCCAACCTTGTTCTTGCAAAAGGGTGGCTAGCATGGACCTTCAAATCAGAGAAAGACGTCTCTGCTATTCTCTCATGTAATGTCCCTAATTCAAATCCCATTTGTAATTGTACATATAGGCTAGTAAGCCATTGGTACCAATTGTAAATGTAAATGTACATAAAGGTTGGTGAGCCTTTGGCACCAAGTTTTGATTTTACGTGCACCTGAGTAGTGTGCGAGGATTGTTATCAAATAAAGGGTGCACACATGTCATAGTGTTGTGCACACCTGGGTAAGTGGGAGTGGTTGAACATCAAAGGAAGGGTGCACACTTTTCACAGTGTTGCACACATTTGAGTAAGTGCACGGGGATTACCTTGAAGTGCGCATCAAGCCTATATATATATATATATATATATATATATATATGGGGCCAAAGGGCCTGTGTGGTTATGAGGCTGGTGAGCCGAAATACAAATAGAACAATGTGCCTATCCTTGTAAAATGTAATCACACTCAAGTTATTAATAATATCACATCGCAACGTGTAGATAGATTAGAGGAAAAGAGATGGGGGGTTAAACTCCACCAAAAAAGGGAAAAGGGGGGGACTTAAGTCCGAGGGAATATTTTATTAATATTTTCAAAAATTGTAATTTATGGATATTTATTTATCCTAAGTTCTTGAGGGATGGGAATGAGTCACCATGTGGCTAAAGATAGTTCTAAATGTGATAAGTATCTAGTTTAAGGCATGCTAATATATTTTTGAACCTTAGTGTATTTTGGGGGGAGTTCATTTATTTTCTAATGTGCAAAAGGGGTCAGACCATCTGAAGGAAAGACGAGAATTACCTTAACTACAGAGAAAAGATTGAAAAGGGGTTTTATGCATGATAACTAGATTATTTTCTGTTGAAGAGGTGGGTTGTCAGGTCTGTGCTCATTCTCTCCAAGTGAGATATTTGCTGACGAAGAGGCGGGTTGTCAGGCCCATGAGAATTCTCTTCAGGTGAGAGTTTTGGTGGGAATTGTTCCCTGGTGTGCTGGGAATTAGATATAGGGCTCTAAGACTTCCTATCTGGCTTATTGCTAAATCTATGGAAGGGAAGTGGGGAAAATGAGGGAATGTTGAGAAGAGAAGGGGCACACTTCCTGGGGTGGGACAAGCGTGTGAGGAATGAGATACTGTAGGCTAGTTGCAGCAGTGGAACCTTGGACTGAACAATTCCGCTGAGTATCAGACCTTATCCAAACATTAGGAACCCTTTTTCCCTAATGGAGTTTAAGCCTCATATTGGGGGTGACCTGTTGTTGAAAGTTTATGAGCAACATAGTTTATGGTTGGGAGAAATGTTTGAGTTCTGCGTGCGGTTAATGAATTTTCATAAAAGATAAGTGTCCTTATGTGCTTGTCTCATTTATCGTGTGCATAATTATCTACATTTAATATGGGATTAATTCTTGTATGATGTTGCATATAAGTAATTGTTGTTATTCTATATAATGCTGCTTGCACATGTAAGTGTGGTGTTGATATTTAGTATTTGTAGTCGTACTTGCTGACTATTAAAATTTTTGTTAGTTATTTTTGTTAAGTTAACCTTATAATCATGGTCATGAGTCTCCAAGGTGAGGTTAGCATGGCCACGTGCATAGGGAAGTAGTCCACGCGCATAAGGAGATTTTTTTTCTTCATATGACGCTAGAATGGTTGCACACGCAGTAGTGATTACATGTTTAGAGTGGAGTACACACATACTAAGGTTGTGTGCAGTATGCTTCTTCATGAAGATGTATTGTGTTATTTCCACTGTTATAAGTTGTGTTAGAAAAGGAAAGTTGTGTGGTACGACCCAACTTGGGGTCAAGCACATTACTTCAAGTATTTTGCGCAGATCAATGCTAGAGAAGAATATGCACACTAGTTTTTGGAGTAGCGTTAATCAAGAGTAAGTTGAGTATGTTACAAATTGGCATCAAAGCTGGTTCCCAACTAGGAGGATGAGTACGTTACACATTGGTATCAAATCTGGTACCCAGTTAGGGGGTTGGGTACGTTACATATTGTTATCAGAGATGATAAACATATAGGAGGTTGGGTACATTACAAATTGGTATCCGAGCTCTGGTTTCAACACTAAGCTTGAATGGGTCGAATACCTACTTAAGACAAAATTCAGACTGGTAAGTGACTGAATTTGGAATTACAATGTGGCCATGGTGCACATAAAATAAAAATGCACAAGTGTGTGAACTAAATTTTTAACATTGTCGGGTGTGGCTCTGGAAATGCACAATAAACAATGGTGCACAGGTTTGCACACTAAAATTTGGGGCTACATGGAGAAAACTTGTGGTGTATGCGTAATACTAATACGTGGTGTATATGTTAAATATTTACATCATGCATTGGTACGTGTTGAATACTAGTGCACACATGAACTTCATAATGAAGAAAGAAAGAGTAAAGGGTATTTGGGAGAATTTCAAATGACCATGATGTACTACACAAGCCTCAAAATTGTGCAAGGGAGCAGTTGATGGGAAAGTTTTGGAAAAATGAGTCCAATTATTCACTGATAAATTTTGGAATTGGGAGGTTAAAATCATCCAAGAAATAAGAAGAAAGGATTTTGACAAAATGGTGCAGATTTTTCATGAAGTTATTGCATGAATTTTTCTAACAAATATTATTGCCTGCACATTTTGCAGAATCTACAACGATTAGAGCAGGAAAAAATCAATGCAGAAAGTAAAAAAGAATGGAAGATGCGTAGAAAACTTATAATCATGATGATGAATTTGGGGTTTTGTATTTCGATTTGGGTGTTGATGGTATATAATCCAAGGAGGAGGGCATAAACTTGGTAGAAACCATAAAACAACTGCAAAAAGATGTTTAGAGCTATAAATATGATAATGAGAGGCTTATGAAGGCCAAGTAGCATCAAGATGACTTCAATATCAAGTTAATGCAAAGTTTGGAAAGAATAGAAAAAAAAATGGATAAGAAGACATAGTCAAGTAGGTCAAGGAGTCACAGGTCTCCCGGTGAAGGAAGAAAAACAAGAAGTGATGATAGGAAACATCACCACTCACCAAAGAATTCATTTAGGAAAGTGTGTGGTATCTCAAGTCCATTTCCCATCATAAAGTATAATAGAAGGAATAGGGTAGTCGAGCTACATGGAGATGGGGAAAAGAAGGATGAATATGCAGAGACTTGGTTGCTAGGTACGAGGAAGTACTTCCAATTGCATAATTATTCTATGCATGAAGAAGGAAGAATTTCCATCTATCAACTAAAAGGAGAAGCATCAATGTGGTGGGATCATTTCGTACAAGTGAAACACATTGATGAACAAAAGGTTACTTGGAGGGAGTTCAAGAGGTATTTTCAAAAGAAATACTTAACCAAGCGATACTATGATGAGAAAATAAAGTAGTTCTTTAAACTCAAGCTTGGGAGTATGACAATAGATTAAAATGAAAGAATATTCCTAGAGTTGCTGAAATATGTCGCATTCATCAAGGATGAGAAAGATAAAATTTAGAGGTACCTGAGTAGGTTTCCTTCATTTATCAGTGACAAGATACATTATGATGACCAAGATGCCAAGATTATCTTCCAGATTAGACACTCTGCATGGGTAGCAAATTTGGTTCCTGTGAGGAAAAAGTCTGGGGAGATCCACCTATGTGTAGATTTCAAAACCTCAACAAATATTTAGAAAATGACAACTACCCAGTCCCACCAATCGAGCAGCTCTTGCAGACCGTGTCTAGCTTTGAGATTTTCTCCATGCTGGATAGTTTTTTAGGTTACAACTAAGTTCTAGTTTCGGAGGAAGACCATTTGAAGACTACCTTCTGAACCAAGTGGGGAACCTTTTCTTATAAATGCATTCCCTTTGGGTTTATCAATGCAGGGGAAACCTTCCAAAGGGATATGGACGTAGCGTTTCAGAGACTGATCAATAAGTGTGTAGTATTCTATTTGGATGACGTGATTGTATATTCAAAGAACAGAGAAGATCATATCCAAAACTTAACCCATATTTTTGAAAGGTGTAGGAAATACAGTATATCCTTAAACCCTAAGAAAACTATTTTTGGCATCAAGGAAGGTAAACTACTAGGTCATATTATATCTCAAGAAAGGATTCACATAGACCCATAACAGATTACGGCTATAGCTCAGCTTCCATTACCCCACAACAAGAAGGTTATGCAATCATTCTTTGGGAAAATCAATTTCGTGAGAAAATTCACCCCCGATTTCGTTGAAACGATCAAACCCTTACAAAATATTATCCATAAAGATGTTGAATTTAAGTGGGATGATGAACGAAAAAGTTCTTTCAGCAATATTAAGACTGCAATATCTCAAGCCCTAGTTTTACGAAGTCTCGATTTTAGCAAATATTTATTCCTCTATACTTTCGCCTCCTACCAATCGTTATCTACAGTATTGACTCACAAGGATGACGACAACAACGAGGCCCCGACATCATTCATGAGAACTAATCGCCAAGGGTTTGAACTAAATTACCCTGCTATAGACAAGAAGGTTTATGCAATATACAAGGAAATGAAACACTTCAGATCTTACATCCTGAAGAACCACACCAAAGTCATCGTACCTCACCTTGCGGTCCGATCTCTTTTCACTCAACAAGAGATGGGGAACAGAAGAGGAAACTGTATGTCAGTAGTCCAAGAATTTGATATAGATATAAAACTTGCTAAACTGGTTAAGGGACAAAGATGATGCAAACTAGCAAAAGAGGTCTAGGACCAAGTAAATTAAGACCCCAAATGGGAGAATGAATTGGAATTATGGTGTGGTGAAGCTTCATACATCTCCCCAGGGAAAGAGTCTTGGTATGAGAAACTGACTTATCTCTTACATCATGGGACTTGCCTAGAAAACCTAAATCCTAGGGAAAGGAAAGCCCTCAAGTTAAAATCAACACAATATCACCTCATAAATTTGGTGCTCTTCCATGTTAATTATGATGGGGTACTTTTAAGATGTCTCGAACGTGAATATGCAAAAAAGTTTTTGAAGGAGATCCATGATGGTCCTGCAGGAGGACATTTCATAGGAAACACCACTGCTCATAAAATACTGGGAGTTGTCTATTGTTGGCCTACTTTGTTCAGGGACGTTCACACATACACTAAAAACTGTAAAACTTGTCAAATAAGCGTAGGGAGGGAAAAGAGAGTAGCTGTCCTGGGCCAACCTGTGGTCGTTTCCAGGCCATTTGAGCAATGGGGGTTAGATATCATAGGAGAAATTACACCGAGTTCTTCAAAACATCATAGATACATACTAACTACCACATACTATTTCATGAAATGGGAACAGGTAATATCTATGACTCATGTAAGCGAAAAGGTGGTGATCCAATTCATAGAACAACAACTGATCACAAGGTTCAGTATGCCTTCTGTCCTTTTTTTTGATAATGCCGCTTACTTTTCTTCCACCCTATTAACAAAGTTTTCTCTAGAAAAAGGAATAATAATCAGATACTCTGCAAAATATTATCCATAGGGGAACGTGGTGGAAGAATCAACCAATAAGAACCTAGTGATGATATGAAAGAAAATAGTCGCAGACAACCAGAGGAATTGGCACAGTTCACTCCATAACGCCTTATGGGATGATAGAGTAACACCGAAGGAAGCTATAGGAAATTCACCATACTTTCTAGTATACTGACAGGAATCCATTCTCTTGAATGGGCTATATCTTCCATCTCTTCCTCCTGAATGGGCTATATCTTCCATCTCTTCAACTTGTTCAGGATTCTAGAGGAAAACCCTCATCAGTTATACAACAAAGAATTGATACCCTCCTCATGATGGAAGAAGAGAGGGAGAAAGAAAAATAAAAGTTCATATCTCATCAATAGATAGTTAAAAGGTGGTTTGATAAGCATAAGACCAAAGAGAAGAATTTTGAAGTAGGAGACCTATCCCTAAATGGGACAGAGCAAACGAGACGAAGGGAAAACATTCGATGTTTCAAAATTTATGGCTCAGACCTTTTCAAGTGGCTGAGAAAATTGGGGTAGGAATATATTGTTTGCAGAATTTGAGGGGGGAACTTGATGCCCTCTCGGTGAATGTCCAAGCCCTAAATCAATATTTTCATTAAAAAAAATGTGTGTGGGTATTTTCACGATGTTTTTTTGTAGGGTGGGTCGATTGCAGAATGCATTTTTGTTTTTATTTTTTTCTTCTGCTCTTTTGAATATTTTGTTTAGCAAGATAGTGGTTGACCTGAATTCATGCGATATGACGGACTCCATTCCCGACTCATATCTCACATGCAACACAAGAAGCTCTAGGAGACCTGCCGTTGTTTTAAAGGGTTTTCTATCTAACCTGCAGATGAAAAACCTTGGGAAAATGATGAAGTGTCTGCCTGGTGGTATGGTAAAACCTTAAGGGAAAGGTGATAAGCTGGAAAGGACTACATGTACCTCAAAAATAGAGCTAGCAAAAATTCACCTTAACCATCTCATTTTGCAAATAACAGATGTCCTCCTCTCCCACTTGATCAAGGCATTCCGCCGAAATAAAATCAACTATATCAAATGAGTGCACAGTAGGAGAGGGTATGAAGATAACTCTGTCGGGGATATGGACACTGGCTGGCAGTGGATCAAGGTCTGTGACATCCAGGTGACTCTGCCGGGGCTATGGACACTCGCTGGCAGCGGAGCAACACCGTAAAAAGTGAATAAGGATAAATAAATGGCGTGGGGCCAGTGAATTATTTACTCGACTCTTTTAAAAGGAGGAGTTAGTCAGGGTTATAGGAAATGAAGGTGAAATAAAGGTTGAAAACCCCATAGGAAGGCCCGTATGCATCAACCAGGGAATTTCAACTCCAAGGATAAAAGAGGCTCTGATAAAATAAAACCAGTTAAGTTCTTAACCAGTGTTTGCATCAACTGAGCCCGAGGTAGGAACAAATATTATTCTTTCACCTGGTAATTCTCCATTTGTTGAGCACTCAACACACCCTAAAAAAGCCTCTGTCAAATTTTCACTTTTTTTTGGGTACCACTTGATCTTCTGCACTGTCTGATTCGATTTCATTTTTTGAAAATGTTTTGTCTTTGCTTATTTTTCATGAATCTCATCACCTATTCAGGTTTTCTTGAACTTATGAAACCTCATGACTAAAAATACCTTAAACACCTGAATAAAGAATTGACCACCAAACACTTCACCGAACATGCTCAGGGTCGGTATCAGAAGGAGTTCAAAGAAGGAAAAAGAACCATTTGGAAAAACTCAGTCGCTGAGCACTAATCTCCATCGGCATCAACAAAAATAAGTTTTGGTTTGTGCATAAATATATCGCCAATATCCGATCCCCCTTTGGCATCGGTAAAAGATGCGGGGTGACAGGCTTTAACGAAGAACGAAAAGACATCACCAATAGCCGATGCTCGACGCTTTATCAAAATCGGGGAAAACTGAGAAGGATGACAAAAAACATTCTGACCGTGATAAAATTCATTCTCTATCGCCGATTCCCAATGCATTTCGGCATCGGGACATTTTCAAGGGAGCCGATCCGAAAGCGATTTGATAGGTTTATCGACGATAGCTGATCCCGGGCACTTTTTAACATCGACAAGCTATGGTTTTCTTTAGAACGAATAACTTAAGGAAAATACCGACTCATATTAATACAAGCGAATTAAGTCACCGGTTTTCAACACCACATGTCTTTACTAGGTAAGAGGGTCGTACGGTCTAGTGCCATCTTGAGTTATCCTTGGTTCCCTAGGTTCGAGTCACACCTCCAAGGAAGATTTGTCACATCATCAATGTACGGTGGTATCGATCGACGTCAGAACTTTTTGCAGGAGGTTGTTAACGAAAAAAATTCATATCACCCCCGATCCCCGATCCAGCCATTGAGAGAGTGACAGGATGGGACGTTTTAGCATTAGATACGATCAGATTTTGACCATTTAAGGAGATAATTAATACATGATCCAAAATTAGTTTCTACCTCGTGCTCCAATCAAAACAACCATTTAAAATCACCAATAGACCACATAAAAACCCATGCATCTGTCATCAACCCACGATGAATTTAAGTTGTAGAGATTCAACGACAGATTTGTTAAAAATTCACTCATAACCCGAATTGAATGGCTGATGCGACATGGTAAGATATTTTCTGTTTAAAATATATTGAGCCGTTGTAAACAAAATCATTTTAAGTGTAAGAAAATTCCAGAGCATCCGAAGGAGCAAGACGAGAAACTATAAGGCTGTATTGATCCTATGATTGTCAAAATAACCAGTTTTTAACAAGCTTCAGAGGTATGTATCCGAGTTTGTAAATTCACTCGTTGTAGCTTTTGTATGTGAGTTTCTCAGTTTTTATACAGTCCCTCAAATTTTGTTTAAGTTGCAAGAACAATGCCGTCGAGAAATCCAACCACCAGCTGCTTGCCAAGAGCACCAAAGATGAAAGAACCAGAGACGGGTGAAGGTTCTTCTCTAGGGACTGCGAGGCAATTAGAGTATGCCCCTAGGCTGAAGCCAGTCATTAAGACAACAACAAATAAGGTTTTCGTCCATCCCCCATCCTTTGGTGATGCAGAGGCAAGAAAAGGGTCCAAGATGGCTCTCCCACATTGGGGGGATCTCTTTAAAAGGATTAGCCGAGAAGAGTACCTAGAATATGTTCCACACAGTGATCCACATGTAAGGGAGCTCAAAAACCAGGTGTTCCCAAACATCCGATGGTCCTATATACATATGGTGGCAAGAAGAACCCTCATTTTTACCTGCATAGTAGTCCTGAATTGGCTCATCGACCACATAGACACACATAAGTGTTTAATTAATGATGACAATGGCGGGTGTGTCGGAGTTTTCCTCCCGGTAGAAGTTCAAAAGTATTACAAACTCAAAGACCCAGAGGATTGGCTAAACATAGACTTCATTGTGAAGTTCTTCAAACACCACGACACCAGCCGGGTGATGGCCTCATGGTGGAGGGAGGACAAGAAGTTTACCAACTGGAGCATTGGCTGGTATGGGACAACCGAATTAAGGGAGCCATATGTCTATTTGATGGCTCTCATCTGTCAATTGTATGGAGAGAAATATTGCTCCAATTTTTCAGAGGTATGGATTCCTTTGGCATACAAAGTTGTGATTGTCGGGTGCAGCTTCAACTGGGGAGAAATAATCTCCAAGAAACTAAGCATCTGTGTGCAGCAGGGCTAGGCGCCGAAGGAAGGGAAAGCACCAACGTTTTACATGGCTTCATACTTTCTCGATGTCATGTGCGCCATAAATGTTATCACCGACATGAATACAAGCTGGCATGTTGCATAGCTCTCGGTCCATGTCTATTTAAGCATGCTATGGGAAAAAAGGTATAAGAAATCCTACTCCCTCATCTGTGATGAATTCATCGCCTGGATTTATTTTATTCTTTTTAAGAAGGAATGCCCAAGGCTATCGACGACAACCAAAAATATGATATCCAAGTTAGGCCATTGGTATTTGGATGAGAGCACCACCTACATCAGGGTGTTTGGGGCCACTGAAGCACCACATCTCCTACCAGTTCATGTCCCAGACCGACTTGTATTAGGAGAAATATGTTATCAAACCATCTTGCGGGGCTACAATGCCACCTTGGTTAAGGAAAAGAAACAGGCTTTCATACCCTATGGCTTCCATATAGGGTTCTACTTAGTAAAGGACATTGCTCAAGTGTAGTGGCCATGTTATTTAACATCAATTAATTCTACAAACATAACAGTAAAATTCAATAATTCCTTTTAATTGAGCACATACGCATTTTTAAATTGATCAACGAATAATAAAATTTTATAACAGATTAAAAACAAATACATAATTTTAAATACCTGGGTCTGATGCTAACCCTCCATCTGTCCGCTTGCCTTGTTGACCATTGCTGAACTGTGTAAACACTGCCCAAAACCTTGTTCCACCCTGCCAACTAGGACAACTTCCTAGCTCCAGGATATCATATGGATATCCTGGCCCGAGTGCCCAAAACCTCCAGCAAACCGGTGCCTGTACTGATCCAATCCAACTACAGAACTCAACTCCCCTCCCTGCAATCCAAGAGAAACCTCAAAGAAAAACAATCCTCCCGTAGAATGATCCCCCTTCCTTCCTTCGTAAACCTCCCCTCATATCGCTCCTTCACCGCCCTCCTCCCATTTACTCCCTTACCTACACATAGTTAATGCCCCTTATCCTTTCATTTATTATTTTATCCTTTCGTAATTAATACCTTATCCCTTTCCGTGTACGTAACCTTTTTAACAATATAATTTATTAACCCCCTTTTATTT
>ML792899.1:235236-247044 GCA_009831015.1 Picea engelmannii | reverse complement strand
TTTTCTTCACATGCAACCTAAGTTCTAGTTAATAGAAGAACTCTAAGCAAACAATTGGTTAATCTTCCCAGGTTTAGGCACAGTGTAACTACTAGTACTAACCTGACTAGAAGTAATCAAGGGTTGATATTTTTCAACGTAGGGTTTCAAGGAGGCTCACCCTTGTCTTCGTGAAATAAATTAAAATGATAGGAGGTTGGCAGTTGAGAGTTAATATATGACTAGCCATTAATGGAGGTGGATGAGGGATGTGAGCCAACCCTGTACCCTCATCCAATCCAAACACACCAAGTTGCTCATATCACATGGCACGTTCTCGGTTGTACTCTTCACATTCAATAAGCGCGGGGTTCAGGGTTTTAGGGTAATCGTAGTTCTTTGATGTCATTCTGAACAAACCTGTTCCAAAAATAATACCTTACACTTTCCTTGTGCTTCTGGACTGCTCTCGACATGAGGAGGATGGTGGCAAGGAGTGCCTCCCAGGATTAATCCTACTATCAGTAAGCATCTAATTCTAAAGCTGAAATCCTTAATCAAACGCTCTGCAAGGTTGCTCCGACTTATTGTTATTTATAATTCCTATTCATGAATTCGCATAGGTAGCGTTTTCATTTTTTGTTACTTCCTGTATTCACTTGTTTAAGTACTGGATTTATCTCTAGTATACACCGTGCTTTGCCATAACTATGGCTCTGGAGTTTATTAGGTTAGGGTTTCGTATGTGTCCACTTATATGCTTAATTTCCAATACGTGAGTCACTCGGGCACGCCTTGAATGTCTTCACTAACCTGGTTGGGTGTCTGGTAAGAAAGTTATTCCCAGGTTCCCGGTTGTACGACTATTTGATGAAAACATTTGACTGTACACATCTTGTTTGGGGGTTTCTCATAAAAAGGGTTGGTAGTTGGTCTAAATCTTAAGACAAATCTTATACTCTATGAAACATACTAAGGGCGATTGGGGTTTATGCTGTTCTTGCTCCTCCTCTTACAAATCAGAATGCATTTCAAAGGGTAAGAGCGACTGGGATTTTCAACACTGTGTTGTGTCTGTATGTAAGCTAAATTATAGAGTCGAAACAGATTTTAGTGATATTGTTTATTGGCCTGCAACATCTCATCTTTACATTTTATTTCGAGTTAAATGTTCATTTATACTTGTTGTATGACCTATAGATATATGTTCAGCATTCGAATAAACAACCTTTAAAATTTTCTTCTGGTTATTTACTGGTCCGTAATGCTAATGGTGGGCCTCTTTGATTTTTTTGCGAGGGTACCCACCAGGGGGATTTTGGGCCCCTCCTCCCTTCTCGGCCTGGGAGGCACGCAATTCGTTGTAGTGGTGAAGGATGTTGAACCCCTCTAACTACAGATGAGTATTACTTCGGCTATTTTCTTAATATTAACTTAAATCTTCTTATCTCTGTTGATCAAGACTATAATGATGTATTTTGCAATGTATAGGGTTTCGGTCACGCGAAGATATGAAGTGCAATTTCGATCGCCCGCGCAAAAGGTATTCAGGTTTCATTCTGGATTATTTCTTTATACAAATTGTCATCATATAGAAATATATTGGCCCTACTTTGGTTGTTCGGTGTGGTATAGTATAACTGTTAGGTTTTTCATCTAAAATTCTTGAAATATGTACAACTCTTTATAATGTTACAAAGTCTTTTTGAGCAATCTATGATAACACTTGATAATAAGGAAAAGGAATATGTATATAAAAAATGTTCCCTATAGTTTCTACCATTTTGTAAATGTTCTGTTATCGTAATTGCATGTCTGCTGGAAATGATTACTTACATAATGTAGGGCATGTCTATACATGTATAAGTATATACTTATAATTTCTGTTATCAACATTGAGTCCAAATTCTTCTTCTATCATGTTCATGATGAGTGCCAACCAAGAAAATAGACATACTTATATACGTATATATCTATAAGAAATACATCCAGGTATATATATATATATATATATATATATAATTATAGAAGTGGCCACACACATTCTTCATGTAACACAAGTAAGGAAAAGGAACTTCATTATTCATTCTGTGCTTTAAGTTGACAAAAAAATATTCAGTACTAAGTCTGGTGACATTCTGTAATTTTTATGCTTCACAAGAGTGAACATAATTCATCCATAATATTATTCCAAACCTAAATGACAGATACATTCCATTAAACCAATTTAGTCATTCTAAACAGAGAAGGAGATAGAATGCATATCTGGATCGCTTCATGGGGAGACAAAGGGAACAACCATGTTCCTCCCAACCGTAGGACAGGGCAGCCAAATCACTTGCCCAATCCACCCCCTAGCCTGACCATGAATCCATGAGGGCTAACTCGGAAAACTCCTCCTCAACAATGTATTTCAGTTTTAGTAGACTCCTCTTGCCTCACACTCAATCAATAGTGTTCATAACAACAATAACAAAAAACAATAGTCTCTTTTCCCCCGCATACTAGATAGTGTACTGCCTCCTCACATATGGTATTTAACCAAACAATCCTTTTTCCTAGGTCTTTCTTTCCCCCTTGGGAATTTTCACAACTTTCTAAATCCCTGATTTTCAGGGGCTGCCAATGGCCAAATCTCTGATTTTCCACTTGTAACAATCAGCCCAGAGGTAGTTCCAACATGTTCACCACTCATGGAGTCATGGTCAGCTGATTTTAACATGGCTGTTCCATTTGTCCTCCTGCAATCAATATAAAAATATTCTTTTTTCATAAAAGTATCATAGTCAAATAGTTAGTTGGGTCAAATCAAATCTCTGCCCAACAGTCATAATAATCAATTACAATTATCAAATTCAAATTTTGAAATTGCCATAAATGGCAAAAATTTTCCAAATTCAAATTTACTAAAAACGAAATAATTTTCCAACATTTTTTTTTAAATTTCAAAAATACTTTATTTTTGGGGATGTCACATCCTTTCCCCCTTCAATAAAACACTGTCCTCAGTGTTCATTCCTTTCTTGGAACATGATTGGATGAGATCTCTACAAATCTCCCTCCAAATCCCAAGTGGCCTCCTCAGGACTAAAGCGCTTCCATTGCACCTTTACTTGAGCAACGACTCTATTCTGAAGTGCTATTTCTCTCCGGTCCAGAATACACAGGGGTTCGACCTGGAACTTGCCTTCGGGTTCCACCTGCACAAAGTTCCAATCAATCACATGAGTAGGATCATGAACATACTTTTTCAACAAAGAAACATGAAATACATTATGAATTCTTAGATTAGTTGGAAGTGCAAGTTGGTATGCTACGGGTCCAATTCGAGCTAGTATCTTGAAGGCCCCACAAAACCTGGGTCCATCTTAGCACAGTTTCCTAACTTCAACAAACTTTTTCGGGCTTTGACCTTCAAATAAACATGGTCTCCCACTTGGAATTCCAAGTGTCTTCTTTTTTGATCTGCATAGCTCTTCTGTCTGTCTTGTTCTTCTTTTAAGTTCTGTTGTACTTTCCTTACCATGTTCTCCATTTCTTGGAGCATCTCTGGTCCAACCATGTGTTTGTCAACCGAGTTATCCCAACTAATTGGAGTCGTACACTTTCTGCCATACAGTACCTCGAAAGGGCTTAACTTAGACGAAGTTTGGTACCCATTGTTATATGCAAATTCTACCAAGTGTAGATAGTCTTCCCACTTGTTTAGTTTTGTTCTTACGTACATGCGAAGCATATCCTCTACRATTTGGTTTTTCCTTTCGTTYTGTCCATCCGTTTKTGGGTGTTAACTCGTACTGAAATTCAAATTATTATTTAGCCCTACAAACAATTCCTTCCAAAAAGCGGATGTGAATTTTACGTCTCTATCTGAAATCACCATTTTAGGAATACCATGCAGTCTAAAAATTTCTTTCATAAATATTTCAGCAATGTTTATAGCTTTAAAAGTAGACTTTACAGGAATAAAGTGTGCAGACATACTGAGTTTATCGATTACAACCATAATAGAATCATTCCGTTTCTGAGTTTTTGGAAARCCTGTTATAAATTCCAGCGATATGGTCTCCCATTTCCATTATGGTACTGGTAATGGCTGTAATAGGCCAGCTGGATGYTGGTGTTCGGCCTTAACTTGCTGACAATATTGGCACTTAGCCAAGTATTCTGCTATTTCTCAATTCATATTAGGCTAGTGAAAAAGTTTTCTAAGTGTTGTTATCATTTTCTAGTATCCTGGATGGCCAGAGTACGGTTTCTTATGCACTTTGTCCAAGACTATTAACTTTAACTCTGCTGAATCTGGTATGTAAAGTCTATTTTTAAATCGTAATAGTCCCTTCTTGTCGACACTTAGATATGGTTTATCTGAGTTTGCGGTACTGTTTTGTAATTTTGCCATTATCTTAGTGTAATTTTTGTCGTTCATACCTGCTGTCCTTATTCTTTGTTCCAGATCACTTTCTGCCCTGCTGATATTTATCTCAAATAACCCATGGAATCTTCTGATTAAAGCATCTGCTACCTTATTTTCCTTACCCTTGATATGTCTGACCTCGAATTCGAATTCGCTCAAGAAGGCTATCCATCTTTCTTGTCTTGTGTTAAGATCTGGTTGGATAAACATGTATTTCACACCACTATTATCCATCCATAGTAGAAATTTTCTTCCCATTATGTAGTGTCACCACATTTTTAAGGTGTGTATTACTGCTGCCAATTCTAAGTCATGAGTGACATAATTTTGCTCATGTTCTTTTAATTTCCGGGACTCATAACAATTCACATGTCCTTCCTGAGTTAGGACACCACCTAGTCCTTCTTTACTTGCATCAACACATATGGTGAAGTATTTATATTGGTCTCCTACCTTCAATACGGGTGCAGTTGTCAATAATTCCTTCAGCTTGTTAAAAATGTCTTGACACTTCTGTGACCAGTTAAACTTGGTCCCTTTCTTTTGTAATGACGTGATAGGGTAGGCTATCTTGGAAAACCCTTCTATAAATATGCGATAATATCAGGTGATTCCCATGAATGACCGGATATCCGCTACATCCTTAGGTACCGACCATTCCATGATGGATTTTATTTTCTCAGGGTCTACGACAATGCCTTTTGCTGAAATTACATGCCCTAGATATTGTATTTCCTTTTGATAAAAGTCACACTTATGAAATTTGGCGTACAGTTTGTGTTTCCTCAATGTTTGCAGAACTATTCTTAAGTGTTCTTCATGTTCTTCCTCCATTTTAGAATAGAGTAGAATATCGTCAATAAATACTACTACGAACTTATCTAAGTATTGATTGAAAATACTGTTCATCAGGCACATAAACATGGCTGGTGTGTTAGTGAGTCCGAAAGGTATGAATACGAATTCGTAGTGTCCATATCTTGCTCGAAAAGATGTTTTTTTTATGTCCTCATCTTTTATCCTAACTTGATGATAACCAGATCGTAAATCCAACTTTGAAAAGATCTTGGACCCACCCACTTGATCAAACAGATCATTTATCCTTGGTAAGGGGTATTTGTTCTTAATATTCATTTTGTTCAATTGTCTATAATCGATACATAGTCTTAGAGTGCCGTCTTTCTTTTTCACAAAGAGAACTGGTGCCCCCCATGGTGAAACACTCGGTCTGATATACTCTTTGTCCAACAATTCCTGTAATTGTATTTTTAATTCTGTCAATTTGGGTAAACTCATTCGGTAAGGTGCTTTTGAGACAGGGGCTGAACCGGGTAGGAGGTCTATGGAAAAGTCTATTTCCCCTCTAGGAGGTAATTCCGGTATCTCATCCACAAACATGTCTCTGAATTCACGTAGGGCAACAAAGTATTCCAATTTGGGTTTAACTTCTTTCTCTAACAGGTTTGTTACTTGGATGGCGTAAACTTGATGCCCCTTTCTCACGCATTTCTTGAATTGCATCGCTGAAACTTGTCTAACTGATATAGGTTTTGGTACACCTTGGGTTGTTCTAGTAGTGCCATAATCGTCTTTGTATAAAAATCTAGTATTGCTTTGTGCTTTTCCAACCAATCCATTCCACTAATCATATCATAAGACCCCAATGGTAGAATGTTCATATTTTTTCTTATGTTTTAACCATCTAAGCTAAACTCGAAATCAAAAATAAAGTCAACTACTTTCCTTTTAGTTCTTGTTGCTAGTTGTACCAGCCATGATTTTGCGTGCTTCAGTTTCTTAAGTTTGTTTGACTCTACTACATCAGGAGTAATATAACTTAACGTAGCTCTAGGGTCAATTAAAATAGAAATTCGAGTGTTATTGATTTTACCTTCGATTTCTACCACAGAGGACTGGTGGTCAGCTTGTCGACCATCTATGGCTGCATTTATCTGATGCAAGCTTCTGCCCACGTCACCCACAATCGAGGCTTCCTGAAAATTATGAACAATAGTTCTATTTGCTAAAATTAAACATGGACAGTTCCTCTTTAGATGAGGTTCTCCACATTCCCATCACTTTAACGGTTCGCAGGGGCTGTCCTTGAACTTCTTCGTTCCCAGATTTACTGGTTTACTGCTGCCTTGTGTATTCAGATGGTTGAAGTGAAAATATTTTTTCGAAAAGATTTTTTCTGCATTTCGATAAGGAGATGGTTGGTATCCCTTCTTCCACTGGTTCATTCGATCTTGTTTCTTATCCTTCCAGGCTTTGGGAAACTCTACCCATTGTTTATACTGGTCGTAGCACATTCGTGCTTTCCTGAATACTTCATTCAAGGATTTGGGGTTGTCAAACTCAATTCTCTCCCTGTAGGACTGTGGTAAACAACTTAAGAATCAATAGATTTTTGCCTTATCCTCCCGGATATACGGTACGAACCTTTGTAGTTCCAGAAATTTATTTATAAGGTCCTCCATCGTCATTTGTCCAAGTCGTAACTCGTAAAATTATTTCGTTTTCCTTTCATAGTATCTTTCAGAAAGGTACTATTTCTTGAAATACTTCTTAAAGTTAGACCATTCCAACTGTTTCTCCTTTAGGCCCCTGGCCAATTTCAGGCCTTGCCACCAAATGTTGGCCTTCCCTTTCAGATTGTAGATGGCCATTCTGACCTTCATGTTGCTGGAATAGTTGTAGATCTGGAAGTATTTTTTGATTTCCAACAACCATGTCTCAAATTATTCTCCTGTCATGGATTCTCCATCAAAGGTAGTTGGTTTAATCTTTTTAAATTATCCTTCAAGATGGTCTACTTGTTTTCGTTTTTTGTCTGTTTTAGCTTTGTCCTCAGCTGAAGGTGTACCCTCAGACGAACTGTCTCCTTTTCTTGTTTCAGGCCCAAAATTCTTGGAGGCCCTTTTGCTGACCTCTTTGTCATGGTTATCATCCTTTGGGATTTTCTTGGTCACTATACTATGTAGCATGACTTCATTTATCTCTTGATGTTCCTGCTGTTCTTTCTTTAGTTTCTTGTTATCGGCTTTGAAAACCTGTAGCTCAACAATGAGATTCCTCATTGTTTCCAACACTTTTGTGGGTGAACTTCCATCACTGTTCTGTCTCTGATTTTCATGAAGTCTTTGTTCAGGATTTCCATCGATTCTAATTTCCTTGTCATCCTGTGCTGCCATAATTAACAAAAAATAGAAAAAGTTTTCTATTTGTAACAATGAAGGTTTATTAGTTTTGCATAAGTAAAAACAAATATATGCCAAAAATTTACTGTGGCCCTGTTCAAGGCCTAGTGTTGTAAACTTTTCTTTGATACCATGTGTAATAGACCTCTGTTTCATCATAAAAAAAAATTTCTTCTATGGTACATTAAAACTATAAAAATTGTAACACATACTCATAATTAGCGAAATACCCATTTAATCCTATTATGAAACTTTGATACCTAAAGTATTCACCTTCCCTTTCCGCATATAGAAGACTCAACATCCAGAGTTTTCCTTTCAACTTTTGCTTAAGTCCTACTAGATTTTACAAGGGGATTAAAAGGTTATCCTTTGGAAGAAGGGAAATACATGACCTTAGGACTTAGGGCCCTAGATTCCTTGTAAAACATAGACACACAAATTTAGACTCCAAAACCATAAATGATACTTTTTACACATAGTAAGGGTGTCAGACTTTAATTGTTTCGTCGTTGCACTTAACTATTTGGCTTTCCCTAGGTAAATATGACTTCGGTGACTACCTTGGTAACTACTTGTAGACAGAGAGTATTTTCTTCACATGCAGCCTAAGTTCTCGTTAATAGTAGAACTCTAAGTAGACAATTGGTTAATCTTCCAAGGCTTAGGCACAGTGTAACTACCAGTACTAACCTGACTAGAAGTAATCAAAGGTTGATATTTTTCAACGTAGGGTTTCGAGGAGGCTCGCCCTTGTCTTTATGAAATAAATTAAAATGATAGGAGGTTGACAGTCGGGAGTTAATATCTGACTAGCCATTAATGGAGGTGGATGAGGGACGAGAGACGAACCTATACCCTCATCCAATCCAAACACACCAAGTTGCTCATATCACATGGTGTGTTCTCAGTTGTACTCTTCACATTCAATAAGCACGTGGTTCGGGGTTTTAGGGTAACCGTATTTGTCTGATGTCATTCTGAACAAACATGTTCCAAAAAAATTACCTTACACTTTCCTTGTGCTTCTAGACCACTCTCGGCGTGAGGAGGATGGTGGCAAGGAGCATCTCCCAGGATTACTCCTCCTATCGGTAAGTGTCTAATTCTAAAGCTGAAATCCTTAATCAAATACTCTGCAAGTTCACTCCGACTTATTATTATTTATAATTCCTATTCATGAATTCGCGTAGGTAGCATTTTCGTTTTTTGTTACTTCATGTATTCACTGGTTTAAGTACTGGATTTCTCTCTAGTATACACTGTGCTTTGCCATAACTATGGCTCTGGATTTTATTAGGTTAGGGTTTTGTATGTGTCCATTGATATGCTTAATTTCCAATACGTGAGTCACTCGGGCATGCCTTGAATGTCGTCACTAACTTGGTTGGGTGTCTGGTAAGAAAGTTATTCTTGGGTCCTCAGTTGTACGACTATTTGACGAAAACGTTTGACTGTACACTTCTTGTTTGGGGGCTGCTCATAAAAAGGGTTGGTAGTCAGTCTAAATCTTAAGAAAAATCTTATACTCTGTGAAACATACTAATGGCGATTGTGGTTTATGCCGTTCTTGCTCCTCCTCTTACAAATCAAAATGCATTTCAAAGGGTAAGTGCGACTGGGATTTTCGGCACTGTGTTGTGTCTGTATCTAAGCTAAATTACAGAGTCAAAACAAATTTTAGTGATATTGTTTATTGGCCCGCAACATCTCATATTTACATTTTATTTCAAGTTAAATGTTGGTTTATACTTGTCGTATGACCTATAGATATATGTTCAACATTCGAATAAACAACCTTTAAAATTTTCTTCTAGTTATTTACTGGTCCGTAATGCTAATGGTGGGCCTCTCTGATTTTTTTGCGAGGGTACCCACCAGGGAGATTTTGGGCCCCTCCTCCCTTCTTTGCCTGGGAGGCATGCAGTTCATTGCAGTGGTGAAGGATGTCAAACCCCTCTAACTATAGATGAGTATTACTTCGGCTATTTTCTTAATATTGACTTAATTCTTCTTATCTTTGTTGATCAAGACTATAATGATGTATTTTGCAATGTATAGGGTTTTGGTCACACGAAGATATGAAGTGAAATTTCGATCACCCACACAAAAGGTATTCGGGTTCCGTTCTACCCCTTCCAAGAAGCTTAAGCATTTAGGGTAGAAGAAAGGTTTATCCCACTGTGGTAGAGATTTTTCGTTTGTATACTATTTATATCTCTGTAAAAATGTTTCCAAGGTCCAATACAAGAGTTGACTGTAAAACTAAAGGGTTTGACCAAAAGGCTTAGTCGAGTTTTCTTTTACTGACCCCTGTCTCAACATTTTGGAATGGAAAAATACAATCTAACTTTTCTTATTATATTGGAATTCCTGATAGTTTATATTATTTCATTCCTGTAACTTTACTTTTAAATTTAACATCATATGCCTTCAGAAAAATAAGAGTACTGGGTGTGAAATCATTTCGCTTTTACTGAGGTAACATTCAGTCTGAGTTTCCAATTAGTTTGGAAGGCTACTTGATATATTCCGAGATGTATTCAAATCTGTTCCTAAATTTCTGTACTTCCGTATATACGAATTGTATGAAATTATATTACTTCCGTTCACAAAGGGTTTGATTGGATATATACATTAAGTAATTATACAGGCTTGAGTCTGCCTATATATAACAAAAAGGATTGAGAATTCCTGACTCTGTACACTATATCTAGATTATTTCTTTATACAAATTGTCATCGTATATAAATCTGTTGGCCCTACTTTGGTTGTTTGGTGTGGTATGGTATAACTGTTAGGTTTTTCATCTAAAATTCTTGAAATATGTACAACTCTTTATAATGTTACAAAGTCTTTCTGAGCAATCTACGATAACGCTTGATAATAAGGAAAAGGAATATGTATATAAAAAATGTTCCCTATAGTTCCTACCATTTCGTGAATGTTCCTGTTATCGTAATTGCATGTCTGCTGGAAATGATTACTTACAGAATGTAGGGCAGGTCTGTACATGTATAAGTATATACTTATATTTTTTGTTATCAACATTGAGACTGAATTCTTCTTCTATCGTGTTCATGCCGAGTGCAAACCAAGCAAATAGACATACTTATGTATGTATATATCTATGAGAAATACATCCAGGTATATATAAACGAGGTTAGTACTCCTTACTAGTTCCAGCATAAGTATATATATATATATATACACATTAGTAATCTAGTCTATAGAATAAATTATAGAAGTGGCCACACGCATTCTTCATGTAACATAAGTAAGGAAAAGGAACTTCATTATTCATTCTGTGCTTTAAGTCGACAATTTTTTTTCCAGTACTAAGTCTGGTGATATTCTGTATTTTTTATGCTTCACAAGAGAGAACATAATTCATCCATAATATTATTCCAAACCTAAATGACAGATACATTCCAATAAACCAATTTAGTCATTCTAAACAGAGAATGAGATAGAATGCATATTTGGATCGCTTCGCGAGGAGACAAATGGAACAACCACGTTCCTCCCAACCGTAGGACAGGGCAACCAAATCAATTGCCCAATCCAACCCCTAACCTGACCATGAATCCATGAGGGATAACTCGGAAAACTCCTCCTCAACAATGTATTTCAGTTTTAGCAGACTCCTCTTGCCTCACACTCAATCAGTAGTGTTCATAACAAAAAGAAAAAAAAATAGTAGTCTCTTTTCCCTTGCATACTAGGCAGCGTCCTGCCTCCTCACATATGCTATTTAACCAAACAATCCTTTTGCCTAGGTCTTTCTTTCCCCCTTGGGAATTTTCATAGTTTTCTAAATCCTTGATTTTTAGGGGCTGCCAATGGCCAAATATCTGATTTTCCACTTGTAACAATCAACCCATAGGTAGTTCCAACATGTTCCCCACTCATGGAGTCATGGTCAACTAATTTTAACATGGCTGTTCCATTTGTCCTCCTGTAATCAATATACAAATATTCTGTTTTTATACAAGTGTCATAGTCAAATATTTAGTTGGTTCAAATCAGATCTCTGCCCATCAGTCGTAATAATCAATTACAATTATCAAATTCAAAATTCAGAATTTCCATAAATGGCAAAATTTTTCCAAATTCAAATTTACTAAAAACAGAATAATTTTTCAACAAATTTTTTTAAATTTCAAAACTACTTTATTTTTGGGGATGTCACACTTTTCATCCTCTCGACCG
>ML792899.1:203909-234049 GCA_009831015.1 Picea engelmannii | reverse complement strand
TAATAGGGCTGGAGATATTCCCTATGTTTGTCTCTATGGGCAGTGATATATATGAAATGCCCGTCTGCACGAAAATTCACAAATGGATTGAACCGATGCAACGTATTCGACGTCATGCGAGGGAAGGATTAAATGGACCTCTTCAGCTGCAAGTAGTAGGTGTGGAACACCGTATTGGACTTCCATTTCTTCTCCATGTCACTCAAATACCATAGCGTATTGAAGTTCACCGCCAGTGGTTCGAACGACTCAATCTCAGGGAAGGTCGCTCCTTTTGGAATCTCCCAAGCAATGAAGGAAATGAGAATCTACATCCAATTGAAATGAAACTCATAGCCTTGATCCTAATCTTCATGATAGTATTTCTCTAACTGGTTGACGAGGAAGCTCGCCCAGTTCATTTGAATCCCCTCAACACATTTTCCTGCGAGGTCGATGAAAAACCCTGTGACCTGCATTGGCCTATTCTTCCTGATGAGCTTACTAACGATCAACTGGAAAGCTAGGCACACTGCACCATTTTGGATGGAGGCTACCTTGTATCCTCGCTTCCCTTTCTCCACATCACCATAGGTTTCTTTTATTCGCTGCGCTAGGGCACAGTCTGCATCTTTCTCTGGGTAAAATTCCCGCGGGTCCGGTCCTTGCACGCTCAATCCGGTGATCCGGTGGATCAACACCAAATCTACTATGATGTGTCTATCCAACCACATGTAACCTCCATGGTAGAATGAAAGTAGGAGTTTAACGCATGCGTTAACCTCCTGATGTCTACCAAAGTGTAGTATCTTCATCACATTGAGGATAGTTGATCTTGCGATGTCCATGGTCCACGGCTGGGGGATTATCTTCTACTTATTCCCCATTTTCTTGGTCAAATACTTGTGTGGTGTGAGCATTCCATAGTTCTTGCGATCTCCCAAATTGAAGTCACTGATATTCAACGTTAGAATCGGTCCCAAATATGGTCCAACTGCGCGCATCCCCTTCGAGAGGTATGCAGTGATCAATGTGTAGTCGAAGTCCCTCGGGACGCTGTCACAACTAACCATGCCAGCCAGAGGCAGGATGTAGTCAGGCATGATTGATGGGATGAGCTTCGCATTTGCCAAGTCATCATGATGCTTGCTCCGTTTCTCTGTCGTAGTTCAGGATGGCCCAGATCGACGTCTAGTCGGTGGGGATGATTTCACTCCTCTCATTGATGAAGCTTGTGCTCTTGTGGACATGACCTTCTTATCCATGGGGTCTACGAGGATATCTTCGACAGATTTATCTGTTGCGCTAAAGTCACTCGACATACATGCTCGATATTAGATATCTCAGGTCAGTGAACAAACACTCAATGTAACAGAATGGGTGGCGAAGTATCAATAACCTCAACGCGGTAATATTTAGCTCTCTGTGGGCTTGAATAATCACTGTTTGCAAAATTTGTCCCTAGTCAGATATTCGATGAGTTAAATAGATAAAATCATAATGGGCTCCTCCAACGGGTAGGAATGCCTCAATCAATGCGATTCCATCTGTTATGGTGCGGTCCCAATGGTCCAATGGCAAATGTTCCATCATTAACTACGTTTCTAGTTGTTTTGGAGCGTCGTTCTAATAGTCGATATGCCTCCAACGATCATATTGCTTCATCGTGCCAATCTACGCTGTTCTTCTATTCCGACGAGGTTCAATTTCTGTAAGCCTTCTTTCTGCGAAGTCCTCTTTGGAACCTCTTGCAATTTTTCTAGCTTTTCTTTCTTCTTACTGAGATTTCTAGATTTATAGCTTTCTGTGAAGTCTCGACAATGGAACCATTTGTTGGCACAGGGGAAGACTCGGGGTTCAACGCTTCAACAACGCACCAAAAAAACCCTAACTACTAGCCCTTTCGGCAACACCTGCGAAGCAGATGAAGTCTTACCTGAGGTAGAGGCAGGGGTGGTTGCAAGACTCAAATGTATACAACCTAGCTGGGACACAGATATGTGATCACAATGCTTAACAAAGAACGTAGTAGTTAATGTTCATTATTCTTTAACCCTTTATTCACATCGCAGGTAAAAACCTAATTAAAGAACAAGGCATTTTTCAAAAATATCTAACACATCCAAGCACTTAGCAGATAGAAGTAGGTCAGATCTAGCATTCATTCATATCACTAAGCATTAAAAATTCATCTAGAATAAAGAACTAAGCAAATAAATACACAAACACATGAACAACATAGCACAAAGAACCATAAAACATGATATACGTGGTTCACCCCCAGCGTGGGGCTATGCCCATCAACTCTTCAACTTCTTTATTGTCTTCTTTCCATCTTCTTACATGCACAGAGCCACAAAACTAACTCCGCATAGGATAGGAGATCTGTGTGCACCTCTCCAAATCCTCCTTCCCCGAGCTTGGCACATCATAGAGCCTTTCTTACAATCACTTGCACTTAGCTCTGTAAGTTCTAAACACACAATATGCATAGAGCCAACTCAATCACATAGATCCAACTACTTATATCACTTTCACTTAGCACAACACTACTTACTTACATCACCTATATTTCTATTTATACATTAAAAAAGGGCCTAAACATGGTTAAGACCCATGGGATGACATCCCATACCCGTTACATAAACCCTTAACCCAAAAATCTCACAAAAGGGGGCGAGATCCCACGATCTCCGCTTCACCTGGCGCTTCATCTTTGACTAGCCTATCGAAGTCCCAAAATTGGTCAAATATGACCAGAGTTTCCACAAAACTTGGTTAAGGGCCAACAATAAGCCGACCGAATACTGGGTGAAAATGGCCCAAGAACCTCATCAGGAAATCCAAGAGAAATGGGCTGAGTGTGAAAATAGATGGATCAAGGTCAACTGGGCGATGAGAGACAACGACCTCCCAGAATTCGACACACCCAACAACTTTGTCGGCTTGCATGACATAGTCAAATTACATGCCGAAAAAGACTCATCGTGGGCTGTGGAGATAGAAAAGGTGGTGAACATGGCACCAGGTCAAGTGCAACACTTCATGGAACACCCGATCAAGGCTAGGAACCGTGTTGCAATAGTTAAGTGCTAGAATAGTCAATTATCGGGCACGTGCAGTAGAGATAAAGGAGATCCTTTCGACCCCAATGGACCAACAAAGATTCCCGTATGCCAACACATGAGAGGATATCTTTGTCCAATGGTCATAGTACGAGAAGAGTCATCCACTCAAGTGAAACCATTTGATGAATCTTAGAATACTGAGCGATTTAAGTGCCATGTGGCGATGTTTTGTTTTACTTAGCTTGCACTTTTGATAGTTATTTTTAGTTAATGATATGTTATAAATAGGAGGATCAACCTGTTAGCAAAGGTCGATGGTTTTGGCAAAGACCCTCTTTTTTGGATTTGTAAAGAACTATTTCGGAGCTACCTTAATTGAGAAGTCCTATTTAGGACCAGAGACAAGTTTTTGTTTTTTTCATCAAAAACGCGTGTGATTGGATCTGAAGAAGAATTATTTCTGATTTTATCTCATGAATGGATGTTGTAATGAGCAAGAGCCTATGAATTTGTTGATAAGTTATATGATTCAATATTTTTATAGTTCTTATCTTTAATGATGAAAAGTAAATCATTGTGTTAATGTGTGATTGATGATTAGAGCTAAGGAAACTATTTTTCTTACCATCGTTTATTGCATGTATGTTCTCTTCTGATAATCATATCTCAGTCAATAATTGGAACACCAACAGATTAATGTATTAGTACTAGGCTTGTTTTAGGTGTAATAATCATTGCCCACATGCTTGAGCACGTGAGTTATCCTGAGCTCAACCTTCTTCAATAGTTAAGCTTGTCCCCTTTGTTACCCAACTAGTTTATACTAGCATTTGTCTTGTATCAGTCCCATCTATAATAGAAAATAAAAAAAATATAACGTTCGAACTGAAGGAGGAGTTTTCACAAGAAGATACACTATCAATCACTATGTAAATCCCATCGATTAATTGGCCGGATTGTAAGATCTGGAGAACCATTCCACCATAAAACGATGCAGAGTCTAATTGGGCCTCGGTGGTGGGTTCGGTTCCTAGTGTTGAGTTAAATGGATTTAGGACCCCTCAACATAATCCAAGGAAGGTTTCATATGTCTGTAGATGAAACATTGCGTAACAATTAGTCTCTCAACCTCATCGTCATCAACACCTCTCTCATCGTCGTCGATGCTCTTGGAGCATCATCCATTTTTACCATCCTTCTATACTCTGACTATGAAGCATCTTGTACCAATGGTACAAATATCCTAGTTTATATATCTAATGACTAGGATTTAAAGTTAAGGTTCAAGGGACCTCCTCACCCCATGGAGCCCACTTTCGTCTTGTCTGCCCATCCCATAGTGACACCTTTCACTACTAGGACACACTGGTTGCCGAGTTGGCATGCCGTGTCATTAGATCATTGCCATCCCCTATCATCGTTGGAACTATTGTTCCCTCACTCACTTTACCAACTCTCTAATCCCGATGATGATGCATGTCACAATGATGGTCTAGATCTCACCTTCAACAGATTAACAAATATCATTTATCCTTGGGATACCATGTCTTCATCAACTCTCTTCTCTCTAGACCTTCGTCGGTCCTCCACAAATGTTATAGAAATTTTTTCCACACTCTATGCATCATGATTTTGTGGCCTACCCTTTCCCTCTAGAGACACAGTTTCCCCATTTTGCTCAGTAAAAAGTCAAAAATTCAAAATTTTGTACATATACGCAGGGTACAGTTATACAACTTACGTATATGCAGGTTTCTCCATTATTTCCTACGTACATCGGGTTTTGTGCTCAAAGTTAAAAATATTTTATATTTTCCATGCCAAGTGATGGGATACATGATCCTTTGCCTTTCATATGCTATAAACGCTCCAATTCAACCCTTCAATTCCCTTTGGAGGCTATAAATTGAGCCATATACAAGCCTTGAAGGGAGGAGAAAAAGTTGAGAGCAAGCACACTCTGGAGACATTTTTCCTCATATTACATCCTTGATTTTGCATCTCTTAGTCCTTTAAGTTTGAACTCTCCTTATGTTCAACCCCCAAGCTCTCCCTATCTTATGAAGGAGGAACCCAATTACTAGTAGAATTTGTGAGCTTGCCTTGTGGAGGATTGAAGTGGTGAAGGTCCAGGTGGAGGGACTTAGTTTCTCAGTTTCGACGAGTTGTTGATACAAGAGGTTTTCACCTATGTACTGCTGCTAATTATATTAATAGAAATACTCTTTTCTCATCCAATTATATGTTACAAATCATTATATTATTTTCCATGGGTAAATTTTCTATACATTTTAATGGATTATGCTAGTTTATATGCTAACATTTCATACATTTTCCATATGCTTGTGTATCTTGGATGTTGAGGAAAAGTTGTAGGTATCAGACATTGGATTGTGAGCTCGAAGGTGGTCTCCTACGAACATCTGGAAGAGGTAGGATTCTATCCTTTCTTTTGTTGGGATTTCCATTTATGTAGCATATTTTAGATTTGAGTTGATTTCTTGGTGTCATTCTATCTATTGTGGTCCTACCCCAAACCATAGAGATTTATTCCTCGTAACAAAATTGGCGACTTGATTAGGGAGCACCATCACATTGTCGTGGTTGTGGACTATTTTACCAAGTGGGATGAGGCCATGACTACAATTAAATATGTTGGTGAGACTACAACTCACATTTTATTCAATCAAATTATAGCTCAGTTTGGAATTATGAAGCAGATTGACATTGACCATGATAGTCACTTTTAGAACACGATGATGACTGATCTGAAAAGATCTTTTAAATGATAATGGTTGAGCTATTATGCATGTGTTTATTAACCATTTAGGAATCTGAATGAAAGAGGAATACTTATAGAAGAAACCTCACAACCATATGCACATATAAATATCTGAAATAAAGCAAGAAGAACAACAAACCATAGAACACCAAAGTGATAACGGAGTTCGACAATCTCACCTATGTATTCGAGCCTTTATCTCAGTGGGTGAGGCTTTCTTATTTCTGTTCAAAGATACAAGTACATCACAACAGTACCAAAAGTTTCCAAAATTGATCTAGTCTTGTTCTACCAGATCTCTAGAACCCAAAAAAATAAACGACACTGAAATCGAATGACCGGAGCTCCCAGAAATGGCCCACAAAGGTGCGCTCCTCAATAGCTTTCTTGCATAAAAATGGCTTTGGCTTGGAAAATCTTCAGCATAAACCTACTCTGAATGTCGTCCCATGGATTCAAGAAGCCCTGGTTTATATAGATTTGAATTTGGTAACCATCTCCCAACTTCCCCCCAAGATCTGGCCTAAAAAAGGGCCCAATATACCCTAAAAATGACCAAAATCTCTCAATTCTGCTGAAGAAATCATTTAAAAATCTTTATAATAAAGTAAATAAACCCACTTTTGGGAAAATAAGGAAACAAGCCCCCAAACATGGGTGAGAGCCCCCTTTTCTAGGTCACATGGTACCATGTGGCCAAGCGCCAACCCCTCCTCCGTAATCTCCTGGATTTATGGTGAAATCAATGGGACCAAGGTCCAAAAACTGTGCTAACAAACAACCGAATAAATGGTCATATCGGTGCACAATCGAAACCGTGGGATACACATTTGTGCCAACACATCCATATAGGTCACATGGGATTGGTACATGTGATCGTGCCGATGGATATTCCATATACCGTGCCGATAGTTTATCGAGACAAGGTCACATAGCATGGTTCTATGTCGTGCACCAGGGGATGGGGCTAGGCCCCATCCCTAACTCCGCCCAACGGTCCCCAAACTTAAATATAAGTTTTATGCAATGGATTAAAAGGAACATATGCAGGAGGGTTGGGTAGCCCAACCCTACCAAGATGTTACTCGGTACGAGAGGTCGCGGGTTCAAAACCCATAAACTCCAAACATTTTTCCCAAAACCAACGAGACAATAAATGGGTACCACATGGTATCCCATGACTGGTCCAGCTCTACCACATGTGTCTACCACATCATCTGCCTTGTCAGCACACCATTCACTGTCTGCCACATGTTGTATGTATGCCGTAAGAGTGTGCCACATGTCACCCTTGTAGTGGTGACACATGTCACTCCTTGATTGGACCATCTGTACCTGCCATGTCAACATCCTGTCCACTTCATCAGTCCATATGGCCAGTCACCCTACCACGTGTCACCTCCAAATGATACCATGTCAGTGCCAACTGTGCCTTGCCACATCACCTATACGACCATACAACCTATATAGTTAGCTGCCACATGGAAATGTACGGACTGTACAATCATCATTTTTTGCCTGTTTGGAAAAATGACTAGATCGCAATATCTGAAGCATATGACGTCCGTTTGAGCCCATTCAAGCTGCGTTGGGTTCGTATCAATGAGGCCTACGCACACATATGTTTTTAATCCATTATGATAACTTTGATTTTAGGCCTTTTTGAACCCCATCAAGCTCCTGGATCCAATTATGGATCATACCTCCCCACTAAAGACCTTTTGGTCCCACAAAAGGTTACTAACTAGTCATAAAGCTCAGGATAGGCCACGCGGCTTGTTCTCTGTCTTTGAACTCTATCTTGTGCACCTATCACATCAATATCAATTGTAACACAATCATGATAAATGAAAACATATTGTTACCCATTTGTACCTTGTCACATCTTACTGAAGCCACTATCATCCATGTAGAAAACATTACTAATGATAGCATAAAAAATATGACTACAAATGAGTTGATATGTTTGTAATATTTGAGTGACATTAGCTTATCTTGAAGAAAATTGTGATTGATTTTCCATTCTACAATCATCTCTTGTTCTTTCTTAAGATTGATTACTTGATTTGAAACAATTATAGGCGTGTTTCTTGCTTGAGCCGCCTTTCTTAATTGTTCCATAGTTTGAAGAGTTTTATTTTCCTTTACATGATGAACATGAACCACATATTCTTGACCTGCTTTGGTTAAATGATATTGATTCTTTGCCTTGTAGAAGATTGATTTACGATCATACAAGTATGGACTGCCTAAGACCATTCCACATTCACTTAGTGGCACCACATCACATGTTAACTCGTCTAGAAACTTAGATGAAATTGCAAATTTTAATGTGCACTTCTTTGTTATGTGAAGTTGATGATTGTTTCTTATCCATTTAAGTGTGTAAGGCTTATGATGTATCTGTGTATTTAATCCCAATTTCTTAACCAATTCCTCTGAAATTAAGTTATATTGAGATCCACTCTCTATCAATGTATCGACCTTAGTGTGCCTCATGATGACCCTTATGTGAAACAAGTTACTTCTACCATCAAATCCTTCACCAATTTTACCTGTCATACCAACCAATGAGACTTTATATTAATCACCTGAATCTGATCCCAAGTCTATGGGTCATGTTGTTTCCGCAACTGTTTGCCTCCCTTTCTTTTCCTTGAACCACTTTGGTCTCTTCTTGGGATGCAATTTCCAACAAAGGTCCTCATAATGCCCCTCTTTCTTGCAATGCTTGCAAGAGGGCTTCTCTTCCTTTCTTTCCACATAATTTTCCTTATTTCCTTGCCACTTCCTTTTGTCCTCTTTCCTTGAAGACAATTCCCATGATACACCAATACTTGTTTTCCCTGCTTCAATGTATGTCACTTGAACATAAACCTCATCAAGATTAGTTAGTCCAAACATGAATACAATATTTCAAATTTGTGCAGGTAAACCTCCTATATACTTCATAAGAGTTTCTTGGGTATGTAAAGGAATGTCTAACATCAATGCCATTTTACGGAAGCCATCTGTGTATTCTTGCACTATTTTTCCTTTTCTTAGTTTAAGAGATTTCCATTCAATTAATGATTTCTCTTTATAACCCAAAGGATAGAATTGCTTTCTAAGTGCATAAATAAAAAATTGCCATGATGGAAATACATTACCCACTTGTTGCGTTCCATTTTGCAACTTTCTTTTCCACCAGATGAGTGCTGTGCCTGCAAGTCTAAGTGATGCCAACTTGATCTGAGTGGCCTCATCTTTGATCTGTTTCACACTACAATAAACCTCCATCTGTTTGACCCAATTATCAAGTCTCTTTTCATTAAATTCACCATCATACATGGGTAATTCAAATTTTACATCAAGTTTTAGTAAAGGCATTTGATTATTATGTTTATGGACATGTTTCTTTGCATTGGATTTATAACTTGAACTTGAAGAAGAAGGAGAAGAAGGAGGTGAAGATGGAGGTGAAGGAGGAATTTGAGGAGGACCCTCTCCTTATTCATTTTTTCCCTTTGAAGATTCACCCATATTCGGTCTCTTCCATTCCAAGTAATCCTCATACAAAACCTTCATCATCTTCGACATTGGGAAGAAAGTTTTTAGAAACTCTTTCTCATCCTGAGAAAGTCCCTCTTCTGATTCCATCTTATTTCTTTGAGAAGTTCTCTTTCTCAATCCAATCAATGGATTCTCTTTAAGAATCTTACCTTCACCATGATGTATCTTTTACCTGGTTAATATTCAAAACTCAAATTCAAACGTCAACTAGCTATGATACCACTTGATCCAAAAAGATCTTTTAAATGACAATGGTTGAGTTATTATGCATGTGTTTATTAACCATTTAGGAAGATGAATGAAAGAGGAATAATTATAGAAGAAACATCACAACCATATGAACATATACAAATATGAAATAAATCAAGAATAATATCAAACCATAGAACACCAAAGTGATAGCGGAGTTCGACAATCTTGCCTACGTCTCCGGGCCTTTGTCTCAGTGGGTGAGGCTTTCTTATTTCTGTTCAAAGCTACAAGTACATCACAATAGTGACAAAAGGTTACAAAAATGATTAGGTCTTGTTCTACCAGACCTTTAGAACCCAACAAAAGAAATGACAGTGAAATCGGATGACCAGAGCTCCTAGAAATGGCCTGCAAAGGTGCACTCCTCAATAGCTTCCCTGTATAAAAATGGCTTTGGCTTGGAAAATATTCAGCATAAACCTGCTCTGAATGTCTTCCCATGGCTTCAAGAATCCCTGGTTTATATAGATATTAATTTGGTAACCATCTCCAAACTTCCCCCCAATATCTGGCCTAAAAAAGGGCCCAATATCCCCCCAAAAAGACCAAAATCTCTCAATTCTGCTGAAGAAATCATTTAAAAAATATTTATAATAAAGTAAATAAACCCACTTTTGGGAAAATAAGGAAAAGATACCCCAAACATGGGCGCATGCCCCCTTTTTCCAGGTCACATGCAGGTACCATGTGGCCAAGCGTCAACCCCTAGGGGTTGCGTGATGGCCCCTCCTCCGTAAGCTCTTGGATTTATGGCACAATCAATGGGACCAGGGTCCAAAACCCGCGCTAAAAAACAATGGAATCAATGGTCATATCGGTGCACACCTGAAACTGTGGGCTACACATTTGTGCTAACACATGCATCCGGGTCACATGGGATTGGTACATGCGACCGCACCGAGGGCTATGCCATATACCGCGCCAATAGTTTATCGAGACAGGGTCACATAGCATGGTTCTATGCCACATGTCGGGGTATGGGGCTAGGCCCCAACCCTAACTTCACCCAATGGTCCCCCCATTAAAACTTAAATACAGGTTTTATGCAATGGATTACAAGGAACATATGCGGGCGGGTTGGCTAGCCCAGTCTTGCCAAGATGTTACTCCGTACGAGAGGTCGCGGGTTCAAAACCCATAAAATCCAAACATTTTTCCCAAAACCAACGAGCCAATAAATGGGTGCCATGTGGCAGCCCATGTCTGGGCCATGTGGCACCAAGCTATTTGCTGGATATTTTCCACGTGTCGAATACTGATTGGTCCAGCTCTTCCACACGTGTCTACCACATCATCTGCCCTATCAGAACATCAATCACTATCTACCACGTGTCGTATGAGTGTGCCACATGTCACCCTTGTAGTGGTGACACGTGTCACTCCCATATTGGATCACCTGTACCTACCACGTCAGCATCTTGTCCACGTCATCAGTCTATACTCCCAGTCACCCTGCCATGTGTCACTCCCAGATTGGACCACCTGTACCTGCCACGTCAGCATCCTGTCCACATCATCAGTCTGTACTCCCAATCACCCTGCCATGTGTCACCTCCATATGTTGCCACATCAACACCAACTTTGCCTTGCCATGTCAGTTGTATGCCCGTACGACCTGTACAGTCAGATTCCACGTGGCACTGTACAAACAATACAGACTGTACAATCATCATTTTTTTCCTGTTTGGAAAAATGAGCAGATCTCAATATCTGGAGAATACACCATCTGTTTGTTCCCATTCAAGTTGTGTTGGGTTCGTATTGACGAGGCCTATGCACACGTCCATTTTGAATCCATTCTGATAACTTTGATTTTTAGGACTTTCTGAGTCCCATCAAGCTCCTAGATCCAATTCTGGATTAATGAAAGAGTTGGTATGAAAACTGGGGTTCAAGAAATATCATTTGTCATCATATCATCCCTAGGAAAATGGCCAAGTGGAGGCCGTGGATAAATCTCTAAAATCCATTTTGCAAAAAAATGTCAGGCATAGTAAATCTAACTAGCACATGATGTTGTACCATGCTCTCTAGGCATACCGAACCATAGTAAATAATTCCACTGGTTTTTCACTGTTCCAATTGGTTCATGGAGTGGAGTCAGTTCTCCCCATTAAATGCAAAATTCCTTCTCTTAAGTTAGCACTTGAGCTCCTACCTAACACAAATGATCTTGAAGATTGACTTGTACACTTAGAGAAACTTGATGAGCAACGTCGAGATGCTTCCATAACCATCAAGGTGAATAAGCAACGTGTTAAGGTCTAGTATGATAAATCTATGCATCCTCGATAATATGCTGAGGGTGAATTGGTCCTTCTTTTCGACCAAGCTAAAGAACCATTGGGGGCAAGAAAGTTCAATCCCATGTGGCACGATTCTTATATCATAAGACGTGTCCTGAAAAAAGGATCCCATGAATTAGAGGATTATGAAGGGAACGTGTTGAAAGATCCCAAAAATGGGCTCTATCTCAAAAAGTATTATGCTTGAGCCATCAATCTCGAGCATGGGCTTAGTATACTATTGCACTTTAGTGTATATATTTTTCTTTTTGTTCTTCTGTGTTTCTGATTTTCTTATTGAGTTTCCCCTTGGTTTGCAGATGTCAACTAAATCATTGGTGTTCTTAGGATTCAAAGATAGTTCCAATCATCATACTCAGAACATAGCTTTCACCGCTTGGGTTATCTATTCACCCGACGGACAATTGGTGTCTTTAGGAGGTGTTTGTCTAGGGCCATCAATGAACAATGTAGTTGAGTATAATGCCATTATTTATCTATTACATGATTCCATTTTGCATGGTGTTTGATCTTTAGAGGTTCTCCTAGAATCCGAGTTGGTTGTGTCTCAGTTGAATGACAAGTATTGGGTTAGAGATCCTATGCTACTCCAACGATTCCTACAGGTATGACTTTTGGAACGATATTTTGATTTCATTACTTATAATCATATCCCTAGAAGTTGTAATCAAGTATTCGATGCATATGCTAATTAAATTTTAGATTGGAATTTGTCTCATAACTAAGTAAAGGAAACATACATTCATACATTTTTACATTCATCCATTGAAAAATATATAGGTAAATTCGAAGACCAAAAGTTCTTTTATTTCATTCATCAAGTTTAAAAAAATGGTATCATAGTACAAAATTGGGATTTTAGCCCTCATATATATATGTGTGTGTGTGTGTGTGTGTGTGGCCAGTACATCGAATTAACATGGCGTCTAAGATTGAGGTCCTAGGTGCATATGATGGTAGCATACTATAGCATTAAAGAGACGTCGAAAGAGTCTAACCCATGCATGGGGTACACCTACAACCTGCCTCTGTATAACCTCAGACAAGCCCTCAACCTAGATCATAGGTATCCTCTACGTTAGACATGCTAGGTTTCCCTACATGCTATGAAGAACTTGCTCTGCTTCTCTTCCAACCATCTCCTCCCCTTGACCCCTGCATTGATGCCATGGGTATCCATCCATTCTTCGTGGAACTACATCTTCATAAGAGATTTAAACATTAATATATGATTCCATACCAAAAATATTTGAGTTTTTGTTTTTCATCTATCAAATAAAAGAACCCAAAATATGAAATATACAAAAAATAAATTTCATACCAATCTCCCCAAAGGCAGATCCTGGTGATAATGGAATGTCACGATCCCCTCAGTAGTCGATCACCTCATAGGGATAGTCATCGATAGAAATGATCTGTCATCGCCACCAGTGAAATAACTCATCATTATAGGGGGTTAGTACCCTACCACCTTCCAACCATCTCATCAATTCGGTCTAGTGGGCCATGGATGGTTCACATAGACCGTGTGGAGGAAATTATACTACGGGACTAAGGATTGGATCCCTCTCAAAGAAAAATCTACATAATATAGATGCAAACCCAAAGTTTATCATCCTTCCATGTTTGCAATCATCACTGGAAGATCGTAGTTGAAATAAGCTCAAAAGCACTATAGGGGTAAAAAACTCAAAATGACATAGTAAAACTAATTGTTTTTACTATTTATAGAAAATTTTTACCCACTTTATATAGTTTTCTCCCTATATTTCCTATTTTTGAAAACATATGGACTAATTATAAAGTGTAAGACTTGGTTTGAAGTGTTTTTTTTTCCAGGATATGATGGATTTTCAACGTTCCTTAGCCCATTTGTGCCTACTATAGGTATATATAATCACTGGAATATAGGATAGGTTTTCACCTCCCTTTGCATTTTTTTCATCATCCTATGACCATGATTCATATGCCCTAGGTACAAACCCATTTTTAGCGACACAAAACCTCCTCATTGTTACTATAAGTGTCATTATTAAGTGATAAAGACTTACCAAACATGGGTTCCCTAGTTAGAACCGTTTTTTCCATTTGGTTCCCATGTAGAAGCTTCTCCATATGTCCAAGAGTCCTTTATAGTCTCGCCATGACTTTCTGTTCAAGTATCATGTCTTCTACTTAGTATTTTTCTATCTACTACCTACAAGAATCCCTCCATTACATTCTAGAGTCTCAGTTAAGCTCTTTTCAGACTCTTTAAAAATGAAAAGATTTCCGAGTGAGCTTGTTTTCTTTCACACTCGTTAAACGAATTTGAAAGGATGTATATTTGGTATAAGTTTACCCCTTTTTCGGACCCACTAGACTAATTGCGAAAAATGAATACTCTAGTTAACATTGACTAGAAGAGTTCTCCTTGGTATTGTTTTACACTTTTCAGTCTCGGGAGACCAAATTTACGAAAAATAAAACTATTGGAAACCTACTTCCTAATGTTGAGTGTTAATTTCATTTCATTTTATTGCTTTCATTCTTGAGCCTAATTTCAACTCCCTTGTTCTCATTATAATCTCATTGCCCCAACATTTCTCATAATTCACTAAGCAGTGCCTTTCATATATCCTTTGCAACTTGACACCCCTTACCCATAGAGAAAACATTTCCCCGAGTGTCCATATCCTGCATGCGTCCCCTTGCATTGAGCATAGGTATGTTAAACTGCATGGAACTATTTTTCTTGTTCATGACACTCGTTTCCTCTCTTGTATCACGATCTAGAGTCATAAGAGTACCTAGAGGCTTGCAGTCATTAGTGGTAGGTTCTATCGTTACCTATAGTTGGGAATACAATAATGTCCCCTGCTCGATGGATTCTTCAAGTGTTCGACCTCAAGACCTTTATTCACACTTTTTGAATGTACTTAGTGCCTTGATGCCTACTTTTATCATTGATGGGTTGTCTCTCATTTGTTAACGATATACCTCAATGATCAGTAATCAAATGAAGTCTCATTGTGTTTCACTTCAACTACTTTATTAACACAATGCATACTTGCACCATTGGAGGTTAGTGTAGAAGACCTCATATTCATAGTAGCAACACCTCATACCTTTTGTTGTCCTTCATCGCACTAGTCCTATATGACTTCAATTATCATGGAAGATCAGATTTCACTTTATTGTATACATATATCTTCAATTGATTTTGAGACTGGACTCCAATGTGTTTTTTTAGTGCCTATGACCACCTATGGAATATTCCTACTTTGTATTTCCTATTCATGGCCATGAAAAATTATCTTCTATACATACACATGGATCTGCAGTGTACTTCATATTGGAATCCATGTATACAAATTCAATATGTATTATAATATTCTGACGGGTGACTAGTTCCTCTAGTTGGGTCCTCACTACTCCACTTTTGAGAATTTTTATGTATTTCAGCCATCATGATTGCTCCTATGACCTCACACATTAGGGGGAATCTATTATAGAATTTTTCCCACACTCTATGCATCATTCTTTGGTGGACTGTCCTTTCCTGCTACAGACTCTGTTTTCCCATTTTCCTCACTAAAAATTCAAAAATTCAAAAAATTGTATATATACGTGAGCTACAGTTATACTACTTGCGTATCTGCAGGGTTCTCCATCATAGCTCGCGTATGTCGGGTTTTGTGCTCAAAGTTAAAAATATTTCATATTTTCCAAGCCAAGTCACGAGATCCATGATCCTTGGCCTTTCATATGTTTGAAATGATCTGATTCGACCCTTCAATTCCCTTTGGAGGATATAAATTGAGCCATATACAAGCCTTGAAGGGAGGAGAAAAAGTTGAGAGAAAGTATACTCTAGAGAAATTTTTCCTCATATTACATCCTTGAGTCTGCATCCCTTAGTCCTTTAAGTCTGAACTCTCCTTATGTTCATCCCCCAAGCTCTCCCTATCCTATGAAGGAGGAACCCAATTACTCCTAGAACTTGTGATCTTTCCTTATGGAGGATTGAAGTGGTGAAGGCCTAGGTGGAGGGACTTAGTTTCTTGGTTTCGATGAGTTGCTGATACAAGAGGTTTCCGCTTATGTACTTCTACTGATTATATTAATAGAAATACTCTTTTATCTTCCAATTATATGTTGCAAATGTTTATACTATTTTCCATGGGTAAATTTGCTATACATGTTAATGGATTATGCTAGTTTATATGCTAACATTTCATACATTTTCCATATGCTTGTGTATCTTGGATGTTGAGGATAAGTTGTAGGTATCAAGCATTGGATTGTGAGCTTGACGGTGGTCTCCTACGAACATCCAGAAGAGGTAGGATTCTAGCCTTTCTTTTGTTGGCATTTCCATTTATCTAACATATTTGAGATTTGAGTTGATTTCTTGGTGTCGTTCTGTATGTTGTGGTCCTACCCCAAACCATAGATATTTCTTCCTCGTAACAACTAATGAATGGATGAGATATATTGACCTATAGATCCAACAGTCCTATTTTTAAGGATATGACCAAATATTATTTTCTCGTAGCTGAGACCACACTCGAATCATTAGACATTCAAATATTGACATGCGTTGTCCCACAAGACACACTCAGTTCCATACTGGAATTCCTCATCAGCATGATTTCAATTCCCCCTTTCGCTTCCCTTATATTGAATCTACACCATTCGATGGCTGGGGTTTAATCTTTCTTTTGCACTGATCGACGACTCTTTTTTTCTTTCAGAGACTTTATCATCGTCGACACTATGGGCCTTTACTCACTTTACCAATATTCTATTCCTGATGATGATACAACCATCCTTCTAAAGGAGGTCCACATATCTCAATCTCTCCATTCATAGGTTACAGTCTCCATAAGGTTACACCCTACCTTTACCATGCTTATTGGGATACATGAATCCATTAGATTGACGAGGATAATAAACATACATAATCCATACAAATATGTTGGTTTCATAAGCATGCCAAAAACACTTTTGTAGAATGGGAACTTGCATGCAACACATGGATTCATTTCAGATTGTACAAGTGTATCTATCCATCAATACAACATTCATAGAAAATATCTAATCATTCTATTCTATCGTTGCTCGAGTACACTGACTTGCAGTAAGACAACCTATTTATTCTTCAAAAATGCATACACATCCATGACTACAATTTATAGACTTAATCCATTCTCTTTATTCGTTATACATAATGCATATTTACTTATCTGAAGACTGGGAAACAATGGAGATTGCTGAAGGGTGTGAAAATTTTCACCCAACCATAGGCACAACTGCTCCTGGCGTTTTCACAGTTGGCCACCCCCTATCTAGAGTATGATTCCATGAGAGAAATTTCTCCTTTTTCTCAAAAAGCAAAAAGGGATGAAGGCTACTCTCCTTCTCCCATATGAACTTGGCATCCCCATATTCAATCCATCAAGCAATGGGGCTTGCTGTGATTTCTCACCCAACCACTAAAACTTCTACAACCTCATTTATCAACTTGATTTGAAGACATTACCAAACAATTCATGTACCGAGAATAATTCCTTTTTTCCACTTCTTCTTTTTTCTCTTCTGAACYAGAGAAGACTCACACATTACKCTTATGCAGAATTGGTYTCTCAACCCAACCATGTGCAATTGCTATCTTGCCTATCCTTTTTTCCATATTTTTCCTCTTTTATTTCCTTCCTCAACACGATTTCGTGGGTCAAATCAAGAAACTTATAGATGGGTACTTTGCCCATCCTCTCATTGATTCTYGAGGAAGACTCCCCAACTACCATCTTGAATGGTAAATAACTTATTTAGGAGATAGGACAGATCTAGGTATGAGAATTTCAAATCCAATAGAGTAATATCTGATATGGGTCATCCCAACCAATGATGGTTCCCATTACCATTCCATTTCATGACATCATCTCTGTATAGGCGACACCTTCAACGTTTATTCATAAATTTCCCTTTTTATATTAATAGTAGAAATATGTTTACACCACATTCTTTAGACATAATTCATTATATTTCAAAATTTACACTTAATAAGTGTATCCATAGTTTGACAGTGATAACAATTATATTTACAATCTAGGGGAAACAAGGGTATTACATAGGGAGTTGGGGCTAGCAGTTGAAGGCATGTGTTTGAAGTTCCATGGGACTGGTGGGTTGGTGACTCGGTGATCCTGGTGCTCAGTGGCCCAATATACTGGATCATAGATAACAATTGAAGGCATATGTTTGAAGTTCCAGGGGCCCGATAGGCTAGTGACTCAGTGAGGTCGGTAGCCCAGTTAACATGTTGACGTGATCGCAAATCGACAGTCGAGATTTAATCAAATAAATGATCCAATAGTTGTTGAGAATTAAATTTTGTTCTATGGTTTGTGAGAACATCACACATGAAATTGGAGGAGATAGGGATTGGTTTTGAAGGATTGTTTACAAATCGATTTTATGGAAGAATCACAAGATTTAGAGACGACCCCATGAACATGATTTGTTTTGTATGTGGAAAAATATTGGATATATGGGCTTGAGGTATAAGTAATGATGCCTTGATCATTTTGAGTAGGTGTATGTGTGTGAAGTATGTGGATGAGGAAGTGAATCTATGAGATTCTCAAGTGCGAGAAGATGAATGAAAGTGAGGTGTAACTATTTGAGGGTGGCAGGGAGGTGCAAGGTCAAAAGGAACATCTAGAGTCTTATAGATTGTAAAAAGGTGGAAAGTATCATGACAATTATAGCAAAGTGAAGGCATGAATTAAAGTGATATTTTTTGTACCATTGATAGTTTGAGAAGAATTGAATCTAGAAAGTTGGTGCCTGCAATTTCTGCAACTATAGGTTGGTGCCTACAGGTGTTGTTGATTTGATGCCCAGTTGAGGGGATTGGTGTCTCTAGCATGTTGGTGCCTGCAAATATTGTAGCTATAGATTGGTGCCTAAAATTTTTGCTAAGTTGGTTTTTAAACAAAGGGATTGGTGTCTCTTTCAAGTTGGTGCCTATAAAACATTGTAACAGATTGGTGTTTGTAGTAGGTTATTTCTTGTGAAAATATTTGAATAAAATTTTCATGGTTTTCTTCCAATTGGGTTTCAATATTAAATATTTGTGTATTATGCATTATATATATAATTAACTGCTTATTGCAAGTAAAGTAATGAATTGATAAATATTGTAAGAAAAGAAAAATAAGTCTTATACTAATTCACCCCCCTCTTAGTATAAGTAAGTGTGCCTACAATTGGTATCAGATCCAAGTTCCTTTAGGAACAATCTAACCACTAGAAGGTGAATCCCTGCAACACACATGTATAAACATGAAGGTTTGTCTACAAACATAGATCCATTATTTGATGGATCAAATTATTCCTTATGGAGCATAAGAATAAGAACTTGTTTTATGGCTCTTTGGTTTTACACTTGGAGTTCAATTAAGAATGGTTACACAACTCCAACAAATACACTTGTAAATAGAGATGGAAAGAGGCTTAGTGACAATAATTCTAAATCCATGAAGGTAATTATGTGTGGTCTGGCATTTTCAAAATTTACAAATTCATGCATTGTGCTTCAATAAAATTCACAAATTCATGCATTGTGTTTCAACAAAAGAGATGTGTGAGAAGTTACAGAATATACATGAAGGGGATGAAAAAGTCAAGAAGGAAAAATTACAAACCCATAGAGGATAATTTGAGACGCTTAAGATAAATGAAGAAGAGAGTATTGCAACCTATTTTCTTCACGTGGATGAGATTGTTAACACTATCAGAGAATTGGGTGAAGAGGTTAAATAAACCATCATTTTTCAAAAAGTTCTTAGGTCACTTCCCTCAATATTTAATCCCAATATATCTGTCATTGAAGAAATAAACGACTTAGACAATTTGACAATGGATGCATTACATGGAATCCTCACTACATCTGAAATGAGGATAGAAAAGTATGAGCAATAAAAGACATCAAGGAAGGAAGCAACCTTCAAGGCATCAAAGACGACAAAAATAGAAGAATACAAAATAAGTGATGGCTCAGATAGTGAATGTGATGCAAAAGAAGCCAACTTTGTTAGAAAGCTCAAGAGAGAAACATGAAAATACAAAGGTAATATTCCCTTTAAATTCTTTAATTATGGATAAGTAGGACACTTTTCTACTAAATTACTTACAAAAAATAGAAATAGCAATGAAAAATAAGATTCGAGCTTCAAAAATTACAAGAGGGGAAAGAGTGAAAAAGATGAGAAAATTCTAAAGACAAAAGAAGAATATATATACCAATGAGGACAAAAAATCTTTTGATGACAATGATAGTGAAACATAAGATATTCTCTTCATGGCTCTAGAAATAGAGACTGATGTCCTAGAAAATGGAAACACATATTAAAATAAAGAAGACAATCCTAATATTGATGCAGAAGTGGACCTTAAAGGAGATCTCATATGTTCTCTAAATGAACTATAGAGACTAATGAACAAGAAATGGCTACAAAAGGAGCAACTAAATAAGTACATAAAAGCAATAATCATTAAAAAATAAAGATGTGATAAAACTACAAAATTATTATCAACCTAAAAACTCAAGTGGAAGAAGCAAAGAAAATTGAATAAGTTTTAAGATCCCAACTAAAAGAAAAAGAAGATGTTTGCAACAATCTATAATATTAAATAGTTTGTCTAAGAAAGGAGTTGGATAAATCAAATACCAACATGAAATTTGGAAAGAGCTTTGCAACTTTAGATGAAATACTAAACTGTCAAAGATCAACATTTGACAAGATTGGTCTTGGCTACAATGAGAAGAAGAAAACTACTAAAGAAGATTCAACCTCCACAAAACATGGGAGTGAAGGAAAAACCAAGATTTATGTTGATGTGCTAAAAAATCCTATCAAGGTTGAAGATAACAGGAGGGAAGAACAAAATTTTCCATAGGAGACAAATCTTCCTCACAAAGACATAATCAAGAATACATTTTCATCAAGATGGAATCATACAATTAGGTACCAAAATCCTTTTCTTGGCTATTATTACTCTTGCAATGGTTTTGGTCATAAAGCTATAGATTGTAGAATAAATGCAAAAGGAAGTTAGATAAGGAACAACAACAAAGATGCTTATGGATTATCAAAGAGAAATTACAACTCATTTTCCCCTTTACTGAATTATAACATTATATGTTATAACTACAACAATTACAAGCATATAGAAAAATTCTGCAGAAGTGTTTTAAAAAAGGATAAGAAAGAAGAAACCCCAACAGTCATGGAAATAAATTAGGAACAAAGGGAAAAAATGAAAGAAAAATCCTTGTTCATATAAGCTACACCTATAAATGTGTTGAACCTGCACAGAATAGATCTAGCTAGAAAATACCACACACATTAGCAGAGAGAAATTGAGAAAGAAGAAGCAAGAGAGAAAGAATGGAAGAATTCTCATTAACCGTAATGAATAATGAATAATTTACACATGATATACTCTGTATAAATAAACCAATGCTGTGCACTGGAGGTGAAGCCAATGTGCCATAAGGGTAGTCTAGAGTGATCTGGACACACACCAACAGTTACAGGAGTGAATTGCCCCCTAGTTGAGTTAACTAGTCTACCAGTCTTCAGTTAACTGACTAAAACATAGTGAAGTGAGGAGGATGCCAGGGAATCATGGGTAATGCACTAGTCTGGTGATGATACCAAGGCTAATTTTCATTATATGGTGATGATACCAATGTTGCATGGTGACAAAACCAATGCAGAATCTAGAATCCACTCAACTAGTCAAACTTAAGTGAAAACTGAAGAGAATATTCTCCCTAAACTTTAGGAGACTGGATAAATACTAATAAACATAGGAAAAACCTTAGGAAAAAGAAATCCTAGGTGCGTGTGAATTAACTCCAACACCCCCCCTGAAAATCACTATGATGAAAATAAATAATGGGTCTGGGAAACGAGGCCATGTTAGGTACCCAAATACAGAAGATACACTGAAATAAAGTGAGGAAAGAGAGAAAAGATCATGGGAAAACCCCCCCTCAAGGTACAATGTATGTAAAAAAATGAGCTACAATTGCTAGGAAACTGTGTCCTTCACTACAAGATGACTTCGCAGAGAATGGAACTTCTTCTTAGTGAAGGTCTTGGTGAAGATGCATGTCATCTATTCTGCTGAAGGAAAAAAATGTAGGTTGATGATCCTCTCGTGTACTAAGTCCCAGATGTAGTGCATGTGGATCTCGATGTGTTTGTCCGCTACCTTTGAACTAGATCTTTGTAGAATTTCAGAGTGCTTTGGTTGTCACACCAGATGACAATCGATCGATGAAACTAAATGCCCAACTCAGTGAGAAAATGCTGTAGACACATAGCCTGAATGGTTATGTTAACTAACCCTCTGTACTCTGCCTTAACTAAATAAAGAGAATTAACAACCTGCTTCTTGCTCGACCAATATATAGGCCCGAAACCAAGACTGAGTGAGTAACCAGATGTGGACTTGTGATCAATGCTATCGCCAACCCATTCAGAATCAATGAACCCGATGAGATCTAATGTAGAGTCTTATGCATAATGAATCCAAAAGGCGATGGTGCCATGTAAGTATCAAAGAATACACTTTGCAGCCTTCCAATGTAGCTCATGCAGCTCTTGCATGAACCTGGAAACTGTGCCAACTGCATAGGAGAGGTCTGGTCTAGAGTTTGTGAGATACAAAAATATCCCCACTAGCTATCTATACAATGTGCTATCAACCAATGGAGTGTCCCCTCCATCCTCAAGTTTGACTCCTGATAGGAAAGGATTCAGAGCAGACTTGCAGTCTTTCATGTGAAATATCTCAAGGAGATCTCGAGCATACATGGCCTGAGACAGTTTGATGCCTGATGCATCCTAACTGATCTCAAGTCTAAGGAAGAAGTGTAGTGGACCCATGTATGTCATCAAAAACTTGTCATGTAGAATCCTCTTAACTGTAGCAATCACTGAAGTCGAGAAGCCGATGATCAACATATCATCAATGTAGATAACTAAGAGTAGAAGTGAATCAACCGTCCTGAGCATGTAGACATCTGGGTTAGATTTACAACGTACAAAGTTATGTGATAGTAGGTAGGAGTCCATCTTGGAATACCATGCCCTCATAGCCTTCTTGAGGCCATAAAGAGATTTCTTCAGTCGACAGAACACAGAGGAATCCTGGATAATTCCCTGGGGCTGCTCCATATATATCTCCTCAGAGAGATCACAGTGAATAAATTCATTCTTCACATCCATCTATTGGACTTCCCATCCCTTTTCCATTGAAATGGCAAGTGCCAAACATATGGAATCCATCTTGGATATTGGAGAGAATGCCTCATCATAGTCAATGCCATGCACCTATTGAAATCCTTTGGAAACAAGCCTAGATTTGTATCTGATAATCTGTCCATACAATGCACTCTTGGTCCTGTAGACCCATCTGCACCTGACAAGGTTCCTTCTAGAAGGAAGGGGAACCAGATCCCAATTATGGTTCTCGAGGAGGGAGTTTTACTCCTCCTGCATGACAGATTCCCAAAAGGGATTTCCAACAGCCTTTCCATAAGACCATGGATATGAAGAATGAACCAAGAAAATATGCCTGGATGGAAATTATTCAGTGGCAGTGAGTGCAATAGGAGGCTCCTCGAAATTAGATTGAGTCCTCCTAGTATCAGTTGAATCACCAACAAGATCCCCTACATCTTGGAGAGTAGTCTGAGCCCAATTGGGCCTCTACTGAGGCTCTGCATCTGCATCTGGATGCACTAACTCTATATCTGATTGTACTAACTCTATATCTGGATCATCTGAATCCTATGAATCAGAACTATCGTCTGAAGAAGAGTCGACATGTGCATGCTCATCATCTCGGACTGGTGGAAGAATGAAGGTGTTTGCATGTGCCTACTGAGGTACATGCGAGACACTTTCCTCGAATTGGACACTTTACTCAATGATGAGACGGTCCGAGGAAATATCAATAAGTCTGTATCCCTTCACACTATCGGGGTATCCAACGAATATACACTATGTGCTCTGTGGATCAAGTGCCTTCCTCTTTTCAGAGGGAATCCGGGCCCATGCACGTGAAACAAAAATATGAAATTGGGTCACTTATGGTTTGAGGCCTCTCCAAGCCTCGTAGGGGGTCTTATCCTTGATAGATCTATGGGGAGATTTTTTTTGGATGTAGATTGCACAGTTAAGTGCTTCAACCCATAGTCTCTGTGGTAGAGAATTTGCATGTAGCATGCAAGATGCCATCTCTTTTAGAGATTTTTTTTTCCACTCAGTAACTCTGTTTTGCTACAGAGTACAGGGAACTATGTGCTACAGCTGAATCCCTACCTCATGAAAAATATTATGGATCTCACAATTGACACACTCTCCCCCATTATCAGTTTAAAGGACTTTGATTTTATTTCCTAACTGTGTCTCAACCAGGGATTTGAAATCTTTGAGGTATTGAAAGACCTTTGATTTTTTCATGAGAAAGTAAATCCATGTGAAACGTGAGAAATCATCAACAAAAATGAGAAAAAACCTCACTTTTCTGATTTATGGATGCGAAAAAGGACCCATGAGGTCACTATGGATCAGATTTAAAGGAAAGGAAACTCTCAGAGTCTTTCCTTTGTTGAATTTTTATTGAGGGTGTTTTCCAAGAACACATCCCTCATAGATTCATTTGGAGAAATGGATGTTTGGTAGACCATAAACCAATATCTGATTGCTAAGATATTGCATATATCTGAAATTCAAATGCTCGAACCTTTCGTGCCATATCCTACTACTTTCATTAGCATGGGTAAGCAGTAAAGCAAAATCTGGTTCAATAAATTCAGAAAATGTATACAATCTAGATTGATGATTTACCTCACCAGTAACAACCCTGGAATTGGTTTTCTTGTCATAGATTTACACTGCATTAGGTGTGAATATTATTTTAATTCCATTGCCATAATTCATCATTTGATACACAGAGATAATATTGACGAAAAGTTTGGGAATGTGCAACACATTCTCGAAGCTTCCGTTGGTGAGTTCAATCCTTCCTTTTCCGGTGACCTTGACTACAGAGTTGTACCTCATACGAATATGAACTTTGTATGCATCCAATGTAGAATATACTACTTTTATGTCATCCATGTGATGTGATGCTCTTGAATCTATGATCCAAGCACCGGGAGAGGATTTGATGGAAATCAAGGCATGTCTAGAATTGCCTTTCTTGGGATTCTAATCTTCCGGTTTCTTCTTGGAACCCTCAGGCATGTGATCTCCAAGGTTATTTTGCTGAAGTATTTGATTCATTAGATCTATTTGTTTTTGCATGCATGCAGATTATGGATGGAATCCTTTATGGAAGTATGTGCATTTCTCCCCTTTTCTTCCCTTTCCACCTTTGGATCCGGAGGCATCAGTGAAGGGTTTTGAGTACCCTTCCTTCTTAGAATTTGCATGAGATTTAATTTTGTATTTATATTTATATTTCTGATATTAATGGCTGCCATATTGCATAGTAAGTGCATGCACCTTTGGGCCTTTGATTTTTCCCATGTTGATGAGCTTGGTTTTGTCTTGTGTTAGGGATTCAATAAATTCCTCAAGAGAAGGAATCTTCCAGGTGGCTCCAGAGGTGAATTTGATTGAATGGAATGTGGACACAAACACAGATAATTCAGGACCAAGTTTGGAGAGAATGGTGATAACCATTTGTTTCTCCTCCCTATATTTATCAACCCTGCAAGCTTTGAGTTGCGACAGTAAATCCTTGTATTTGTAAAGAAATCTTGGAGATTGTTGAAGCTTTTTGGATCCAATGTGATAAATTCCACATCAATCATGTGTCCCCTCATCTCATCCTATTTTTCAAATATCCCTTCCAAGGTGGTCTAGGCTTTATTGGGGGTTTTACAGGAAGATATGTGAAAAAGGAGATCGAGAGAGATGAGACTGCAAATTGTTCTGAATGCTTCATCCATTCGATTTAGATACTTGGATTTTTCTATGACTTATGTTGGTTCTATCTCTTTATCCAAGGTTAAAATATACAATCCTTTGGTTCAGATATGCATGATTATTCTCTCCTTCCATGCAAAGTAATTGTAAGGTGTAAGAATGAATTCTTTTGGGAATTCCATTTTTCCATTGTCTTCAATCTTTGGTACCTGCAAAATAATTTGGTGTAGATTTTTCTTAGCAGTATATCAAATCTGATACCATGTAAATGTGCTTAACCTGCACATAATAGATATAGCTGGAAAATACCACACATATTTGCAGAGAGAAATTGAGAAAGAAGACGCAAGAGAGAAAGAATGGAAGAATTCTCATTAACCATAATGAATAATGAATAATTTACACATGATATACTCTATATAACTCAACCAATGCACCATAATGGTCGTCTAGATTGATCTAGACACACACCAACAATTACGGGAGTGAAATGCCACCTAGTCTAGTCTCTCGGGCAGTTATGAGAGTGGACTGCCACCTATTTGAGTTAACTAGTTTACCAGTCTTCAGTTAACTGACTGAAACGTAGTGAAGTGAGGAGGATATTAGGGAATCATGGGTAATGCGCTAGTCTGGTGATGATACCAAAGCTAATGCACATTATCTGGTGATGATCCCAATGTTGCATGGTGACAAAACCAATGTAGCATATAGATTCCACTCAACTAGTCAAACTGAAGTGAAAAATGAAGAGAATATTGTCCTAGATGAATATTCTCCCTAAACTTTAGGAGTTTGGATAAATAATAATAAACATAGGAAAAACCTTAGGAAAAACAAATCCTAGGTGTGTGTGAAGTAACTCCAACAACACCATGTGTAAAAAATAATAAGGATAAGTGGTACATTGACAATGGGTGCTCAAGTCACATGACGGGAGACAAAACAAAGTTTATCACCTTGAAGAAGAATGAAGGCGATGTACCTTTAGAGACAATGTCACTTCAAAGATAGTTGGAAAGGGCACTCTTAATATTGACAATGGAAGGGCTAAGGTAGAAAAGGTTCCGCGTGTTGAAGACTTGAAGCACAATATTCTTAATGTCAACCATATGTGTGATCAAGGACATACTCTAAATTTTAACTCCCAATAATGTAAGATCAGAAAGGAAGATTCAGAAAAACTAGTTGAAAAAGCAATTAGAACCCAAAACAATGTGTATGTTCTTGATGAAATTAATGGATAAAAATGCTTCATGGGGAAAGAAAATGAAATATAAATGTGGCATAAAAGAATGGGCCATATGAACTTTGAAAACTTGGTAAAAATCAACACCAAACAAGTGGTAAGGGATATGCCAAAAATCACAAAACCCTCAAACATTGTATGTAAGCAGTGTCAACATGGAAAACAATCAAGGGTGATCTTCAAGACAAAGTAATATACAACATCCAAGCCATTTGAACTTTTGCATATAGATCTTTGTGGATGGACAAGAAAAGAAATTCTGCAAGGAGAAAGTTATTTTATGTTACTTATTGATGATTATAAAAGAATGAATTGGGTTAGCTTTCTTACAAATAAATATGAGACATTTGAAAAAGTTTAAATCCTTCAAATCCTTAGATGAGAATGAGACTGACCTAAAAATAAAATGTTTAAGGTTGGATAATGGAGGTGAATTTACATCTAATGAATTTGAATCATTATGTGAAACTCATGGGATAAAAAGACAATATTCAACTATAAGAACTCCTCAACAAGATGGAGTGGTTGAAAGGAAAAATAGACATGTACAAGAGATTTCTAGGACAATGTTGACTGAAGCATGATTATCAGACAATTTTTGGAGAGAATCAATTTACACATTAGTTTACATTCTAAATAGAGGGAAAGTTAGGGTTAAGGATGATAAGACACCCTTTGAATTATGAAAAGGAAGACCATCATCAATAAAAAAATTCTGAATATTTGGAAGCAAGTGTTATATCAAAAGAGATGATGAGGATTTAGGGAAGTTTGAATCGAGAATAGATGAAGGAATTTTCCTTGGTTATTCATCAAGAAGTAAAGCCTATATATGTTACAACAAAATACTGTAGAAGATTGTTGAAAGCATAAATGTCAGAATAGATGAAGCAAGGATTCACAAGAACAAGATGCATACAAAATAAATGGATTAAAATGAAGAAGAAGAAGAAGAATATGAAGAATAGGAAGAGGAAATAGAATTCCAAGATACACAAACCCCATCAAGGTTTGTGAAGAAGAATCATTCAGAAAATTTAATTCTTGGTGATAAAAATGTTGAAACACAAACTAGGAGAAAATTGACAAGCACCTCTGAATAGGTAAATCTCTCTTTGTTGTCCAAAATATAATCTAAATGTTTTACAGAAGACAATACTGATCAACATTGGTTCAATGCTATGAAAGAAGAGCTAAATCAGATTGAGAAAAATCAGACATGTGAACTTGTCCCAAGACCTAAAGACAAAAATGTGATTGGTACAAAGTGGGTAGTCAAAAATAAGTTAAATGAAGATGGAAAAGTAGTAAGAAATAAAGAAATACTATTCTATAAATGGTATGCTCAAGTAGAATTTATTGACTTTGAAGAAACCTTTGCTCTTGTTGCAAGATTAGAAGCCATTATAATGTTCTTGGCATTCACAATATTTAAGAATTTTAAAGTGTATCAGATGGCTGTCAAGTCATGATTTCTGAATGGATATTTAGAGGAACAAGTGTACATTGAATAAGTCGAACGATTCTTATTATCAAAAAATAAATATTATGTTCTCATATTGAAGAAATCATTTTATGGATTAAATCAGGTTCCTAGAGCATGGTATTCAAGTCTTGACAAGTACTTGCAATGACAAGGTTTCAAAAGAGGAGCAACAAATATCAATATTTATATCAAAATAGACAATGAATATATGTTAATCAATGTGGTTTATGTGGATGATATAATTTTTGGAAGTAATGTTGATATAATGATCCAAAAGTTTGTAGAAGAAATGCAAAGAGAATTTGAGATTTCCATGCTTGGAGAATTGCCATTCTTTCTAAGATTGCAGATTTCTCAATCCAACAAAGACATATTCATGTCTCAGACCAAATATATCAAAGAGATGTTGAAGAATTTTGAAATGGAAGACTATAAAACCGTTAACACACCCATAGTCACTGGTTGTAAATTGAGCAAAAATGATGAATCAAATGAAGCAAATCAAACTTTGTACAAATAAATGATAGGAAGCCTAATATATATGAAAAATTCAAGGCAAGATATTATGCATGTAGTAGTGTTAGTTGGAAGGTTTCAAGATGCATCAAAGGAGGCACATGTGCAAGGAGTAAAAATTGTTGGTTGTGGAGCCTGATTATCTTACTGATTTATAGGTCTTTTACTTTCAACCGTGTTTATACCCCATGAAGTATTTACACCCCAGAAGTATGTACACTCTTCCATGCGGGGGAGTGAAGAGGGGGGGTACCCCCTCTGCGGGGTCCAGGGGGCCTATCCCCCCGGCTGGGGGGTCTGGGGGCAAGCGGACCCCCAGCAAGGGTTCGGGGGCGAAGCCCCCGAAGAAAAAATTGCCTTGTAAAAGTAAATTTTAATTTCATTGTAAATCTGGACCGTTCATTATAAGGTCGTAGATCTAACGGTAGAGATTATGTTAGGGTTTTTTTCCCTAGAAGGCAACCCTCTTTTATGAGGGAAATGTATTGCGGCTATGGATTGTGGTGAATATTGTATTCTGAGAGAGGTGACTGTGAGAGAAAGAAGAGGAAGTTACAACGGGTTTTGCTGTAGGTTGTATCCCTTCATTTGCTAGATAATAATAAAGGAAGGACCTGACAATTTCTTTGGTGGACATAGCCCACACTGGGTGAACCACGTAAATCTGTGTCTCTCTTGTATTGTGTGTCTTCTGTGTTTTGTTTCTGCATTTGTTTTATTTTATTTCTCCACGATCCTGTTTTTCTAACAACTGGTATCAGAACATAAGGTAACTCGCAGGAAAAGAGGGTTCCTGGTTCAAGTGGTAGCAATGTCGGAAGATGTAAAGTTTAGGGTTGAGAAATTTAACGGTCAAAACTACCAGTTATGGAAGATGCAGATGGAAGACTATTTATATCAGAAGGATCTATTCCTACCATTGAGCAGAGTAGCAAAGAAGCCGGCGG
>ML792899.1:179802-197839 GCA_009831015.1 Picea engelmannii | reverse complement strand
TGCCCCTTAGTATTTTCGAGTGTTGCTTCTATCAATCATGGGAAATAAGTGTTACATCTCTCTCTGTACAAGTGGTTTCTTCTCATTTATTCTATTCATGGTTTAAAAAGTGTTTCTTAATGTTTTACAAGTATCCCATCCAAAGTAACATGTTTATCACAAAAAAATTGTCCCCACATGACTTTACAAGTGTCAAATGTCACATCTAGTCTCACATGACAAGTTTTGCAAGGTTGTCACATAATTTGAACAAGTGTCATTACATGATTCTTACAAGTGATAAGGGTGGAACTAAACCTCATACAACAAGTGGTAGATATTGGTCATAACTAATCCAATAAGTGTCATGCTATGAACTCAAGACTAAAAAAATATTATTACAAACACCTAAGGCTCAAAGGTGGTTTAATAAGTATCTAAGGTCATAATTATTATTCAAAAGTCCTAGCTTATGTGTTTCTAGGTCAACTCAATCCAAACCTACCATTATTACACATATCAAGGCAAGGTGGTTATTGTTGGGTCACACATACCCTATTAATATCATTCTTAACTGATAACCCTTTATTATTGGTGATCAAGGTGGATATTGGTGGCCACCCACCTATTCCAACTAGCTCCTCTTGACAATTTTTAGTTCAACATATTCTAGTGTAATTCTCTGTAATTGTGGGTTCTACACTTCTAGGGTTGTCTGAAGCCCTACACAACTTCCAGGTGGATATTGGTGGCCACTCACCTAATCCAACTGGATTATTTTGGATGTTTTCATGTTAGTACATCTTTCTGTACTTCCAGGGCTATTTGGGTCCCTAAACAATGTTTTTTTGTCTTTCCACAGTCAAATTGTAGATGAAGTTAGAGTTTGAAAACATAATGTGTATTTATTGAAAAGACCTTTCCAACGGGCTATAATGCGCCTAAAACAGAGGTCGTATGCAAAAGTTACGACTCCGAGAAGTTGAGGTACCACTTACACATCGGGGCCCACATAACTTTTGGCGTTTCATCTCCTAGGGTTAGTTTTTTGAATGTATAGGGTTTTGGAATTCATGAGTAATGTTAAAAAGGCATCTGAAGCCTCTTTGTAATCATTCTTCTCAGACAGATGCATGTAGCAGCCACATCTCTTCTCATAGATAACTACCGCCATTCGAGCTTTCAGTTTTGTATTTTTACAGTTTCATCGTATTTTATTTATTCAATAGAAGTTATTGTTCACTGGGTATCTGTTGTTTCTCTTTGTATATCTGTGTTATTTTATTCAATATGTTATTCTTTTCATTCCACTCCTAAACCCAAATCAGTGGTATCAGAGCAGTCTTCTCTTCATTTATTTTTCTTCGTGCATGTCCCCGACAAGATCTGGGTATGAGAAGTTGGGACTCAAACCAATCGAACCTTTTCAAGATTGGCCATGTCGAGCCCGAAAAAAACCCACGGGGGATGAGAATAAAGATGATGGAGTAGGAGATCATTTTAAAATGTTTCTCAAGGAAGACCTTGCACGAAAAAGGAACAAAATGATGGACAACTTTGCACATATCCTTCAACGACTGCCTACAGGAGACACATCTTCATCAAGTGACCATGCAACCCCCTTCAAGGTAAGATAAAATTTTGATATTCCATTATTCGAAGGACTAATAGATGTGGATGTTGTAGATAAATGGTTGAATATGCTAAAAGAATATTTTTTAGTCCACAATATTTTTGACAGGGTAAATATTACTTTTGCACTCCTCAAGGTCGTCCCCCATGTTAAGGACTGGTGGGATAATTACTCTGAGCAAAGGGACATAGAGGAATATGAAATATTTTTGGTTACCCCCACATGAGATTCCTTCAAGGATGCCATTAAAGAACAATACTACCCTGTTGGAAGCTACGAGGACTAGTACACAAGATGGACCATGCTTCATTAGGAAAGGGACCAGAAAATACTAGATTTCACCAATATTTTCCATACCCTACACACCGAATTGGGTATCAAAGACTCTAAATGACATCTGGTGCTAGAATACCATGATTATCTATGTAGATACATTCAATCAAAAATGGATTTTTTGGACATCACATCATTAGGTGCGACTTATAGATATGCTTTCAATATCGAGAAAAAAATTAAGCAGAAGAGGCGAGAGTTTGGATCTGCAAAATCCTCAGAGCCGAAGCAGGTAAAAGGTGGCCCCAACCCAAAAAAAAAGGGACAGAGAAAAGATGGCCGCTTAATGAGAAGTCGAAGAAGGACATGGGAAAATGGTGTGAATACCATAAAATCCCTTGGCACAACACCAAAGAGTGTCACTCCAAGCAGTTATTGATGGCTGATATGAAAGCTTCCAAGTTAGAGGTAGATTCTAACTCCGAATCAAATCCATAAAGTGGGAAGTGGATCATCGATGCCAAACCCAGTGCCACGGTCACTACCACCAAAGTCCAACCAAGCAAACCGGAAGAAATAGAGGAAGGGGAATGCCTCTTTCACTCACAAATGTGTGTAAAGGGGACTATGCTGCATTTCATTATTGMTAGTTATAATAAGAAGAACCTGATTTTAGAAGAGGTCATTAAGYAACTATACTTGTYGATAACATCACACCAACAACCCTACCCCATCGGTTGGATTCTCCAAGGATAAGATMTCCACGTCARACAATAGTGTCTTCTGCACTGCAACATCAAGCCATTCAAAGACGAGATATTGTGTGATATTGCTCCCCTTCAAGTTTGTGATGTTATTTTAAGAAAACCATATTTTTTGAAGCGACATGCTGTGTATGAGTCTAAACCCAACAATTTTATTATTACTTTGGGTTGACAATTGTAAAAGATACAAGAGGTAGCGTCACCTACCACTATTTATTTAATCTCTACTAAGCAATGCAGTAAGGTGATTTCACAGACTAGGAAGTTTGTCTTGTTTGTGATTCGTGCTCCCAGTAAGCAGAAGGTCTCCACCACATCGGTGACCTATACACATAACCCTCTTTGTAGTAGAAGCAAGTGGATGAGATCGTGGAAGAGTAGAGAGACATCCTCTCCTCACCCACCAGGGTACCGATACACTTCCAAGTCAAGCATCCAATTGATCTAACCCCCGGTGCACTGCTGCTTAATGGACCAGTCTATCATCGCTCGCTGATGGAAAATGATGAAATCAAGTGCCAGATCCAAGAGCTACTTCAAAAGGGGCACATCCAACCCAACTCCTCCCCTTGCGGAAGCCCGATTTTGCTAGTGTAGAAGAAAGACGAGACCTAGTGGCTCTGCATTGATTATAGAGCATTAAAAAAAATCACGGTCAGGAACCGATATCCAATTCCCCAGATTTATGACCTTCTTGACCAAATCAAGGGGGAAAAGTTCTTCAACAGGATTTACCTAAATTGTGGCTACCACCAGGTTCCCATCGAACCAACTGATGTATGGAAGACAACTTTCAAATCTAAAGAAGGTCTCTTCGAATGGTTGGTCATTCCCTTTGGCTTAACAAATGCACCAAAAAATTTCATGATATTGATGGATGATGTATTGATACCCTTCACCAACTCTTTTGTGGTGGTATATCTGGATGACATCCTCATCTTCAACAGAACTTGGGAGGAGCACATGCAACATATTCAGTAGGTTTTGGGCACTCTGTGGCAGCACAAGCTATATGCCAACTTGGAAAAATGCTCATTTGGAATGAACATGGTCCAATACTTGGGATAAATTGTTGATGATAATTGGGTGCATGTGGATTTAACTAAGATCCAAGTCATTCGTGACTGGCCATCCTCGACCACACTAACCGAGCTTCAAAGCTTCTTGGGACTTGCCAACTTCTACAAAAGGTTCATGTTGGGATTCTCCCATATTGCATGGGCTCTCAGCCAAGTAACCAAGGGTGGTGGTAAGGAAAAGTTCACATGGGGAAGGCACAAAAACAAGCATTTGATGATATGAAGCATCACTTTCACTCAACTGTGGTACTCTCCTTACATGATATGAAACAACCATTTGAGATTGAGACTGATGCCTCCAACTATGTTGTAGGTGTAGTTCTTACTCAACATGGTCATCATGTATAATACCATAGTGAGACACTCTCAGATACTGTTCGAAAATACCCCACCTATGAAAAATGAATGTATTCCATTGTGCAAGCCTATCGTTAATGGAAAAATTACATTCTGGGAAAGGAGACAATCATCCACACTAATCAAAAGCCTCTGTGCAGTTCATACAAACATAGGGGAAGTTGCATAATGATCACCATCAAAAGTGGTCCACATACCTACAATAGTTCCATCTCAACATCAAGCATAAAACAAGGAGCACAAATTGTGTCCCTAACTGCCTCAGTCACCCTCCTGTTGCTGCACTCACCACAGTGATCCATTCCTGTGGGCATGAGGCATCTGAGTGCCCCCAACTTTATCAGCGTGACCCTGAATTCACCACCACCTATCATCTCCTGGGTAAAGGAGTAAATGTCACCAATTTTCACATCCATGATAGACTATTATTCCATCTGGGCAACCTCTGTGTTCCCATAAGCGAGTGTGCAAAGCGATTTGGGAGGCTCACTATAGTTATATGGCAAGCCATTTTGGTGTGGATAAAACTATGTCTGTTCTATAGAAACATTTTTATTGGCCAAAAAATCGACAAGACATCATCAAGTATATCAAATCTTGCATTGTCTATTCCATTTATAAACCAGCCATCAATAAGAAAGGATTATACACCTCTCTTCCTACTCTCGAGAGGCCTTAGGAATCCATATTGATGGATTACATGTCTGGACTTCCATCCAACAAGCACGAAAATGATTGTGTATTTGTGTTGGTTGATCGATTTTCGAAGATGGCCATTATCACAACCTGCAAGAAGAGCATCACAACAAAAAATACTACCAATATCTTATTCGAATGGGTGTGGGTCCATTTTTTGATACCACATACCATCACTTCAGATCGGGACAACAGGTTCCTCAACACATTTTGGTCGTGTCTCTGGTCACTATTGGACACCGATCTCAATAAATCCATTGCTTTTCACCTCCAAACCGATGGCCATATAAAGGTCGTTAATCTGTTAGGTATCTAGAGAGGTAGTGGGGGGGGCCAAAGGGCCCATAATGATAATAGTGGAGGCCATTCAATGTAAGGTAGACTAGGTCCACTATATTATTAAATAAGGCCCACTATGGTAGTTAGATATAATAAATGGGTAGTTAGATATAATAAATGTAAGAGGACTTCTTAGAAGGTTATACTTTTAGAAGATTCCTCATCTAGAATGTTATTAGGTGATGGTAGCACTATATAAATGGGTTCAAGCAATGTAAGGGGACATGAAGAGAAGTACTATGTTTGGAGATGTAGCTCAATAGGAGGATGCCCCCTCGAAGAGGCAAATGAACATGAGAGGATCCCTTCCATAATAGGATCAATTGTATGGTGTTGCCCTACCTTAAGGGTTTGATATAATAAAGTGGTGGTTTTCTATATGGTTACATATATCTTGTGTGGTGATTGTATTTAGATAATGTTAGGTAGCTAGAGAGGTAGTGGGGGGGCCCAGAGGGCCCATAATGATAATAGTGGAGGCCATTCAATGTAAGGTGGACTAGGTCTACTATATTATTAAATAAGGTTCACTATGGTAGTTAGATATAATAAATGGGTAGTTAGATATAATAAATGTAAGAGGATTTCTTAGAAGGTTCTACTTCTAGAAGATTCCTCGTCTAGAATGTTCTTAGGTGATGGTAGCATTATATAAAGAGGTTCAAACAATGTAAGGGGAAATGAAGAGAAATACTGTGTTTGGAGTTGTAGCTCAATAGGAGGATGCCCCCTCGAATATGAAAGTGAACAGCAGAGGATCCCTTCCATAATAGGATTCATTGTATGGTGTTTCCCTACCTCAAGGGTTTGATATAATAAAGTGGTGGTTTTCTATATGGTTTCATATATCTTGTGTGGTGATTGTATTCAGATATTTTTGGATCTATTGTGATATTTGGTATTTAGGTATTTGGTTCTTAACAAGTGGCATCAAAGCACTTTCCTTGGCAGACATTGTGGGCAAATATTTTATATTTTTGCATATTTTGTTTTTGGATAACAAAAAAGAGGGCCACGACATTCCAGAAGATTTTGGTATATTTCTGTGAAAAATTTGTAGAAACAGGTTGTATATCTAAGTTCCTCTCATAAAAACACCAAAGTTGAAAAATAAATCGTCCGAAATGGAGTCTGGGAAGTCAAGATATTGAAGTTTTAAAATCTGCAACTTTCAGGGTTTTTTCCGCCGAAACGGAGTACGGGATGTGAAGTTATGAGCATTTTAAATTTAGCAGTTTTTCAGGGTTTTTTCTGAAAAACGACGCGATTTTCTGCAGTAATTTATTGGGTTTTTTCGTGACGGCGGTGGGACTGCAGATTTTATAAATTTTCATAGGGTTCTCAAATGGCTATTTATTCTCAAACCCTCAAATAAATTCTATAGATTATTGAAACATTCAAAGCCCAATTGTTTGACACATTGAATGACATATTGGATGACTTTGTAGATGGCCTCACAAACGACCTTAATGATAGTTTTTGTAGTATTCAATTTTCATTGGATAACATGCATGCGATATTTCCTATGGAGGACCTCAGGGATGAATGCAACCAAGAATTATATGTTTGGTATGATTTTGAGGTTGATTGCGATGACTGGTATATGGATAGTTTTCATTTATGGGATGACAACCACTTCGATATTTTATTTGATGACTCTACTCCACCTTCTGTAGAGAACATCAATGTCCCACATCAGGAGCTAGTTATGATTACCAGTGTCCATCTTGAATATTCTATAATGATATTGTTCCTTCAATATTCAGCGTTGACCCTTTCCCACTATGTGGATGGATATTCTTATTTGGATCCACATGATAGGTGTCAGTATTGGGAGCATCATTTTCAGCTGGTTATTGGGTGCTGATATCTTTCATGTGGAGTTCACATGAGCACTTGGACATGGGACCTTGGTTTATAATGGCGGTTGGACTACTTCAACATGGTGGATTTGATTTCTCAATGGGACCCTGGTTCTTTAGGCTACTTAATCACTATGGTTCACACTTATCCATGGGACCCTGGTTCTCTAGTCTACTTCAACACTATGGTCTACACTTATCCATGGGACCTTGGTATATGGTTGTACATCAAGCGTTGAGGACAAAACTTTCATAAGGGGGATGGAATGTTAGGTAGCTAGAGAGGTAGTGGGGGGGCCCAGAGGGCCCATAATGATAATAGTGGAGGCCATTCAATGTAAGGTGGACTAGGTCCACTATATTATTAAATAATGACCACTATGGTAGTTAGATATAATAAATGGCTAGTTGGATATAATAAATGTAAGAGGAATTCTTACAAGGTTCTACTTCTAGAGGATTCCTTGTCTAGAATGTTCTTAGGTGATGGTAGCACTATATAAAGTGGTTCAAGCAATGTAAGGGGACATGAAGATAAGTACTGTGTTTGGAGATGTAGCTCAATAGAAGGATGCCCCCTCGAAGAGGCAAGTGAACATGAGAGGATCCCTTCCATAATAGGATCCATTGTATGGTGTTGCCCTACCTCAAGGGTTTGATATAATAAAGTGGTGGTTTTCTATATGGTTTCATATATCTTGTGTGGTGATTTTATTCAGATATTTTTGGATCTATTGTGATATTTGGTATTCAGGTATTTGGTTCTTAACACAATCAAATGATTGTGAACATCCTGTGCATGTACAACTCTATGCATCCACATACATGGGATGAGAGTCTTCCCTATGTTCAACACAACTACAATAGGGCTCTCCATAGCTCCATTGACCATAGCCCATTTCATGTGGGTTGGGATTCTAACCCTTGGCTCCCATTGATGTTACACTACCTCTTTCAACCACACATGCATAATCTTCCCATGTTCAATCTAAGGCCGAAAAATCCACCAGATTCATTGAGCAGATTCAACACATCCACCAACAGGTCCATGAGATTTTGCATAAAGCCAATGCTAAGTACAAGTAGTGTCATGATCAACAACGAGTACCACACTAGTTTCAGATGGTAGAAAAGGTCTGGTTACATTTGCAAAAATAGAACCTTATAGGGCCCCATTAGAAGCTCTTCCCACTTTGTTATGGGCCTTACACTATTACAAAGGCTGTGGGTAGTAATGATTTAGAGCTCAACACTCCACCCTTCCTTGGAGTACACCCAGTGTTCAATGTGGACCTCCTTCGGCCATATTTTCCACCATTATTGGACACCTTATAAATCGTATAACAATTGACACCAACAAAGCTCAACCTTGACTACATGGAACATGCATCCATTGATCAAATAGTGGACACATAGGTCGATGACACTCACCAACAAATGATCCAACTTTATTGGGTTGTCAAGGTAGGGAAGCTCCTACACCAAGGAAAGTGGCTTACCTGGGGCCAAATTCAACATAAGTTTCCTCACTTGATGGGGGAACTCAATGAAATGGAGACCATTTATTCCTAAGCGGGGAGGACTGATCCATGCAGATATTGTTGGCCACCCACCTATTCCAACTGGCTCCTCTTGATAATTTTTAGTTCAACACGTTCTTTTGCAATTCTCTGTAATTGTGGGTTCTACACTTCCATGGCTATATGAATCCCTACAAAGCTTTCAGGTGGATATTGGTGGCCACCCACCTAATCCAACTGGCTTATTTTGTACTTCCAGGGCCATTTTGGGGCACTAAACATTTTTTTTTGTCTTGCCACAGTCAAACTATAGACATAGTCATATTTTGATGACATAATGTGTATTTCTCAAAAATACCTTTCCAACGGGATATCACGCACCTAAAACAAAGGTTGTATGAAAAAGTTACGACCCTGGGAAGTTGAGGTACCAACTTACCCATCGGGGCCCACATAACTTTTGGCGTCTCATCTCCTAGGGTTAGTTTTTTGGATGTCTAGGGTTTTGACATTCATGAGTAATGTTAAAAATTCCTCTAGAGCCTCATTGTAATCATTCTGCTCAGACAGATGCGCATAGTAGCCACATCTCTTATCAAAGATAACTACCACCATTCGAGCAAGTTGTTTTTAGTTCTGTAGTTTTACAGTTTCAACCTATTTTATTTATTCAATAGAAATCATTGTTCAATGATATCTGTTGTTTCTCTCTGTATCTCTGCGTTATTGTATTCATTCAGTTATTCTTTTTGTTCCGCTCCTAAATCTAGATCAATTAGTGTGTATTTTTTCCATAGAATGTTATTTGTAAATTTAGGAGACTCCCAACAATTGAAAATATTAATGCAGGACCCAATTTTAACTAAGTAACCTACATGAAACTCAACATACATTAGCATTAATAATATCTTAATATAAAAATCACATAATGATATTAGCTTTGTAGGGTACACAATAACATAACTCATAATTGTATAATAAATACTGCATGGACAAAAACATTTCTACTTATGCAACATGTATGCCATAATATTAAATAGTTGGACACATAAACCACATTGTGCAACTACAACACAAAGATTAAACATCCATCACAAATTTACCATAGACCATCAAAAACACTTTTTTTTCACATAACATATCATGCATGCATGAAGACTCTTATTCATGCAACATCTACTCATGGTGGGTAACAATATGACAAGTCTTCTCACCAATGCTTACCTCATGATCTAATGACTTTATCCATATGGATAAAAACACTAGAAAGGTGTCAATTCAAGAGAAATATAACACTAGTGGAAAAAGTGTAACTATACACAAAGTAATAAAATAATTTGTTACACATATCTCATTTGCAAAGATAAATTACCAAATATGGTAGGCACCATAGTGATTGAATATCAAAAGAATAAATAAATGAGCAATCACTTTATTTTTAATGATTAATACAAAAGAGTGAATGGAAAAACTGTTAATTTTTGGTAACCACTTTAATTTTTTTCATTGTTAATCCCAATGGTGGTAAAGTTGAACTTTTATATAACTCTATTTCTCTATATTCCTTTTATATGGAGTCAAGAGTGTCTATTTGATACATAATACTTTCCACATTGATATTTTGATAATAGTGTCACATAACATTCTTTTTCCCAATGTGTACATGAAGCATAGGGTTTACTGATTAAACCTATGACATAACACATGTGTTAGTGAGATATTAAAGAATACTCCTAATTTTGTTTCTACCTCCCAAAATTTTATTGTTAATATTCCATTTCAATAGATATTTCAAAATAAACTAACCCCTTATATTCACTAAATATTGTAAGAACTATTTTTTCATGACATTTTTTTATACGCTTTATTATTTATACCCTAGTATGTTGGCCTCTATATTTGGCATATGTATTAGACATTTACTTAAGAAAAAATTGTTTACCTTATGCTACTTATATTTGATTCAAGATCATCAAACATGTTTCTTAGGAATCAAAAGACCAATACAACTTTAGATCTCTCTATGGAATATTTATCCATTTTCTTTGTTTTTTTATATACCTTCATGATTCATTGAGAATTTGAAAAGGTCTGAGGACGAGAGATGTATCACCACAATCCTTCATGAGATACTTAACTTCCAACAAAAAAAATCACAAAGATAGATCTCCTTGCATTGCTAACTCAAGGATCATCACCTCTTACTGCTAACCTTTTAATGATTCTAATAAGAAAAGGCACCAATACTCCAATACTATCCTTTTCAAGTTGTTTCTGTCCTTTCCAAGTTGTTTCGTCTTGTAGAAACACCTCTTACTTCCAACCTTCCAATGATTTCAATTAGAAAAAGAATTATAGCTTACCAAAGACCCGTAATTCTCTAAGAGGATAAGATAAGATACTTTCTAAGCAATGTCATGAATGCCTCCCAAGTATAGAATCATTTCACAAAGAAATATTTTCAACTCTATTTAAACTCCTTCATTACAAGAATAGTGTCATATCCAAATAATGTGGAAATTCCAACTCTAAAGTCAAGGTCCCCCAACTAAAAAATCCTCTTTAATCAAAAGCCTAGAATGATGTTGTCCTTCCCAAGGAAGAATTTAAATTTTTAGGGTTAGGGGATGATTGTCATGGACTAAATACCGTGACTAGCATAAAAATATAAAATAAGTAATTTCATGCGTTGAGAATGATATATAGTGAATGAATAAGAAGGATTTTCAAGGGGGAAACCTTCCTTTAGAATATATCAAATTCACAAGATAATATGATCCCTAAAACTAGGTATCCTTGGTATATATAAGAGACAAAGGGTGAAATTACAAATAATGGGCATAGCCAACCAATAATAATATAACAATAGAAATATAATGTCCCAAGACCTGGGGTTTAACATGCCCACCCCTTAAAACAATAAATTTCATCAACACTTGATTAGTTGTGGATTCTTTATATGAAGAACCCATGTTCCCATGTTGTATCCTCTATTGACAACTTCTTCCCCATGATGAGGTACTTAGGTGTTGCTATATTTTGTAGTTTCTTGATCCATGTTTTAATGATTGCTTTAGGTTCTACTGTGATTTTTTCCTTTTCACCAAACTCTGGAAAAACAATTTGATCTAGAATCTAGTGTCACCTATTACCTTATTTAAACAAGAAACATGGAAAACCATATGTTCACATGAATATGGAGGAAACACAATTTGTAAGCCATATTGATAATCCTCTATGACACCTTATAGGGACCATAGTACTTGGGTGTTAATTTATTTTCCTTTTTGTGTTTCTTGAGGGACATTTGTTCATATGGTTGCAACCTTAGAAATACCCAATCCCCCACTTTGAAGTTCCTTTTGTTGGCCCAAGTTTGTCGTTAAACCAAAAGGGTGACGTGTTAATTTCCATACAAACGACAAAGTTAACAAATCCACATGAAGTTGTTAAACCATGTCACGAGTCACGAAGGAGGTGTTGAACACCATGTCAACAATCTCCCCCCACTCGAACCTGCGACCTTTGGCTCTGATACCAATTGTCCCCTCACATTTGTCGTTAAACCTAAAGGTTTGTCTGTCATAGTTAATAGATCCAATGGAGGCTCTTAAACCATGCCATGAGTCCAGAAAGACGTGTTGACCACCAAGTCAACACATTTCACTACGATGTTGATATGCTTATTGTTTCATCATATTTGGTGCTATATCCAAGTTGTCTTTCAATAGTCAAAGACCCTCTTATAAGTGCTCTATGTGATCCTCCAGTGCTTGAGCCTTAACTTTCCGTCTCAAAGGTGATGCGATGGATGAAAAATGATACCCATAAAGATCCATGAATGGGGACATTTTGAATACGTAGGGAAGGGATTATTATACCGTCATTCTTTTAAAGGTAAGCACTTGAACAATTATCACAATCTCACTTTTAATTACTAACCATTATTAACATTCTCATAATCACTTATATTATTTATTTAAGAAAAAAAAAATTAAATATTAGGTGGCCGACAAAAATTTAAAACAAAAGCAAACGAAACTAATTAGGTGGCGTTTGCTCACGTCCACTTATGGAATTGATATATATATATATATATATATATATATATATATATATATATATATATATATATATATATATATATATATATATATATATNCATTATCATCCATCAATGGAACATGACATCTCCATATCCGTGGTAATATTCTGGGTATAGCTTTGGGGAAAGAAATAACCAGAGATTTTGTTTTGACAACGAAAACACAACAGTTTTAGAATCTATAAGTTCCACGAAAATGAGTAGCAGAGGTGATTTGAAAAATTTAGACCTCGAGGAGGGAAATAAGCACCTTGGAGGAGGGAAATAGTGAAAATGTCGTTTCTACTACCGAGTACATGGAAGTTTATAGGATTATGTATAATCTTAATGGCCAAGATAGATGGACAGAACCACGTAGCAGCTTGAAGCAAATATATAAGAGATACTTAAAATGTACATCACATCAAGGGTTTTGCCATCTTTAAGTGAAAAGGAAGGTGAGGCCATGCTGATAGAGTTTGTTAGACGTTGGGGAATTCACAGGGAGATGGTCCCACGCCTATTCAATCTGTTCTCTTATTTGGAAGATACACTTTTGCAATTTAAGCAATTAAAGCGATGTATCAGAAGATGCACACATGTATTTTAAAAATAGCCACCCCCATTAAACCTTGTTTGCAGAGACCACACCCACTGAGCTTCTCGAGCAATTAGAAGTCATCTCTCTCCCCAACCCCACTGAAGGAGACCCATCCCTCATTCTCATGACTACACCAGAACCCGCTCACCATAACGTTCCTCTCTTCACTGACAACTTCCAAATTAAAGATGAACTCGCCACTCTCATCCTCGACAACGACAGTCAAAGAAATAAGATATCACAACAATTTGTCCAACATCTACAACTTCAGACCACCCCACACCCCGATCCATATAAGCTTGGTTGGGTCTAGAAGAATGGTCCTTGCATTACTATTTCTAGATGCTGCGCCGTTACCTTCGCCATTGGTCCCTTTCCTGACACAGTGATCTGCGACATGTCACCGTTAGATTGTGCTGACCTCCTTTTCGGTCTTCCTTACCAACAAGATCGACAAACAATGTATCATGCCAAGACTCATCAATACCACCTTAAATAGTTTGGACGCACCTATGTACTTACTTCATCATCCATCACTTCACCATAGTCGCGAACTGCTACCACCGCTATGCACCATGTTATCAATACCTCCAATGTCTCTCTGTGTTTGACCCGCCATGTGCACCCCGAGATTCTCACTAATCTAACACCTCCCACAATAATCCCTCTACTCTGAGAATTTTCCAAAACCTCATAGTCTCCCTCAAGGCCCCCACCCTCTCAAGACCATGCTACATCCATCGATCTCATGCACGCCGCATCATCACCCAAGACTCCATCATCTCACCCGGTTCCAGAAGACACTATCACACGTCCTCTAGTTACCGCATCCCATTCTCGTACCCAACCAACAATGAAATATCGTTATACTTTACCCCACATTACCTCTCAGTTTTCTTGGGAGCGATGCGTAAAGAGGGAGGTCACCCAGTGACTTACCACTCTGAGACCCTGTCCTCTGCCAAATTTATTGACCGACACTACGCCAAAGAATTCCACTTCCTAATTCCATATTTATAGAAGTGGAACCCTTACAAAAAGGCCACTCACGCTTCCACATACTTTTTACCTTTCGAGGTCCGTCTTGGATTTCAGTCCCAAGATCCCATATAGCTTCCTCTCATTTTTCATACGCCCGAATCATCAAATCAACTTTGCCAACAAAAAACCTACCATAGTGGCATTCACAATTTATCACAGATACACACTCCAGTCATAGCTTCCTTGCAAATAACATCGGATGATGCCAAGAAACACCATGGTTCCTACCTGGTCGGTCAACAATGCCAAACACCATAGAGAGGACAAGTGGATGAAAGTCGAGACAGTGCAATGAAAGTTCCCTCCATTGGTGGCAGAAGCAGGGACGCTTCCGGATCTAAACAGGGAGGAGTTGGAGAAATAAGACAAGATGGAAACCTTCCTAACAGGGTGCATAGCAAGTTCGAGTCATCTGCAACAAGATAGAGGAGAAGAAGAAGTAATACTATGTCTAGTTTAGGTCAACGTCAATCAATATTTTTGGAATAAAGCATATGCCGGTATAAGTAATAATGGAAATGCCTAATTTTTATGTAAGAGTCAGTATGTCAATAAATCCTGCGGGAATGTTCTATTGTGTATCTGATTGCGTAGAGAATCTCAAAGAGATAATACGATTGAAGAAGTTTTTGTGTAGCCTGCGTTCTCTAATTATTTTTTTGTGTAGCCTGCGTTCTCAAGAGATAAAGATGCCCTCACACTCAGATCATGAACATAGTTTATTCTCGAGGTTTTGGGGAAGATATTTCGGGGACACAAGCATATATGAGATATTGGAGAGATAGGCTAGCACTGCAAAGTAGCTAGGCAAGTTTGGAAAATACAATATGTTGTATCTTTTGTAAGTGCAAGCCTGAGGTGATTATTGCATGAAGACTAATATAAGACAATAGTCCACTGGCCTAGGGATTGGGTGAACCATGTTAAAATCCCATGTCTAATGTGTTTTTTGATGTGATTATTCGTGGATGTTATGTTTATGCGTGATTAGTATAGATCTATTTAACATATGATTGATGCACAAAAATAATGAATGATTAAGTGGGTTGGTTATATCACGATTTATGTTATATTGTTTCTGCACACTAGGGTTTAGGGTACTGAATGAATCTTACATGGGTTAATGTCACACAATTGTTATGGTGAAAGTAATGAACTTTTAGTCAATGGAAGTTGTGGATAGGGTTTTTTGACTGATAAAAGGATTTTAAATAAGGATAATGTGCAGATGGTGAATAAGTATTAATGATTATCTTGATAGCCTCACATCCCCTCATATAAGTAGAAACTTGGTTCCTGCATCCCCAGTAGATGATTTGGGTGAGAATTCACTTCCATGCAGGTGATGTCGAAAGCCCTCATATCTAAAGGGTTTTGTTGGTTGAATAACTTGAACCGAGGGTCTTATAACTACACATCAACAAATGGTGAGCACCTTTTCTTTATTGAGAGTTTGGAAGAACGAGATGCACTGGAACAATGAAAATTGGTTTGGTAATTATTTGTTTATTTACCCTAAGGAGGTGCACCCAACGATAGTGAAGAGCACCAGTGCATAATGTTAATCAACATCGGTGAGATTTATTCGGTGTGTGTATTTTTTATTATAAAGTATGGTGTTGTGTTTGAGCATTGACCCATCAATGTGTTGAGTTTCATGTACGACCCACTGTTATTGGTTAAACTGGATGCAACACTACCTTCAATTTTATATATCATTGAGCTAGTGGTGCAGTTAATGAAGTGAAATGTACCGGTGCAAGTGGAAGTCCATTATGCACCAGTTTCAAGGCATTTTGAAGGATGCACCTTTTTGTTTTTCTATAACTTATCGTGGTTCTCTTGATTGAATGACACCAATGTGTACATATATATGAGTTGCACCGAAAATATTGATCACAGTGAATTTAACACAGTACGCACTGGTGGTGCTTCTCATTGTGAATTTAACATCGGAAAAAATGCCAAATTTCAAGCTAAATTCTAATTTTGATTGGATGACAATGAAAATAGGAAGGTAAGAAATAAATTACCTGTCCTCTCTTCTTCTCTGAGGAGGCATGGTTAAACCATTGAGAGGAAATGAAAATTCGTGATAATTTAAAAAAATTGGAAATGTGTGAAATTCGCCAATGGAGCTATCGAAGTTGATGTAGAGCACCATAAACATGGTGTCTTAAGAAGAAATGTGAACATCAATTATTGCATATTTTGAGCATATTTGAGCATATTCTCTATCACCTTGGAAAACACATGTGGCATATTTGAGCATATTTTGGATGGCACCCATGATTTGGAGGGTTTATTTGATGGTTTTATGACTACATGTTGTATTCCACTCATGGTTTTTTCTAAACTCATGGTTTGAGCTAGAACATTGTATTGAATCATTGTATTGAGAAGGCTCTTTATCTATGTAAGGAGGGATCCTCCTCATTTTTCATTTAGAGTTGGAGAATAAAGAAATCACTTGGCCTATTTATTTAATTTGTGTTATTTGTTCATATTGGTATCTTTCTTGAGGATTTACCTGTTCAGATTTAGCAAGATTATTTGATGCAATAGGTGAAGTTGGATGCAAGAGATAACAATAAGCTTCAAGATGATAAAATTGATATGATTAGAAGATCTTCATGAGGTAAAAAAAATATTTTCCTTCATAGTCTTTAGCCATTTATTTTTAGATTTGTCGTATTGAGTTTGCATATATTCATTTGATTTGTTTCTCTTACACTAGTAAAGAAAGTGAGGCTACTTCTTGTTACTTGGAGGAGCTATTATACACTCCTCTCTCCACTAATATCTCAAAGCATCCAAGTATCTCTTGGGTTAATTTCTTGGGTAGACTTTAGGGTTTCCTAGAATCCCCAAACTTAATACAAGGATCGATCCTCAAGAAGTGCTAGGTTGAGCCCATAGACCATATGAGGTTAGGCACTCGCATTTTCTCCTTATTCTCTCTCAACCACATTAAAAATTCATCTTTTTCTTTACTTTCTAATTTTAAATAAATTTAGGTTTTAAATATATCATATCCTTAGATAAAGAGTGTTTCTTTCAAATCTTGAACCAAATGTTAGACCTAGATTGTGTTTGAATTTTATTTTGGTAAGTCATGTTGTTTATTTGATGCAAACTAATTTGGATGACTACATGTGTGTTAGATCTATTGTTTAATGAACATATCAAATGCCATACTAGCTGATTTTGTTAAAGATCAAGTGGATATATATGTTCCTTGGGGTTTATGTTAAATTCAAAATATTTATGTTCATATTGGTTCAAATTTCCACCTAAAAAGTAATTGACACAGGTAACTCTAATCTAATGCTTGAGTAAATCATTTTGCAGTTATATTTCCAGGTTTTATTTTCTGAATAAGGGTTTAAAAAAGGGAAGTGAATCTATTTTCTTTCACACGGTGGCATAGGTACCTAATGATTTGGCAACAACTCACTAATCTAAGACATGTTTTGTACTAAATATAATCTATATATTCACTTCTAGGAAATCGATGATGAATTTTTCAATACAACCTACTTGATTAACCAAATGACTGTTGTCCAAGTTGTTATAATTTGTCTCATGCTTCGGAATTGGTGATTTCTTACGAGTGATCATATTTGGTACAAATGATTTAAATAGATATATCTTCACTAATTAATTTGATTCCATGTTTCCTAAATTTTTGTTATCAATCTTTAACTGCTGAAAGGATTAGATGCATGTTTTTATCTTGGTTTAACATAGTCTAACATTTTTCACCTTATAACGTTTTGTTTCCTATATAATATAAGCACCATAAACAA
>ML792899.1:155499-176994 GCA_009831015.1 Picea engelmannii | reverse complement strand
GTGTAGAATGAAAGGGTAAACATGTTGAACAAACACACAATCTATATTATATAAAGAAAATTCTCTTATGAGAAGGGTAAACATGTTGAAAAAACACATAATCTATATTATATAAAGAAAATTCTCTTATCTAATTATGTGCCATCAATATTCGTAAGAGACATTAAACTCATTTTGATACAAAGTTTTGTTAACTAAATAGTAGTTTTGAAAAAACAAAAAACTTAATTGGTAGCCAAATTTTTTGAGTGGCATCTTACAAATTCTTCTTCTCTTATTAGGTAAGAATCATAACATTAAAGGTTGTTATGTACTTTAAGAGAAATGAGTAAGAGTCCTTTGTTGGACCTTTATTTCCTTTCAAAAATATTGGAAAATAGAAAAAAAATTGTACTAATCATTTAGGTCCATAATGCATTTATCTTCTTTTGAAATTAAGGTATGATAAGATCTTCCATTTTCCATTAATTTCCTGTTTACATAGTCATAATGATGGACATGATAAAAATTTCTCTACTTTTCGAATGGTACAAAGCATCCAAAAACTATCTATTGAGTGGTATATAGGTCACCATGAGCACTTAGATTCTATTTTTAGGCCTTTTTTATGATGAAATTCCCTCTCATATTGAATAAATCCATATTGTAGTTTCTATGGTATTCCTCATTGTCACCACAAGGTATTACTACATCCACCATAAAATGCACACTCTCTGTATGTCTCCACATGCATTTCTTACATTTAAGACATATTGGTCAAATATACATATCCTTCTAATTAGAAAGCATTCCGTATATTCTAGTTGTATCCATTCTCAAATTTTACTTATGACAAGCATGTTGGTTCAAGCCTATCACACATAAATCTAAGCARTTTACTTACTGTAACTATAGGATAAATTTTGAAAGAAAAATTGTTGATCTCATGAGGATTAGATAGGTTAGGATAAAAACATGATCTAATTGATTTTAGAAAAAGAGGTCAAAGCTTGAAATTAAATAATAAAGAGCACAATACCACATATATTACTGAAATGTACATTTATCTGTACTCTCTCTTTATAATAATAATAATCTATTTTTAAGGTCATGGCCAAGCCAGACACCAAATTGGTGTATGAGACCTCCTCTGCCCAATGATTTTATTGGTAAAGTCTACGGAGATATACATACCCTACCCCCCTCTGGATTTGAACTTGTGACCTCTTAGGAGGAAACACATGTTCTTAACCATTAGGCCCACTCAGGTTGTATGTGTGTGATGTTAAAGATGATGGTAGATATATAAAAAAAGACTAAACAAATTATATAATACAATTCATATGTTTACAAGTTCAAATCCATATACTTCGAGATATATTAAATACACACAACAACGATTAGGGGAAAGTAATGCTTATCTACAACTGTATTGAATTGTGCCTACAAAAAGGGAAGGTGAAACAATCTCAACCTTTTAGTGTAGCACCAAGATGATGTTAATTAAAAGATATAAGATGTAATTCCCCATCTTAAATAGCTAAAAAAAATTGTGTACTTTTATTTAATAATGCATGTTGAGTAAAATGAAAGAAGATTAAAATAAATCCTCAACACATTGTTTGATATTAATGTATATTTTCACTTACTGTAACATCCCACTCTCACATGCACTGAGCAAACTTATTCTTTGAGGACACTTGCTCGCAAGTGATCCAGATTATTATACTTTTGGGCATTTGATTTGGATTGTGTGGCGTTATGGGTTGATGACATGTTGTTTTACTCCATTGACATAGACATGTGCTATTGACTTGGTTTTACTGAGTGTGCAGGATTTTGGACCTCGAGGATGCATAGGCATCAATGGAACCCCTTGGACTCCAGATCGAGTCAGGGAGTGAACCATTGGGGTTTGATTGTTTTATATGTGACATTAGTGCATCTGATTAGATGATATGATTATGGATATATTGTTGATATGATTCGTTGATGATGTAGGATGATGATAGCTTGCCGACCAGACTCACATGTGGAGTAGAGGGGTCACGCATGACTACCATAGATGTTGAGGGAGAGGTGTGGACAACAACCCTTCCACAACCTACTAGCACTCCCGTCGTGGCTCGAACTGTAGGTTAACATTTACCTAGTTTGAGAGGACCCACAATACCGTGAGGGCAGACTGCGACAGTCGATCATGATGATTCTAAGGGGCGCGCAATAAGGCGGGGGCCTTATTCCTTAGAGTCCCTTAGTCTCCCATAAGTTCACCTAGCGGAGTATTGAATCCAAGGGTTTTTCATGTCTACCAAGTCAGTCAAGAGGTGAGTGGCACCCTTGAAGCACATGGTGTGTTGCGCAAGAAAAATGGAATGAGGCGAGTGTCACCCTTGGAGCATGTAGTGTGTCCTGAAGGGCACGTCGCACAACATAAACAAATTGAGGCGAGTGGCACCCTTGGAGCACCTAGTGTATCCTGAAGGGCACATCGCGTTGTTAATGATAAATGAATGAACCTAGATGGCCTTAGGAAGACTAACGTGATAAGAAATTTTTAAAACATTTTCCCTAATAAAATGTCGCCCAACACGAAAATTAAAGTCTAGGTCTAAATTATACTCGTGGTAAAATTTTATCTATTCATTTAAAAAAAAATAAAAAAAATGAATATATATATATAAAATTAATAATGGTGATAATCTTCATTAATCTTGTGACAAGAAGGGAGTAAGCAATTTAATTGATTCATAAAAATCTGTTGGGATAAAATTTAAAAAGGGAAATAATTGTTTTATTATATTATGATAATTTAAAATTTTATTAATTAAAAAGGGAAAAGGGAAAAAGTTAATTCCTACACTGCCAAATTGAGTTCTAAATGAAAAGGGAATGAGGGAGATCTAAAATAATTAGGAAACTAGGAAAAGAGGGAAACATAAAAAGAAAAGGGAAACATAAGGGAAAAAGAAAAAAGTCAAACTTAGTAAGGTATCTAGCATTTAAGAACCTTCTAAATTAATTCAAATAGTAAATTGGTAAGGGGGGAAGTCATTAAAACTTGTAAGGGAATATGGGGACACCTAGGAGCGATTCTATGATTGATTTTAGGTGGGTGAGAGAAATAGGGGTAATTAATTAATTTATGGAGGAATGAAGGGGATGGGCGACACTTGTACGGGGAGGATTTTTAGGAATTTAATTTTGAAACATTAAATTAAATGGGATTTTGGGAAGGTAAAGGACTTCAAAATTCTATATAATGGAGGGAGGAGAAGGATGAGAGAGCTCTTCTGTCATGAGTAACGTTACGTTGTAGAAATCTATACTTGATTGATTTAGCTTGTGGGAGTTGGGATACCCAGCTCGGTGAGGAGTGGTAGCTCAGCCTTACAAGACGAGATGGGAGCTAGCTGATTCTTTGGTTAGTGTGCGTGGCCCATTTGCGGCTCGGGGGGCTAAGGGGGAAGAAGAGTACCCTTAGCATTGGCTGGGAGGTACCGATGAAGTTTCATCGGTCGGCAAGCAAGAGTTGTACGAAGCGCACGGGACATCAACTCAGAGTGGGTGATTGGGCAATGATACACTCTCTTTATTTATGCATGATAGAATGCTAGTATGATTTATGCTTTGGATCTGATTGTTTAATTGGGTGAGGAAAATGATTGTCTTAGCATTCTAGTTGATGACTGGAATTTTTCCCTTAGCCTTTAGCTCAATGATGGATTGACTCCGATAGATTTCAATTCTCAGCATGTCTTGACTGCCCTTAGGTATTTTTATTTGTGATGATTGCGGTTGTTTTTTCCTTTTGTCCCTAGCCCATCAATCCTCTCTTGAGCAGTCGGCCAGGAGCCTGATTTACGGTTGTCTCTTCGGCGTTAATAGACCTATGGATCTCAACGACCTTCTTTTCTGTGCGTGGATGATGAGCGACGGATGTTTTTGCCCAACCGTCTAGCCCTATGGGTTGTTCCAGGTGGAGTGTTGTCTTACGCCTTGATGCCGAAAATTGACCCAACAATTTCTTGATTGATGGTGGAGTTTTATCTTTTCTTTGTCTGCGTTTGGATTCTTAGCTATGTTTTAACATTGTGATAGTGATTCTAAGTTCCGTGTTGGTATAGAAAAATCGTTAATTTTACTCTGCGTTTTCTGGTATAGTAATGTAATTTATTAACAGAATTTTATAGCTATTATGAGACAGAGATTTGTTTCCTGCATTTCCAGTGTTAACAAATTTTGTATGTAGTGGACAACAATATTATAAACACAAAAATTATTTTAGTGCGTAGCAGAAAATTATATCTAAACTCGTTAACGATATCATTGTGTCTCTCCCTTGAATCCCTTTCTAGCTTCACGAATTCATTTTTTAATAGACATAATGCATGTTTTTGGTTAACTGTGCAAATGCCCCATATCTATCTTGGTGTTGGGCCAGCTGTCGGGTCTTTATGTGTTGATCACCTGTGCGCCCTTCCCCAAACTCGTCTCTTCGTGTCGATCACCTGTGCGCCCTTCCCCAAACTCATCTCTGCGTGTTGATCACCGGTGCGCTCTTCCCCAATCTCATCTCTGCATGTTTTGAAAACCTATGTGTCCTTCACTCCATTCCTTTTTATGTGTTTCAAGTTTAGCCCGCGATTGAATAGCAGCGGCCGTTGGGCTTGTTCTTTGGTTTTTTACCTTTGCAAATTCTATTCTAAGAAAGAGATACCTTGAATTTGTCGTACGGGGTGAGCCTGTGTTAACCTGCCGTGTACCCCTGTACAGATTTATTTAACGCCCATAGAAAACCTAACGACTGTAATTAATTCCTTCAAATAGTTGCACATTTTATTTTGAGGATGTCGTCTTGTGTTATGACGATCTGATGCTGGGGTGCATGGGTATAGTCTTCTTGTCAATTCTTTCGGTCTCTTAGCACATGGGTTGTCTTGAGTCCTTGGTCTAGAGAGATTATGTTGTGCCAGGGTTATTATCGTGCCTATCATCTAGGGACAACATGATTCCTGATGAGGGTATCACGACGCACCCTATTGGATAGAGGCGATTGATCACTTGCACAGAGTCTGGGCTTCCAGTGGTGGGTTTTTCAATCGTTGTAAGTTCTTGTTGGCGCTTGGGGTAGTAATGCCTTCTTGCATTTGTTTTAGTGCACCATAGAGGTTCTAGTACTGGTCATCCAGGATGTTGTGTCAGGATTGTGGTTGTTTTACCTTATCTTGTAGGCGTTGTCTTGTTGAGTCGGGCGGGTAGTCGATTCTATTTGTTGATCTACGCTTGTGTCGCCTAGTTGCTCGTTGTGATAGTCGTTGAGTCGTGGGTGTCTATTGACTGAACTACGTTCGAGTGTTCATCGTCAGGTGGTGTGGTTCAACTGCTGTCGTCGTTTCCTTCCTACAAAAAGAAAAAAAGAAAATTTTCACTTCTGCCTCGCTGGTAGTCATAACGATTGGGGACATTACATATGGTATCAGAGCCGGTTCAACCCTGCGACTGTGGATCGCTAGGATTTCCACTACAGTAAACCCTTGAGTTTTAACCTAGTGCTTTAAAAAAAAACCTTAATGTGTCCATGTGGTGATCACATTTAGAGGATGTCGTAGAGGTTCGTAGCATGGTGCCATTGAAGGAGGTGCGATGCCTCCAGAAGTTCCCGCACCCTTGAAGTCGAACCCCGAGGGGAAGAACAAGTCCTTGGGTTGGATTCGCTTGTTGTAAGGGATGATGATGGTCTAACAAGGACCTTCTAGGTAATGTCGAGGGGCCTTGATTCACCATCAATACTAAGATGAGGCCAGGGCACCTGTACCCCTGAGGGTCCACAACAAGCCCTATCCAATACTATTAGCATCCATCAATAACTAGAGAGAGTTGAGTTCTTGAGTCCATGAGTGTCGTGGATGGCTGTGTCATCGAGGCACGGTTGTAGAACAAGGCGTTATGCTTCATTATTAGCGATTATGTCCTCCAGCATGAAGGTCTGCATGGTGGTCTTTCAACAGAAGGGGAACGCTCTTCCATGGTGGAAGACGCTCTTGTAACTTTGAACATGGCCGTTGACAACGTATCATGGGAATGTTTCAAGGAACGGTTCCAAAAGACATATCTTTCTCAGGAATTCATTAAACGTTAGCTCAACAAGTTCAACGCCTTCCGATAGGGTGGTCGTATGGTGCCCCAGTACGAGGCCCATTTTTGGAGCTGCCTCGGTATGATCCACACCCTCACCGAGAAACTTAAGGTCAACAAGTTTGTGTTGGCCTTAGTGTTGGAATTCAGCTTCTATTATGGGTACTAGGATTATTGGACTGAACAAAGTATGTTGGATGTGTGGGGAGCCACACCACCAGCGCGACTACCTGTGGAGAGGACTAGAGCCCCTGGATCAGCCGGACCCACTACCGTGGGAGATATGGGCAAGGCCCATCGAATTCAAGCAGTGGTGAATAACAGCCTGGCAGAGACCCATACGACTATGCTTGAGATGTCAGGTACCGTCTCTTACCAGACCCTTAGTATTTTGATAGATCTTGTTGCTACTAAGAGTTTCATTTCTGGTGCAACACTAAAAAGGATTAAGGTAAAGTCCATCGAATAGGATGATTTTAAATTTATGGATATGGATTCAAGAGACAAACAAAAGGTTGGAGGCAAGGTTACGGGATGTACCCTTAACCTAGGATATTTTGTCTCTAGGTCCAAACTGTACGTCACGATCTTAGGAATTTATGATGTCATGATCAGTATGCACTGGTTGGAATCGCATGAGGCGATACTCAACTGTAATATGAAACGATTGAGCTTGGTCGATGATGAGGGACAAAGACGCGTGATTTTAGGATGAAACGAGGGAGTTTCCCTGAGGTTCATCTCTTCCTTCCAGCCACAGAAGAGCATACGCAAGGTATGTAAGCTTTATGCGATCCTTGCAATAAACGAGAAGGGAGTAGCGAAAGGTCTAGAAAACCTTCTGGTGGTGAGAGAGTTTGCGTACATCGCCTAGAGGAGTTACCTGGGATGCCACTGGAGAGGGAATTGGAGTTTACTATAGACCTAAAACTAGGGACTGGACCGATAGAGAAAATGCCTTATCGGATGTCGACCTCGGAGTTACAGGAGTTGAGCAAACTGAAGGAATTGTTGGACCTGGGACTGATATGTCCAAGTGTGTCACTGTGGGGTGCACCTGTATTTTCATATGAATTAAGAATGGGTTGTGGAGGCTCTGCATTTACTACCATCAATTGAACAAGGCAACGATCAAGAATCAATATCCGTTGCCAAGTATTGATGATCTGTTCGATCAGATGAAGGGTGATACGATGTTCTCAAAGATCAATTTGCGATCAGGGTATCACTAGTTACGGATCAAGGAGGATGATGTCCCTAAGACTGCCTTTAAGACAAGGTTTGGACATTATGAGTTTATTTTTTTACAGTTTGGATTGACAAACATCCCAGGGCTATTTATGAGTTTGATGAACTGGGTGTTCCGTGAGTACTTGGAAAGGTTTGTCCAAGTATTCATTGATGATATTTTGATTTACTCTCGAACGATGAAGGAGAAAGACGAGAACTTGTGCTTGGTACTACAGTGTCTGCGAGAGCACAAATTGTATGGGAAGTTGTCCAAATTCTCATTTTATCAATCAAAGATTCACTACTTAGGGTATGTCATCTCTAGTGAAGGTATTGCTGTGGATCCAATGAAGATCGAGGCTATTATGGAATGGCCTGCACCGACGAACATCCCGGAAGTACGTAGTTTCATGGGTTTAGCAGGATACTATCGACAGTTCGTTGAGGGATTTTCGAAGATAGAAAATCTGATCACAGAATTGCAGAAGAAAAAAAAGAAGTTTGTTTGGACTGAGAAATGAGCGGAAGCATTTTGGAGGCTCAAGGAGATGTTGACAACAACACCAATACTAAAGGTCCATGACATGGATGCAGACTACTCGATATGCACTGATGCATCCAAGGAAGTCTTAGATGAAGTCTTGATGCAAGATAGTCGAGTGATCGCTTACTGTTGAGGAAACTGAGAAGGCATGAGGAGAACTATACGACACACGATTTGGAGTTGTTAGCCATTGTATATTCCTTGAAGTTTAACTAAATATGAACCATTGTGGACTACAACACATCTTTATGCAAAGCGACCTAAACACGCGATAACGATGTTGGTCAAAATTACTTAGCGAGTACGATTTTGAGATTACTTACATAAAGGGAACAGTGAACCGAGGGGCACCTTCTTGGAGTCAGATACCACACATATTTTTTTGTGTTGCCTCTTCAGACGAGTCTACGTGGAAAGGTTCTAGCTTTACAGTGCGATGATGACTGGTGCAAAGAGGTCAAGGATTTTATCGGACAAAACACAATGATGGTACCAAGATTTGAAGGATTTACATTTGATGACGATGGATTATTGAGGTTTAAAAATCAGATTTATGTACCACCAAACGACGAGTTGAGGATATTGATCCTAAGTGAGGCTCATAGAGCAGTACATGGCTCACCCGGGAGTCATGAAGATGAGGGAGGACCTTAAACCCTTATTCTTCTGGAAGGGAAAGAAGGTAGAGATAGTCGACTATGTGGTCGGATGTCTAGAATGTCAGTGGGTAAAGGCTGAACATAGACACCCAGCATGATTACTACAACCACATGCTATTTCAAAATCAAAATGGGAAGTTATTCGATGGATTTTATTGTTTGATTTCCACTGATGACAAGGAGACATGACTCGATTTTCGTAGTAGTAGACACTGTGACGAAGAGCGATCACTTTATTCCTGTGCATACGACATATCAGGTGCTTGACATAGCTCGAGTTTTCATCAGTGAGATTGTGAGGCTACATGGCGTTCCTAAGAATATTATATCTGATCGAGGATCGGTGTTTACTGGACGATTTTGGACGCGTTTCCAAGAGGCCTTGGGAACCCAACTTAACTTCAGTACTACGTATCACCTGGAGACTGACGGGCAGACCGAATGAACAAACTAGACCTTGGAGGACATGTTGTGCATGCACGTGATGGACCAACAAAAGCGTTGGGAAGAATTATTTCCACTTATAGAATTCACTTATAACAACAGTTATCAAGGCACCATTAAGATGGCTCCTTTCAAGTTTCTTTATGGGTGACCGTGTCAGACGCTATTGAGTTGGGATCGGCTTGAGGATAGGGTTATGGTGGGACTGGAAGCGATCCAAGAATTGGAATTTTAAATGAAAATTAAGAGAAAGGATCAAGGAAGCGCAGGTTCGACAAAAGAGTTATGTTTATGCGCGTTGTGTCGATCGTAGTTACAATGTGGCAATCCAATTTTTTTATTTTATTTATTTATTTATTTATTTTTTTTTGCAGTGGAAACTGCATGAGAGTTCGACCAAGTTCTAAAAGGGGATAAACTATCTCCTACGATATTGTGGAAAAGAGAGGCCCATGGCCTAATGACTAGCCTTGCCTGATTCTTGAGGCGTTTGCATGATGTCTTTCATGTCTCTGTTTGAGACTTTATGATTAGTGATCCTACACATGTTTTTACTTTAGCACCTTGAGGGTGTCGGATGAGAGTATGCTCATGGCTGAGCCAATCCGCATCTTGGATCATCGCTTTCGACAACTACAATGTTGAACTGTGGATGAAGTCATGGTCTAGTGGGACAACTATAGTCTGCACTCGGGGACCTCGAAGGATGCATATGATATGCACCAGTAGTTCCTTTTGTTTGATAGATAGACTTATGATACTATGATACCCACTATTTCGACACTTCTATATTGTGAAACTTCGGGATGAAGTTTAGACCAAGAGGGGGTGTATGTAACATCCCGCTCTCACGTGCACTGAGAAACTTATTCTTTGAGGACACTTACTCGCAAATGATCCAGATTATTATACTTTTGGGCATTTGATTTGGGTTATGAGTCGTTATGGGTTGATGACATGTTGTTTTGCTACATTGACATGGATAGGTGGTATTGACTCAGTTTTACTGAGTGTGTAGGATTTTGGACCTCGAGGATGCAGAGGCACCGATGGAACCCCTTGGACTCCGGATCGAGTCGGGGAGTGAACCATTGGGGTTTGATTGTTTTATATGTGATATTAGTGCATTTGATTAGATGATATGATTATGGATATATTGCAGACATGATTCTTTGATGATGTAGGTTGATGATAGCTTGCTGACCATACTCACATATGGAGTAGAGGGGTCACGCACGACTACCAGAGATGTTGAGGGAGAGGTGTGGACAACATCCCTTCCACAACCTACTAGCACTCTCACGGTGGCTCGGAATGTAGGCTAACGTTTACCTAGTTTGAGAGGACCCACGATACCGTGAAGGAAGACTGCGACAATCGCTCACGATGATTCTAAGGGGGCACACAATAAGGCGGGGGCCTTATTACTTAGAGGCCCTTACTCTCCCATAAGTTCACCTAGTGGATAATTGACTCCAACAGTTTTTGATGTCTACCAAGTTAGTCAAGAGGTGAGTGGCACCCTTGGAGCATGTGGTGCGTCCTGAAGGGCGCATCGTGCAAGAAAAATGGAAAGAGGTGAGTGGAACCCTTGGAGCACGTAGTGCGTCCTGAAGGGCACGTCGCGCAAGGGAAACAAATTGAGGCGAGTGGCACCCTTGGAGCACCTAGTGCGTCCTAAAGGGAACATCGCGTTGCTAATGATAAATGAATGAACCTAGATGGCCTTAGGACGACTAATGTGATAAGAAAATTTTAAAACATTTTCTCTAATAAAATGTCACCCAACACAAAAATTAAATTATACTCGTGGTAAAATTTTATCTATTTATTTAAAAAAAAATGAATATATATATATATATATATATATATATAATGGTGATAATCTTCATTAATCATGTGACAAGAAGGAGTAATCAATTTAATTGATTCATAACAAACTGTTGGGATAAAATTTAAAAAGGGAAATAATTGTTTTATTATATCATGATAATTTAAAAATTTATTAATTAAAAAGGGAAAAGGGAAAAAATTAATTCCTACACCTGCCAAATTGAGTTCTAAATGAAAAGGGAAAGAGGGAAATCTAAAATAATTAGAAAACTAGGAAAAGAGGGAAACATAAAAAGAAAAGGGAAACACAAGGGAAAAAGTAGAAAGTCAAACTTAGTAAGGTATCTAGCATTTAAGAACCTTCTAAATAAACTCAACTAGTAAATTGGTAAGGGGAGAAGTCATTAAAACTTGTAAGGGAATATGGGGACACTTAGGAGCGATTCTAGGATTGATTTTAGGTGGGTGAGGGAAATAGGGGTAATTAATTAATTAAATAAATTAATTTATGGAGGAATGAAGGGGATGGGTGACACTTGTACAGGGAGGATTTTTAGGAATTTAATTTTTAAACATTAAATTAAATGGGATTTTGGGAAGGTAAAGGACTTCGAAACTCTATATAATGGAGGGAGGAGAAGGATGAGAGAGCTCTTCTGTCATGAGTAATGTTACGTTGTAGAAATCTATACTTGATTGACTTAACTTGTGGGAGTTGGGATACCCAGCTTGGTGAGGAGTGGTAGCTTGGCCTTGCGAGGCGAGCTGGGAGCTAGCTGATTCTTTGGTTAGTGTGCGTGGCCCCTTTGTGTCTCGGGGGACTAAGGGGGAATAAGAGTACCCCTAGCATTGGCTGGGAGGTACCGATGAAGTCTCATCGATCGGCAAGCAGGAGTTGTACGAAACACACGGGACATCAACTCAGAGTGGGTGATTGGGCAACGATACACTCTCTTTATTTATGCATGATAGAATGTTAGTATGATTTATGCTTTGGATAAGATTGTTTAATTGGGTGAGGAAAATGATTGTCTTAGCATTCTAGTTGATGACTGGATTTTTTCCCTTATCCTTTAGATCGATGATGGATTGACTCCCATGGCATTCGATTCCTGACATGTCTTGACCGTCCTTGGGTATTTTGAATTGTGATGATTGCGGTTGTTTTTTCCTTTTGTCCCTAGCCCATCAATCCTTGCCCGAGAAGTCAGCCAAGAGCCTGATCTATGGTCATCGCTTTGGCGTTAATAGACCTATGGATCTCAACGCCCTACTTTTCTGTGCATGGATGATGAGTGACAAATGTTTCTTCCCAGTCGTCTAACCCCGTGGGTTGTTCCAGGTGGAGTGTTGTCTTGCACCTTGATGTCGATAATTGACCCGCCAATTTCTTGATTGATGGTAGAATTTTATCTTTTCTTTGTCTGCGTTTGACTTCTTAGATGCGTTTTAACATTGTGATAGTGATTCTAAGTTCTGCGTTGGTATAGAAAAATTGTTAATTTTACTCTGCATTTTTTGGTATAGTAATGTAATTTATTAACATAATTTTATAGCTATTATGAGACAAAGATTTTTTTCCTGCGTTTCCAGTGTTAACAAATTTTGTATATAGTGGACAACAATATTATAGACAGAGAATTTATTTTAGTGCGCAGCAGAAAATTATATCTAAACTTGATAACGATATCATTGTATCTCTCCCTTGAATCCCTTTCTAGCTTCGCAAATTCATTTGTTAATAGACAAAATGCAGGTTTTTGGTTAACTGAGCAAATGCCCCATCTCTATATTGGTGTCGGGTCAGCTGCCACATCTCTACATGTTGATCACCTGTGCACCCTTCCCCAAACTCATATCTATGTGTTGATCACCTGCATGCCCTCCCCCAATCTCGTCTCTGCATGTTTTGACAACGTGTGCATCCTTCACTCCATTCCTTTTTCTGCGTTTAAAGTTTAGCCTGCAGTTGAATAGCAGCGGCCGCTGGTCTTGTTCTTTATCTTTTTACCTCTGCAAATTCTATTATAAGAAAGAGAGACCCCAAATTTGTCTTATGGGGTGAGACTGTGTTAACCGTTGCCATGTATCCCTGTAGAGATTTATTTTTGGCAATTTTTATGTGCCATTTAACGCCCATAGAAAACCTAACGACTGCAATTAAGATTGCATCGTATCCCAGTATTAAAATGATTTTAGAGATATTATGCGTGCCCTTCAATGCTCGTCGTAATCACAATGATAGCGATATCAAGGTTGTAGTTGCCCAATAACAATAATGACTGTGATTTATTGGTTGCCAGAAGTCTGGGTATTGTTAAATTTCAGCGATTTAATGGTAGCCTTGTAATGATTCCTGAACCCTTTTTGAATGTGAAGTAATGTTTATCCCGTTGGAATTACTGTAGTTGGATTTTAGTGTAAAATAATGTCTCTAGAATAAGAGAGATTCACTGTCATCCTTTATTTACATTGACGTGATTGGTATGCATTTGATTAATATCTTTTAAAATGTTAAATAAATAAAAGGGTCGATTAGTGTCTTCTAAATTTTAAGTAAATAAAAGGCTCATTCTCTTTTAGAGGAATTTATGCACTATTTAATCAATTTCAGTGGTAATTTCTAAAGGTTACTTGAGTCATCAATAGTTTATGCACTTGTCCAAATTTTTTATTAAGGTTTTAAGCGGGACTGAGCTTACAACAAACTTAAATACAAATTGATTTTTCATAAATGTTCACCTCAACTCTGCTTTATAGTTATCATCCTTTTAATTTTTTTTTATCTACCAGTATACCTTTTATTATTATTTAACCGATACATTGAAAATAATGGTAAAAGGTGGGGTGATTGAAGGTGTTATTGATAATTTAAGAAGCCTTCTTACACCACCCCAATTTGAAATCCTATATATTTTTATGCGGATTAAGAGTCAGGAAGGGAATAGGGATAAAAGCCCTTTTATTATAAAAGAAACTATTTTTTATAGGAAGAGAAGGTATTGTTGATGTACTGATGTAATGTATTTTAATCGATTGGAATTCACCTTAGTTATTTAAATGAGATATATAATAAGATTTAATTAGTAACACTTGTCACAACAAATGCTTTACTTATTTATAGATCGTTCAGGTACATGAAGGTGCCTTGTATAATAATAGTGTAAATTTCACCATGTGCGGGCCACCGTTGATACAATGACGTAATCGTGTGCCTTAGGACAATTTGTTTTGGTGGTTGGTCTTAGTTTTTTTTACCCCTGAGGATGGCTTGTAGGAACCCAGAAGTCCTTTGGATAGTTGCACATTTTATTTTGAGGATGTCATCTTGCAATATGACGATCTGATGCTGGGGTGCGTTGGTATAGTCTTCTTGTCATCTCTTTCAGTCTCTTAGCACGTGGGTTGTCTTGAGTCCTTGGTCTAGAGAGATTATGTTGTGCCAGGGTTATTATCACACCTATCATCTAGGGACATGATGATTCCTGATGAGGGTATCACGGCGTGCCCTATTGGATAGAGGCGATTGATCACTTGCACAGAGTCTCGGCTTCCAGTGGTGGGTTTGTCAATTGCTGTAAGTTCGTGTTGGCGCTTGGGTTCGTAATGCCTTCTTGTGTTTGGTTTAGAACACCATAGAGGTTCTAGTACTGGTCGTCCAGGCCGTTGTGTCAGGATTGTGGCTGATTTCCCTTAGCTTGTAGGCATTGTCTTGTTGATTCGGGCGGGTAGTCATTTCTATCTATTGATCTACGCTTATGTCGCCTAGTTGCTCGTTGTGCTAGTCATTGAGTCGTGGGTTTCTGTTGGCCGACCTACGTTCGAGTGTTCATCGTCAGGTGGTGTGGTTCAACTGTTGTCGTCTTTCCCTTCCTACAAAAATAAAAACAAATTTCACTTCTGCCTTGCTGGTAGTCGTAATGATTGGGGACATTACATATGGTATCAGAGCCAGTTCAACCCTGCGACTGTGGATCGCTAGGATTTCCACTGTAGTAAACCCTTGAGTTTTAACCTCGTGTTTTAAAAAAAAACCTTAATGTGTCCATGCGGCGATCACATTTAGAGGATGCTACAGAGGTTCGTAGTGTGGTTCCATTGAAGGAGGTGTGATGCCTCCAGAAGTTCCTAAATCCTTGGAGTCGAACCCCAAGGGGAAGAACAAGTCCTTGGGTTGGATTCGCTTGTTGTAAGGGATGACAATGGTCTAACAAGGCCCTTCTAGGTAATGTCAAGGGGCCTTGATTCATCATTAGTACTAAGATGAGGCCAGGGCACCTGTACCCTTGAGGGTCTACAACACGCCCTATCCAATACCGTTGGCATCCATCGAGAACTCGAGAGAGTTGATTTCTTGAGTCCACGAGTGTCGTGGATGGCTGTGTCGTTGAGGCACGATTGTAGAACAAGGCGTTATGCTTCACGCTTAGCGATTACGACCTCCAACATGAAGGTCTGCATGATGGTCTTTCAATAGAAGGGGAATGCTCTTCCATGGCGGAAGACACTCCTGCAACTTTGAACATGGCCATCGACGACGTATCATGGGAATTGTTAGAGGAACGGTTCCAAAAGACGTATCTTTCTGAAGAATTCATTGAAATCCAACTCAACGAGTTTGATGCCTTCTGATAGGGTGGCCATACGGTGCCCGAGTACGAGGTCCATTTTTGGAGCTGCCTCGGTATGCTCCGCACCCTCACCGAGAAACTTAAAGTCAACAAGTTTGTGTTTTCCTAGCGTTGGAATTCAACTTCTATTTCGGGTACTAGGATTACTAGACCGAACAAAGTATGTTGGATGTGTGGGGAGCCACACCACCAGCGTGACTACCTGTGGAGAGGAATAGAGCCCCTGGATCATCCGGACCCACTACCGTGGGAGATATGGGCAAGGCCCATCAAATTCAAGAAGCGGTGAATAACAGTCAGGCAGAGCCCCAACCAACTGTGCTCGAGACGTCAGGTACCATCGATGACCAGACCCTTAGTATTTTGATAGATCCCGGTGCTACCAAGAGTTTCATTTCTGGTGCAACGCTAAAAAGGATTAAGGTAAACGCCGTCGAACAGGATGAGTTTAGCTTTGTGGATATGGCTTCAGGAGACAAACAGAAGGTTGGAGGCAAGGTTATGAGCTGTACCCTTAACCTAGGATATTTTGTCTCTAGGTCCAAAATATACGTCACGATCTTAGGACTTTATGAGGTCGTGATCGATATGGACTGGTTGGAATTGCATGAGGCGATAATCAACTGTAATATGAAACAATTGAGCTTGGTCGATGATGAGGGACAGAGATGCATGATTTTAGGATGGAACCAGGGAGTTTCCTTGAGGTTCATCTCTTCCTTGCAGCTACAGAAGAGCATACACAAGGGATGTAAGCTTTATGCGATCCTTGCGTTAAATGATAAGGGAGTAGCGGAAGGTCTAGAACACCTTCCGGTGGTGAGAGAGTTTGTAGACATCTCCCACAGGAGTTACCTGGGATGCCACCGGAGAGGGAATTGGAGTTTTCTATAGACCTAAAATCGGGGACTGGACCAATAGAGAAAACGCCTTATCGGATGTCGACCTTGGAGTTACAGGAGTTGAGAATGCAACTGAAGGAATTATTGGACCTGGGACGGATACGTCCAAGTGTGTCACTGTGGGGTGCACCTGTATTTTCATATGAAATAAGGATGGGTTGAGGAGGCTCTTCATTTCCTACCGTCAATTGAACAAGGCAATGATCAAGAATCAGTATCCGTTGTCGAGTATTGATGATCTATTCGATCAGATGAAGGGTGATATCGTGTTTTCAAAGATCGATTTACAATCAGGGTACCACCAGTTACGGATCAAGGAGGATGATGTCCCTAAGACTGCCTTTAAGACGAGTTTTGGACATTACGAGTTTATTGTTTTACCATTTGGACTGACAAACACCCTAGGGGTATTTATGAGTTTGATGAACGGGGTGTTCCACGAGTACTTGGAAAGGTTAGTCCAAGTATTCATTGACAATATTTTGATTTACTCTCGAACAACGAAGGAGCATGACGAGCAATTTCCCTTGGTACTACATTGTCTGTGAGAGAATAAATTGTATGGGAAGTTGTCCAGATGCTCATTTTATCAATCGAAGATTCATTACTTAGGGCATGTCATCTCCGGTGAAGGTATCGCCATGGATCCAATGAAGATCGAGGCTCTTATGGAATGCCCTGCACCGATGAACATCCTGGAAGTATGTAGTTTCATGGGTTTAGCAGGATACTATCGATGGTTCATCGAGGGATTTTCGAAGATAGAAAATCCAATCACGAAATTGCAGAAGAAAAACAAAAAGTTTGTTTGGACAAAGAAATGCGTGGAAACATTTCGGAGGCTCAAGGAGTTGTTGACAACAAAACCAATACTAAAGGTCCCTGACATGGATGGAGACTTCTCGGTATGCATTGAGACATCCAAGGAAGGCTTATATTGAGTCTTGATGCAAGACAGTCGAGTGATCACTTACTCTCGAGGAAACTGAGAAGACATGAGGAGAACTATGCAACGCACGATTTGGAGTTGTTATCTATTGTATATTCCTTGAAGGGTTGGAGACACTACCTTGTTGGATGAAATTTTAACTAAATATGAACCAATGTGGACTACAACACATGTTTACGCAAAGCGACCTAAACGTGTGACAATGACGTTGGTCGGAATTACTTAGCGAGTACGATTTTGAGATTACTTACATAAAGGGAACAGTGAACCAAGGAGCACCTTCTTGGAGTCAGAGACCACACATCTTTTCGGTGTTTCCTCTTCGAATGAGTATATGTGGAAAGGTTCTAGCTTTACAGTGCAATGATGACTGGTGCAAAGAGGTGAAGGATTTTATCGGACAAAACACAATGATGGTACCAAGATTTGAAGGATTTAAGTTTAAAGACGATGGATTATTGAGGTTTAAAAATCGGATTTACGTACCACCGAATGATGAGTTGAGGAGCTTGATCCTAAGTGAGGCTCATAGAGCAGTACATGGCTCACCCGAGAGTCACGAAGATGAGGGAGGAACTTAAACCCTTATTCTTCTGGAAGGGAAAGAAGGCAGACATAGTCAACTATGTGGCTAGATGTCTAGAATGTCAGTGGGTAAAGGCTGAACATAGACACCCAACATGATTACTACAACCACACGCTATTCTAGAATCAAAATGGGAAGTTATTTGATGGATTTTATTGTTGGATTTCCACTGGCGACAAGGTGACACAACTCGATTTTCGTTATAGTAGACACTGTGACGAAGATTGCTCACTTTATTCCTGTGCGTATGACATATCAGGCACCTGACATAGATCAAGTTTTCATCAGTGAGATTGTGAAGCTGCATGGCGTGCCTAAGAACATTATATCCGATCGAGGATCGGTGTTTACTGGACGATTTTGGACGAGTTTCCAAGAGGCCTTGGAAACCCAACTAATGGGCAGACCGAATGAACAAACCAGAGCTTGGAGGACATTTTGCGCATGTATGTGATGGACCAACAAAAGCGTTGGGAAGAATTATTGCCACTTATAGAATTTTCTTATAACAATAGTTACCAAGGCACAATTAAGATGGCGCCTTTCGAGTTTCTTTATGGGCGACCGTGTCAGATGCTATTGAGTTGGGATAGGCTTGAGGATAGGGTCCTGGTGGGACCAGAAGAGATCCAAGAATTGGAAGTTTAAATGCAAACTATGACAAAGGATCAAGGAAGTGCAGGATCGAAAAAAGAGTTATGTCGATGCGCGTCGTGTCGACCATAGTTACGATGTGGCGATCGAGTATTTTTTTATTTTTTTGCGGCAGAAACCGCATGAGAGTTCGATCAAGTTCTAAAAGGGGATAAACTATCTCCTACGATATTGTGGAAAAGAGAGGCCCGTGGCATGATGACTAGCCTTGCCTGATTCTTGAGGCGTTTGCACGATGTATTTCATGTCTCTGTTTGAGACTTTATGATTTGTGATCCTATAGATGTTTTCACTTGAGCACCTTACAGGTGTCGGATGAGAGTACACTCATGACTGAGCCAATCCGCATCTTGGATCATCGCCTTCGACAACTATGGCATCGAATTGTGGATGAATTCAAGGTCCAGTGGGACAACTATAGTCTGCACTCAGGGACCTTGAAGAGCGCATATGATATGCGCTAGTAGTTCCTTTTGTTTGATAGATAGACTTATGATACTGTGATACCCACTATTTCAACACTTCTATACTGTGAAACTTCGGGATGAAGTTTAGACCAAGAGGGGGTGTATGTAACATCCTGCTCTGACGCACACTAAGAAAACTTATTCTTTGAGGACACTTACTCGGAAGTGATCCAGATTATTATAATTTTGGGCATTTGATTTGATTATGAGGCGTTATTGGTTTATGACATGTTGTTTTGCTGCATTGACATGGACAGGTGCTATTGACTTGGTTTTACTAAGTGTGAAGGATTTTGGACCTCGAGGATGCAGAGGCATTGATGGAACCCCTTGGACTCCGGATCGAGTTGGGGAGTGAACCATTGGGGTTTGATTGTTTTATATGTGATAATAGTGCATCTGATTAAATGATATGATTATGGATATATTGCTGACATGATTCGTTGATGATGCAGGCTGACGATAACTTGCCGACCAGAATCACATGTGGAGTAGAGGGGTCACACACGACTACCAGAGATGTTGAGGGAGAGGTGTGGACAACAACCCTTCCACATCCTACTAGCACTTCAGCCATGGCTCGAACTGATTCTAAGAGGCACGTAATAAGGCAGGGGCCTTATTCCTTAGAGGCCCTTAGTCTTCCATAAGTTCACCTGGCGGAGAATTGACTCCAGAGGTTTTTGATGCCTACCAAGTCAATCAAGAGGTGAGTGGCACCCTTGGAGCACGTGGTGCGTCCTGAAGGGTGTGTCGTGCAAGAAAAATGGAAAGAGGCGAGTGGCACCCTTGGAGCACGTAGTGCATCCTGAAGGACATGTCGCGCAAGGGAAACAAATTGAGGCGAGTGACACCCTTGGAGCACCTAGTGCGTCCTGAAGGGAATGTCGCGTTGTTAATGATAAATGAAAGAACCTAGATGGCCTTAGGATGACTAACATGATAAGAAATTTTTAAAACATTTTCCCTAATAAAATGTCACCCAAGACGAAAATTAAAGTCTATGTCTAAATTATACTCGTGGTAAAATTTTATCTATTTATTTAAAAATAAAAATAAAAATGAATATATATATATATATATATATATATATAATGGTGATAATCTTCATTAATCTTGTGACAAGAAGGGAGTAAGCAATTTAATTGATTCATAAAAAAATGTTGGGATAAAATTTAAAAAGGGAAATAATTGTTTTATTATATTATGATAATTTAAAAATTTATTAATTAAAAAGGGAAAAGGGAAAAAGTTAATTCCTACACCTGCCAAATTGAGTTCTAAATGAAAAGGGAAAGAGGGAAGGAGGGAAATCTAAAATAGTTGGAAAACTAGGAAAATAGGGAAACATAAAAAGAAAAGGGAAACACAAGGGAAAAAGAAGAAAGTCAAACTTAGTATGGTATCTAGCATTTAAGAACCTTCTAAATTAACTCAACTAGTAAATTGGTAAGGGGAGAAGTCATTAAAACTTGTAAGGGAATATGGGGACACCTAGGAGAGATTCTAGAATTGATTTTAGGTGGGCGAGGGAAATAGGGGTAATTAATTAATTAAATAAATTAATTTAAGGAGGAATGAAGGGGATGGGTGACACTTGTACAGGGAGGATTTTTAGGAATTTAATTTTTAAACATTAAATTAAATGGGATTTTGGGAAGGTAAAGGACTTGAAAACTCTATATAATGGAGGGAGGAGAAGGATGATAGAGTTCTTCTATCATGAGTAACGTTACATTGTAGAAATCTATATTTGATTGACTTAGCTTGTGGGAGTTGGGATACCTAGCTTGGTTAGGAGTGGTAGCTCGGCCTTGCGAGGCAAGTTGGGAGCTAGTTGATTCTCTGGTTAGTGTGTGTGGCCCCTTTGCAACTCGGGGGGCTAAGGGGGAAGAAGAGTACCCCTAGTGTTGGCTGGGAGGTATCGGTGAAGTCTCATCGGTCGACAAGCGGGAGTTGTATGAATCACACGGGACATCAACTCGGAGCAGGTGATTGGGCAACGATACACTCTCTTTATTTATGCATGATAGAATGTTAGTATGATTTATGCTTTGGATCTGATTGTTTAATTGGGTGAGGAAAATGATTGTCTTAGCATTCTAGTTGATGACTGGAATTTTTCCCTTAGCCTTTAGCTTGATAATGGATTGACTCCCATAGATTTCGATTCCTGACATGTCTTGAACGCCCTTGGGTATTTTGAATTTTGATGGTTGTGGTTGTTTTTTCCTTTTGTCCCTAGCCCATCAATCCTTGCCTGAGTAGTTGGCCAGGAGCCTGATCTATGGTCGTTGCTTCAGCATTAATAGACCTATGGATCTCAACGCCCTGCTTTTCTGTACGTGGATGATGAGCGACGGATGCTTCTGCCCAACTGTCTAGCCTTGTGGGTTGTTCCAAGTGGAGTGTTGTATTGCACCTTGATGTTGATAATTGACCCGGCAATTTCTTGATTGATGGTGTAATTTTATCTTTT
>ML792899.1:139154-149936 GCA_009831015.1 Picea engelmannii | reverse complement strand
GGCTTTATTCCATTAGTTGTAATTATACCTCCTAGTCTCCTATATATACCAAGGAGACATTTTCATTTGGAATCATCTTGTACTTGAACATTTAAGTGGGGTAAAAGGAGGTTTCCCCCTCGAAGAGGCTTATTATCTGAAATGATCTCTTTTTCAAGGCGTTGAGTACTTTTTCTGAGGTTTTTCTATGCTATATTGAGATTTGGTTCTTAACAAAATCCATAGACCGATACCGAAAAATAGAAACTAGCTCAACCGAAAGAGCTAAAATAGTCTCTGAAGGGACTAACACAGGGAGCACTATAGAACAAGAAATTGAAGCATCAGTCATACTAGGACAGGAGTCAAGACCACTCAAGTCTTCCACAGAACCAAATAATACAACCTTTTCTTTTACACCACCACCACAGGACTCTAATTTTAAGGATATCATAGACCCTAAACAAGTGAATCTTTTGTTTGGTAGCTCAACCAATGTAATTATATCTCAAATTGACACAGAAACTTTGGCACCGATAATCTCAACCGGCTTGAGTAGAGTCCTAGACATCCAATTAGTAGGAAGACCTCTTCATCAAAGAGAAACTTTGTTCTCTTCAAAGATAAAACCACTTAGGTACTCTCTTTTTGGAAACCAAGCCAATATAGGTGATCAAGAGGACCATAACAATGTAAGACACGGGGAGGAAGAAGAAACTGGAATCCAAACTGAAACTGCCTTTGGATTTCCGATTTTAGACACCACTCCAAATGTCAACATGAGGAATATTCCTCTCTCAACACTGCCTACCTTTTATGGTAAAAATAGTGAAGATCCAGACACCTTCTTATTTGAATTTAACATCTTGTGTAGGAGATACAACTATGTGCAAGATGCCCAGAAATTAAAACTCTTTCCTGCCACCCTCAAAGACTCTGCATTAAGATGGTTCATGGGATTGGGAGAATCCAGTATTAGGTCTTGGGAAGCCATGAAAGACATATTTCTCAAGAAGTATCAAGACTACTGCAAGACCAAAGAGTCTCATAATGACATATTTAAAGTCCAGCAGTTAGAAGACGAGACCCTTGAAGACTATATGGAAATATTTGGTTATATCTCCCAGAAGTCAAAATACCATGACCTCCTAGAGGATGTAGTTAGGGATCTTTTCCTTAAGGGAATTTCAGAAGAATATTTAGAGATGCTTAAGTTGATGGCATCAAGTGATATTTCTCATAAACCATTTGCTGAAATATGTGAACTGTGTAAAAACTACTCAAGGAGTAGAGCCAAAACATGAAAGAATGTTCGGGACCCTTACAATAAAAGCTTAAAACTAGTTAGTTCAGGTGGTTTCATGAGAGAAGAGATAGGGAACCTTTTAGAAAACTTTAAGAATGATATCTTAAGCACAATAGGTTCCCAGTTAGATAACCTTAAACTCAAAAAGAAATAGGAGGAAGAAAATGCAACAATGAGCATATATTTCCCAAGATGTAGGAGGAAGCATTCCTCAAGGGAGTTCGCACTAGATAAAATTTCAATTTGTGGCTTCTGTACATAAGACCATGTGACTGAAAACTGTCCATCATTGCTCAGTTTATTATCCATCTATAGGAGTGGAGATCCTGGGGATTCTTCTTATGCACATAGGAGGCCATGGTAGCCTAGGAATCAACCCACATACCCAGATCTACAGTCTCAAGTTCCACCCTATTGTCAACAATAACAGTGGAACTCACCAGGTTGGAAAAACGGGTCTACTCAGTACCAACATCCTTGGATTCAAGGATGAAGGGGAGGACACAATCAAGGAAACCCTCAAGCTCCACCTATCCCTATGTACAACCATCCTTATCCTTAGTTCTCATCAAACACTCCGCAACTTCTGCCAGGTTTTGTCCCACCACCTTTACCTCCTATCCCACAACAAAAACCCCTACAATATCAAAATGCAAGCTCCCCAAAACTGACACTATTACCGGCACAGCCAATGTTGAATCCCAATAATAAGCCCCCTCAACCTCTTAATAATGTTGAGATGCAGGCCCTCCTGACATATGTCATTATTCCTATTCCATTACAGGAAATTCAACTAAGATCAGGAAAATTTCTAGATAGGCAGAGACCTTCAATATTCATCCAGGAAGAAGAAGAAGAATAAACCACCCAACAACCCACAGATGACACTAGGTGGGAAGATGTTATTATCCCAAAGAATCAAGAACCCAAGCTTCCCCAAAATGAACCTTCACAAATTACGAAGGTCCCTCCTTATCCAGACTGATTGGTAATAGAGAAACCTACCACCCGACCGGAATTTGACATTTTGAATGAATTGAAAAATATTTGTGTCAAGATTCCTCTGCTTCAAGCCATTAAAAACATTCCAATCTATAGTAAGGTAGTAAAAGAATTGTGTATTAAGAAGCCAGGTAGGAAGCAAAAGGACCCCCCTACAGTACATTTGGTAGGAGGACTCTTTGAGTACATATTAGAGCAGCCAAAGCTAGCAAAGTATGGGAATCTAGGAAACCCCATAGTGACCATAACCATTAAGGAGGTCTCCATCGGAAACACTCTCATAGACCTAGGGGCAGCCATCAATGTTATGACCGCTAATACCTTGGAACAATTACAGTTACAACCTCTTCTTCGGTCTACCCCAACCATTTTGGAATTAGCAGATAAGAATAGGGTTATACCTGAAGGGATTTTAGATGATGTCATGGTTACTTTAGCCTCATGGGAGTACCCTATATATTTTCTTGTCATTCATTCAAAGGATCTTGCCCAAGGCCATCCCGTTATTTTTGGAAGACCTTGGCTAGCCACAACAAATGCATTTATTGGCTATAGAGAAGGATAAATGGCCATCTCAAATGGTCCCTCTATCCGAAAGCTCACCATTTAACCTCCAACTCAACCTATTATGGAAAATCTATGGTGGCTTGAATGTCCATACGAGAATGAAGACTCATAAGAACCCGTATTGCCTAGTAACCATGCAAGGGCACTTCAGGAGCATACACTAGAAAATGTGCTAAACCAATTCATTTCTGCTATTACATGTGTGGATTTTCCACAGTCTTTTCCCCAATTTGCGTATATGTTTGGGGAATAATTTCAATAACAATTAGATCCATCTATTTTGTCTTCGACATCTTTTATTTTCGAAATCGATGAGTCTTCCATGACTTATACTATGCCCTATGAGATTAGTACAGGGAAATTTTTACATATAAACTCCGGGTTAGATACAAACCAACATAAACAATTAGTAGATATCCTTAAAGAACAGTCACGAGCATTTGCCTGGGAATACACTAACATGAAGGGTATACACCCTGAAACATGCATCCATCATATATACACCCAGGGGGAAGTAACACCTGTTAGGCAACCCTAGAGAAGGATGAACCCAACACTCAAAGACATAGTCAAGGAGGAAATCCAAAAGTTATTAAATGTCATATTTATCTATCCCATCTCCGATAGTAAGTGGGTATCCCCTCTTGTAGTGGTTCCAAAGAAAGTGATCGGGAAATGGAGAATTTGTGTTGATTTCCGAGAACTCAATAAGGCCACTCTGAAAGACTACTTTCCTCTTCCTTTCATTGACCAAGTTATAGATACCTTGTCTGGAAAGAAGTATTTATCCTTTCTAGATGGGTACAACAGGTACAACTAGATTCTTATAGCACCTGACGACCAGGACAAGACTACCTTTACCTGTTCTTGGGGCACCTATGCTTATAGGGTCTTACCATTTGGATTGTGTAATTCTCCTACCACATTTCAACGAGCAGTATTAGGGATATTTGCCGATCTTATTAATGATTGTGTGGAGTTCTACATGGATGAATTCACAGTCTATGGAAACACTCACCAAGAAGCCTTAGACAAATTAGAAAAAGTCCTCATCAGATGCCAGGAAATGAACCTATCTCTAAGTCATGAAAAATGCAAAATGTTGTTAACTGAAGGAGTGGTTATAGGACATCATGTCTCATCTGAAGGAATAAAAGTCGATCCTACAAAGATTGAGGTCATTATTAGACTTCCACCCCCCAAGACTCAGAAAGAGGTGAGAAGCTTTGTTGGACATGCCGGATATTACCAGTTGTTTATTGAAAATTTTACAAAGATTGCTGCACCTATGTTTGGATTATTGATAAAAGATGTTGATTTTGTTTGGATTGAGCATTGTCAAACTTCCTTTGAAACCCTTAAAGCCAAGCTGTCCGTGGCACCAATTCTTAGAGGGCCCAATTGGACTCTCCCATTTCATATATCCACTGATGCCTCCAACACTACAATCGGAAGGGTATTAGGGAAGAAAGAGGACCAGAAGTCCTATGCCATTTATTTTATAAGCAAGAACTTGTCCCCTGCCAAGTTGAACTACACAGTCACCGAGAAGGAATTCTTGTCAGTTGTTCATGCTATTAACAAGTTTTGTCATTACATTACAGGTTATGAAGTATTTGTACACACTGATCATTCTTCCATTAGGTTCCTCATGAATAAACCTATAACTAATGGCCGAGTGACTAGGTGGCTCTTGTTATTGCAAGAATTTAATATTACTGTGCTTGACCAACCTGGAAAGGATAATGTAGTAGCTGACTTTCTTTCCCGCATAAAGAATGAGGATGATGACATCCTTATAGATGATAGTTTCCCAGATGAATATCTCTTTTCCCTTTCTGTCAATACCCCATGGTTTTCATATATGGAAAACTATCTGGCTACTAGGAAGTTACCGTCTCATTTGTCACTTCATGAAAAATGGAAAATTATTACATAGAGTGCTAATTAATCTTGGGTTGGTCATGATATTTTTCACACAGGTCCTGATTTGATTATTCGTAGATGTGTTCGAGAGGATGAGGTACCTGAAATACTACGAAGTTGTCATGATGGACCATGTGGTGGCCATTTCTCTGACAAACATACAACATATAAGGTGTTACATTCAGGGTACTATTGGCCTAGCATTTTCAAAGATGCTGCCAAGTATGTGAGAAGTTGTGATAGTTGCCAAAGGATAGGTAGACTTACGTCAGCTGACGAAATGCCTTTACATGCCCAAGTTATGATAGAACCCTTCGAAAAATGGGCCCTCGACTTTGTAGGACCAATTTCACCCATGTCCCGTAGGAAGAACTATATCTTGGTTTGTACGGACTATGTCACCAAATGGGTAGAGGAAAAATCCCTATTTAGGGCCACAAAGAAGTCTATTATCAAATTCGTCTATGAAGACATTTTTACCCGCTTCGGTGTCCCTCATGAAATTGTTACTGATCAAGGCACTCAATTCACTTCCGAGCTGATGAAAGAGCTAACAGAGAAATATGGGATTAAACATTGTAAATCTTCTCCATACCACCCTCAAGCCAGTGGTCAAGTAGAATCCACAAAAAAAGTTTTGGAAGCCATCTTGACCAAAACTATTCAGTTACATCACCGATATTGGGATGATAGGCTCCCAGAGGCTTTGTGGGCATACCGAACTACCTGGAGAAATACCACTGTGCATACCCCTTATGAGCTAGTGTACGGGAAACAAGTACTTTTACCTATAGAATTCCAAGTAAGGACCTTCTGTATTGCCGCAGAATTAGGATTGAACCTGGATGAGGCTCAGAAGAAATGATACCTACAGTTGAATGAGTTGGATGAAATCAGGCAAGATGCCATCCAACGGACAATATTGGTCTAAAACCAGAGGATCAAGTGGCATGAGAATTTTATTAAAAAGAAACACTTCCAGCCTGGTGATTGGGCCCTGTTGTTTGATTCCTGGTTCAAAGCCTTCAAAGACAAACTTACCACCCGTTGGTTGGGCCCTTACGAGGTAGACACTGTATATGACAATGGAGCTGTAAAAATTAAAACAATTGACGATGGACAAGTCTCCTTTGTGGTAAATGGACACCGACTTAAATTTTATCATAAGCCCATTTCCAGAGAAGATTTTCTATGGGTCATGTCAACTAACAAGGCATTGGCCTTAGTAGATGGGGAAGTCCCCCTTTTTTCTTGAAAATTTTTCTGAATTTCATACTGTATATATGTAAATAGTTTTTTTTAATAAGGCAATTCTCAGAGGTTTTTGTAAGTATTTATTTCACCGGGAGTACACAGTTTCAAAGATCCTTCTTCAAAACATTGTTATACTTGAATTTTGTGTCTATTAAAGCATCAAACGAATATTGACTTACTGTAGTTAGCCTTATTTTTTCAAACATTCTCATTTTTTAAGGCATTCTAAAGCAGTTTCTCTTGAAACTCTTCACCACTATATAAGGAAATGATACCATAATTATCAAGCCTAGATGTCTCTCATACAATTTTTCCAAGAAACCTGAGTAAGTAAGTCAAGTGTCTTTATCAAAGAGTAACATGGAGGTCTCATTAGTATTTAGTCATGGAAACATTATAATAATTACAAAAGAAGAAAGTGAGTTGAGCCTAGAGATACCTTCCTGTTCTTTCTCGATGGTACCATCCACTACACACTAAATAGATTGATTATATCATATCTTTAGATAGGCCACATCTTCTTAAGTACCCCTTACATCAGGACAACCACTAATAATATAACGAAAGTCATCCTCTAACATAAATACCATCCCAATTAAAAATAAAAAGAAAGAAAAAGTTGTTTCAGAGCTGTTCCCCCATTTTCTTGCATAAGCAATCTTATACTAAAATCTTAAAGGATGGAGGGCCAGTCTCTGAGGGTTTAAGAGGCTAACCCATCGGGATACTGAATAGGTCTGCTGGCAGCAGGTACTGGCCTGTGGTATGACTAGGTAAACTAGTTAGAGTACTGAACAAGCTTGCTGGTAGTGGGGCATTCTACCTAGCGAGGATGATAATATGACAAAAATAAATACTAAATCTAAACTTGTCTTGATGTACGACATTACTTGCAGACAAAGATGACATGGAGTATGTGTGGTTAAGCTAAGGTTAATGAATCTCATAAAATTTCCATTGGGAAATGACTCTAAGACTATATTGAAACTCTCTTACCTACCTCTTCTTATCTATATATAGGATCTCTTATCCTATAGGTGGGGCCATCTTCTAGCTGTCTCGTCAGACCAAGCTATGAAATTTTATCTTTACACTTGACATACTATAAATCTTCGTCTATTGGGGTATACTGACTAGTTTCCTATACTTTTGATTGTGAGGTGTCACAATACTTAGGTGTGGGGGAGGGGTTCATGAGCTGACAAATGATCATTGCCTAGAGAAAAGAGTCTTTGCAATATTTTTTGTATTATTACCATGATACAGGTTATCACATTGATAGTCATGTTATTTTTAAAATGCTTAACTCCCGTGTGCTATACATTACTGAAATCATGCTTAATAGACCACTCTTTATTGGTTATCTTCCATTACAAGCTGCATACTATAGGTTTGACAATACATGTTTTATGCTTGCTATAACCTGTTCATTATAGGTTTTGACATTATATGTCATATGCAAGAAGAATGAGTGAGCATGGAACACTCTACCTCTGCTCATTAACCACTATGGTTGTCAAAAACACTTCAAAATTGTAGGCTATCCATTATAAGAGGCGAAAATGCACTTAACACAGGGGTACCAGATGAAGTACCATATGAGGTGCCAGATGAGATGCCATTTAAAGTACCATTGAATTGCATACTAATAATTGTCCTAGATTCCAGGTAACTAGAATTCAATTATATTTAATTACATTGGTTGAAGGAATTGATTAACAGATGCTTCATATGGTTATGATCAAATGTCTAAGTCAAAAGATTTGGACATTGATCTAAGTACGCACCAATCCATTACTCCCAAGTTTTCCATCAAATTTGAATCTCCCACACATGGCAGCTCACGTGCACATGTGGGCAACATACTCCACCATAAGAGCATCCAAAATCGCGCTGGGCACTCTATTATTTCATTTTCCCTTGCCAATTTCTCTCCTCTGTGTTAAGGAATCGCGTCCAACCTCTGCCAAATTCGCCCTCTATTCTAATCACACTTAGACTGTGCTAGGCCCATGCCATCTCTTGGCATGTTTGCACCCTTGCTTGGTAAAATTATCCCTCTATTCCAATCACACTTAGACCATGCCCGATTCATGTCTCTGTGTTGATCAGTTTCACCCTTTCTTGGTGAATTCAAACTCTATCACAATCTCCAAGAGATACAAACCCTCCTCCTATGTAGACTTGTTTGCCATTCCAGAATTCGCACAGTGCATGAAAGTGTTCTTGTGTGCTTTGTAACGCACCCACTATCCTAAATCAATTTTTTTTTTTTTGGGTTAATGTCTCCCAAAGGAGAAATCTCCAGATACTTTCATTAGAGAAATGCCAATCCCCAGTCCAATATCGGGATTCGGGGTTTCAGACTTTCCGCTGTCGAGAGTCCCTATCCTCTCGAATCCCCGATCACCGATGGGACAAATTTCTGATGCGACCCCTTTTTCACCAGCCTCTTCTAGTGTGCTACTGGTCCATGTGACCTGCGCTCATATGACCATCGTCATATGCCTCTGTCGGGGTTTCTTCTATCAGGGTTTTGACACCCACGATGTTTTGGCAACTTAAATCACCGATCTTCGATCCCCGAATCGCTCCTTTATTGCCTCAGCCTCGCTTGGCTAAGCCTTTGGTCCACACGACCGACTCCTATATGACCACAGCAACAACTTCTCATCAGGGTTTCGGGGTTTGCGGTGTCGAGGTGCACATGTACCCGGAATTCCCGATCCTCCGATTCCCAATGTGCTTCAGCCCTCTAAGCTAAGCCCTGGCCAATGTGACCACTAATTTCCGTGACCACGGCTATAACTCCCATCAGAGTTTTGGCGTTTACAATGACACAAGGTTTATGTCCACGGGGCTCGTGATTCTCCGATCCCTGATGGGTCCTTCCATGCGCTAGCCCTCCTGAGCTTAACTCCCACTCATATGACCAACTCTCGTGACCACAACCTCATCCCATCGGGGCTACAGGGTTTGTGATGCCCTAATGCATACACCCTTTGGATTCCCGATTGTCCAAATCCCGACGCTCCGTTATACTAACAGCTGGCCTCCACTAAGGTTCTGTCCTCCTCCGTTGTTGTGCTGACAGGTGGCCTCCACTAAGGTTTTTTCCTCCTCCGCTGTTGTGCTGACAGCTGGCCTCCACTAAGGTTCTGTCCTCCTCCATTGTTGTGCTAACAGTTGGCCCCCCACTGATCGAGGTTTTTGCAGATCGCGATATCAAAGTGCACAAATCACTTGTCTACGGGATTCCCGATTTCTCGATGAACAAAGTGCCGACGACGCCCGATCCTTTGCCACGCGTCCTTCTAGATGGACGACTCAGATTAACTCTCAGGATTTTGAGACTTTCGAAGCCCCGGTTCTCATGACCTCGAGAACTTTGATTTCCCGATGGCCACTATGCCGAATCGCTCTGGATTTCGGACACGCGTCCTTCCAGATGGATGGCTCAGATCACTTCTCCTTCTCTGCGCTCCTCCTGAGGCTTAACCTCCGCACGCCTTCTCCCGATCCACCAGTTGATGGGTGTCTACTCAAGATCTGACGACTCAGATCTATTCCACCATGTGCACTTTTCCACTACTTTGTGGATGTGGAAAGATCAACGGTCTAAATGTTCTCATGGACCTTAGGGAACCTACGATCCCGATTTCCTCGCTATTCACGAGGATGGGTGGAAAAGAAACAAGAGGTATGACGCTCTTACTACTTCCGTCAGTCTGATGGTCGTGAATGATCATGGGTCTTCCGATAGGATCTCATTCGTCGATCTGTTACTCATCCCTACGCTACTACCTCAGAACCTTAAGGGGGATCAATCCTCTCTGTACAGGGTTAGTAAAACTTGCCCACTCAAGTCCTTTTTTTGGGTTCTTGGTGAACCTATCTAGGGGGGGGGCTCTCTGTGAAGAGATTGATACCAGGCATCCCTGGAGACGGGTAAGGGAAAGCAACTTTCCAAGAACGGGCTGAAAACCTAACTTAATTCAACCTATAATTAGATTCATTTATCCACTTAAATCATGCATGGCTTCCTCTGTTATGAGCATATGTCTATTAATCATTATCAAAACACCGCACAGACATTCTTACACAGGGAGAATTTACAATTTCACAGGTCTTATGAGCATATACATATATGTATCATTCTATGAGATTCAAAAAGCAATATGTAAATAAACTACTTATCAGAAATGATTTCAGAAATGGGTGCAACTGCTGAGAGGGGTGCTCGTTTCCACCCAAACATAGGCCCAGTGACTCCCGACGGATTTACCACTAGCCACCCCCGAGATGAGACCAAAATATTCTGAGACCTGCGTCTCTCTGTCTACCAGTGACCAGGAGCGAAGGTTGCAATCCTTCCTCTCTTCTATCACTCACTCTGCGTAAAAATTGCCAGAGTTCCCCTCGCGTCTGCCCCCTTCCATCATTTTTTCCATACACCTTATCCTCTCACGAGGTTGTGTGTGGCATGATTACCCTCGCACCAATCAGGCCTGACGGCTCTATGGATGGGTGGTTCACCATCCCATCCCTCATCAAGCCGCCTGCCTACCAACCCTCGAGACATTAAATTTGGGGGCCAGTGAGCCTCTTTTGGTTCTTCGGGCCAGTGGAGTCCAAATACGGTATTCATTCAGGGTGGAATTTAACGCCACCTGTTCAGGAGCCTTCCACCGCCATCGTGGTCTCTTTTCTGCACATCCCCTCTCAGCAATCCTGCAATAATTCAAAAT
>ML792899.1:105746-134475 GCA_009831015.1 Picea engelmannii | reverse complement strand
CCTTCTTTATCTCGCCATCGAAGGAGGGAGGTTTGGCCTTCCTGAATTCCTCAAATTTGTGACTCTTGGAAGTCTTTTGCTTCTTCTGTTTCTTTTGAGAGTAGGAACTGGTCCTGCTGCTGGAAGAGCCTTCTGAATCGCCAACTTCCCTCTCAGTGGAATCATCTGGCACTTGTCCTTTACCTCTGGGGTGGACCTTTCTGGATGTACTTCTCTCAGTGTGACCACTGACACGACCACGATTCTGCATCTTAGGTTGATGTTGCATTTGTCGCTGTAGGTCGGATAAGCTCTGCAGTAGAACTGCATTAATTTCGGTTTGATTTTCTTGTTCTTTCATCATCCTTTCATTATTGGCCTTGCAGCTTTGCAATTCGACCATGAGACTCCTCACAGTTTCAGCTAGGTCTGGAGGGGTTCCTATTGCTCTTCTTTCGTCAGACTCTTCATCTCTATTGTGGGAGCCTTCTCCCACCTCTTGGTGAGTCACCATGCTCTGCGTTGGTAGATTCCCGCGGTTGATCGTCCGCTTGAGTGAAAAGATAAACGCTGGATATTAGTCAAGAGTTAAATACATTTTATAATTTGCGCAAAATTTCATAACTCTTTCACATGCATACACAGTCGGGTTCTCATTTTCCAAGTTTTTAATCCTGGACAAGAGAGTTAAGTCAGGGGATTACTCCTCATAGGAGTGTTTCGAACAAGGTTTAGGCGCGACTCGTGCACGAGCCCAATCAGGCTGAGTGTTGTAACCATGCTCTGATACCACTTTGTAACGCACCCACTATCCTAAATCAATTTTTCTTTTTTTGGCGTTAATGTCTCCCAAAGGAGAAATCTCCAGAGACTTGCATTAGAGAAATGCCAATCCCCAGTCCAATATCAGGATTCGGGGTTTCAGACTTTTCACTGTCGAGAGTCCCTGTCCTCTCGAATTCCCAATCACTGATGGGACAAATTTCCGATGCGCCCCATTTTTCACCAGCCTCTTCTAGTGTGCTACTATTCCACGTGACCTGCGCTCATATGACCATCGTCATATGCCTCTATCGGGGTTTCTTCTATCGGGGTTTTGACACCCACGATGTTTTGCAAACTTAAATCACCGATCTATGATCCCCAAATCGCTCCTTTATTGCCTCAACCCTGCTTGGCTAAGCCTTTGGCCCACACGACCGGCTCCTATATGACCACAGCAACAACTTCTCATTGGGGTTTCAGGGTTTGCGGTGTCGAGGTGCACATGTACCCGAAATTCCTGATCCTTTGATTCCCGATGTGCTTCAGCCCTCTAAGCTAAGCCCTGGCCAACATGACCACTGATTTCCATGACCACGGCTATAACTCCCATCGAAGTTTCGATGTTTACGATGACACAAGGTTTATGTCCATGGGGCTCGCGATTCTCCGATCCCTGGTGGCTCCTTCCATGCGATAGCCCTCCTGAGCTTAACTCCTGCTCATATGACCAACTCTCATGACCAAAACCTTATCCCGTTGGGGCTACACATTTTGTGATGCCCCAATGCATACACCCTTTGGATTCCCGATCGTCCAAATCCCGACGCTCCGTTATATTGACAGCTGGCCTCCACTAAGGTTCTGTCCTCCTCCGCTGTTGTGCTGACAGCTGGCCTCCACTAAGGGTCTGTCCTCCTCCGTTGTTGTGCTGATAGTTGGCCCCCCACTGATTGGGGTTTTTGTGGATCGCGATATCAAAGTGCACAAATCACTTGTCTACGGGATTCCCGATTTCCCAATCAACATGTGCCGACGGCGCCCGATCCTTTTCCACGCATCCTTCCATATGGACGGCTTAGATTAACTCTCGGGATTTCGAGACTTTCGAAGGCCCGGTTCTCATGACCTCGAGAACTCCGATTTCATGATGGCCACTATGCCGACTCGCTCTGGACTTCTGACACACGTCCTTCCAGATGGATGGCTCAAATCACTTCTCCTTCTCTGCGCTCCTCCTGAGGCTTAACCTCCATGCGCCTTCTCCCGATCCACCGGTTGACGGGTGTCTACTCAAGATCTAACGACTCAGATCTATTCCACCATGTGCACTCTTCCACTACTTCGTGGATGTGGAAAGATCAATGGTCCAAACGTTCTCATGGACCTTAGGCAACCTACGATCCCGATTTCCTCGCTATTCACGAGGATGGGTGGAAAAGAAACAAGAGGTATGACGCTCTTACTACTTCCGTCAGTCTGATGGTCGTGAATGATCATGGGTCTTTCGACAGGATCTCATCTGTCGATCTATTACTCATCCCTACGCTACTACCTCAGAACCTTAAGGGGGGTCAATCCTCTCTGTACAGGGTTAGTAAAACTTTCCCACTCAAGTCCTTTTTCTGGGTTCTTGGTGAACCTATCTAGGGGGGGGGTCTCTATGAAGAGATCAATACTGGGCATCCGTGGAGATGGGTAAGGGAAAGCAACTTTCCGAGAACGGCCTGAAAACCTAACTTAATTCAACCTATAATTAGATTCATTTATCCACTTAAATCATGCATGGCTTCCTCTGTTATGAGCATATGTCTATTAATCATTATCAAAACACTGCACATACATTCTTACACAGGGAGCATTTACAATTTCACAGGTCTTATGAGCATATACATATATGTATCATTCTATGAGCTTCAAAAAGCAATATGTAAATAAAACACTTATCAGAAATGATTTCAGAAATGGGTGCAACTGCTGATAGGGGTGCTCGTTTCCACCCAACCGTAGGCCCAACGAATCTCAACGGATTTACCACTAGCCACCCCCGAGCTTAGACCACCATATTCTGAGACCTGCGTCTCTCTGTCTGCCAGTGACCAGGAGAGAAGGTTGCAATCCTTCCTCTCTGCTATCACTCACTCTGCGTAAAAATTTCCAGAGTTCCCCTCGCGTCTGCCCCCTTCCATCGTTTCTTCCATACACCTTATCCTCTCGCGAGGTTGCGTGTGGCACGATTACCCTCATGCCGATCAGGCCTGACGGCTCTACAGATGGGTGGTTCACCATCCCATCCCTCATCAAGCTACCCGCCTACCAGCCTGCAAGACATTAAGTTTGGGGGCCAGTGAGCCGCATTTGGTTCTCCGGGCCAGTGGAGTCCAAATACGGTATTCATTCAGGGTGGAAGTTAATGCCACCTGTTCAAGAGCCTTCCACTGCCATCGTGGTCTCTTTTCTGCACATCCCCTCTCAGCAATCCTGCAATAATTAAAAATGTTATTCACATTCATTGACCTCTTCCTGTAGGTCCGTTTACATCACATATTCATACTTATGAGTTTTCCATAGTCCTTGGCCAATCCAGTTATAGTTACAATCTGGGGGAAACAGGGTGTTACATGCTGGTTGGGGGCCATTTCTATCGAGTTTGCAATGCCATGATGATGACCTTTCTATGCAATTTACAGTTGGTTGTGATGGAAAGATAGCACATGTAGGATCTCTCAACTTTGCATTCACAGAAGAGTCAATTGATGCTGCAACAAAACTCCCAAGAATGGGAGATAGGTGGTTCAAGAATCATCAATTTCAGCGCTCAAGTTACAACAGGGTGTTTAAGCCTAAATTCAAAAGCATTTTAGGAGCGAAAGGGTATGCTAAGGAGTGGATAAAGCTAGAATTGGTCAATCCCCTCATCATCATCACATGGTTAATTACATGTGAAGGTAGATACTCCACCTTCAAAGCTTGTCACTTTAGATTGTTGACTCATTTTCTATTCAATAAACCTTTGAACTTTCCCTTTTATTTTCTCAAAATTATGGAGAAGATGTCCTCTCAAGTGAGGAAAAATGTGACCAACCCCCACAATAGTCTCTTCCACCACGGTTTGATCAAACTCCTCGTTCTTACTGAACTAGAGAAGTAGGGGAAAAGTTGGGATGCCTTTATCTACCAATTTGCAAACCCTCACTTGATACTTAAGACCAACAAAAAGGCACTTAGCCTAAAAACTATCTCTCCATCCAAGCCTCACTCTCCAAAAACTCCAAACTCCCTTGCACAAACTCCCTCTTTACCAGAACAATACGAAAAACTTGTTGATATTCTTACTTCTTCATCGGGGAAAAAGACCAAAAACAAAGACCAAAAGAAGCCTATTGTTGACCCCCCAATACCTTCATTTTCTCTTGATCCTACACTGAAGAAGCCCTAAGAAGTAATGCAACAAGACTTTCCCATCATTCCCACAAACAAGAGGGGAGCCAACCGATTTGGTAAGGGACCCTTTCGGAAGAGTACCCAGAACATAAGAACCGAGCCTTATGAAAATCCTCCACCTACTTCGGATCCTATCCAAGTATCCTCCGACCTTGAGAGCCCTCATAAGTAACCTAGAGAAGTCTCTGCAGATGGATTAGAGCCACTAAGGAAAACAAAATCAGAACCTACTTCAACTTTCTGATCTTCGATCACACCTACTTCACCCATGCCCACTCTTGATCCTAAAATTGATAAATTGTCCACATCTCTCAAAGGAACTAAGCCTTCCTCGGAGATCACTGATTCTTCCCCAACTATAGAGGAGCTACAAAGGGAAAACCATCTGCTTCTCCAAAAGTTGGAAGAGAGGAAGACAATAGATGCACACCTTCATCATGACAATGCAGTCCTTCAGGAAAAAGTTAACTCCCTTCAACGGTTGGTCGATGGGATGACCCAATCTAACTGCAAATTAAGAGCACAATTAAATAAACACAAGAGCCACAAGGCTAAGCCTACACAGTAGGAAGGAGAGGCTTCCAAAGCTGACCCTCCTCAACAAGCCTAGTTCCGAGGGGTGACTTCCTTTTGTTTACAGTGGGACTTGAAAAATCGTAGGTGTGGGGGTAATGTTGGGCTTCAAGACGTTATTATACACTTTTTTCCATATGTACATATGCGTTTTTATCTTTCAAAGGAGATTTTTGAAGAATTTTATGATAAAATGGTATAATCGGCATGAGGTACATATAATTCGTGTTTTGTGATTCAATCAAGTTTAATTTATCATATTTTATGGTCTCCAAGAGTTAATTCATGTTTTTATGCTATTAGAGGGAAAAACACACCATGTTTCTTGGTCCGACACTTGATCCGACACTTGATCTAGCACTCGTTCCAGTACTTGATCCGACACTTGTTCCAGCACCCAGTATTGCACAAAAACGCAAGGCGAGTTGGCGGTTATGGTATTGGCGGCCAGTGGTGGAAAAATCGGGCACATGGGTTTTGTTTGTGATCGCCCCCTCTAGCTACTGAGATCAAGACAGCTCGATTTCAGTTGTCCAAAGAGGACGATTATTGGCTTCTTCTGTTTTGTTAGTTATGGACGAATTTATTGTAATTTGCCGAATTTAGAGGTGGTTCGACCCTCCCGTTGTCGACCACCTGGGTTGTAAACTTATAAATACTACCAGGATGATCATTAGTTTTTAAGCAAGTAGAATAGCCATTAGATTGGAGATAAACTCGTTGTACTCTGTTTTTGATTTTTCACATTGCCAGAATAGTGCCAGAACTGTGTTTTTAACTTTCATGGTGAATTCGGCCTGCTGAAGTTCGTGGTGTGCTTGTAGAGGGTAGAAACGACTTGCTAGGGGGCCCACCAACAGTCTGGTGATGATCACTATGTTGTTTATACATTTCATAATTTAAATTGTCTTTTATTTCCTGTACATGCATGTTTTATGTTTTAATTAGCTAGCTGTGATTTAATTGTTTTATTGTTCTTTTGTAGGTTAGTATGATGGATTATGTTAACATGAATTAGTTTTGTAGGCTAGGAATAGATTTGCAAGTCTCTACACTAATTCCATATGCATATATATATCAGATTACACTTTTATTTATGATCTTACAGTCAAGTTTAAAACATAGTTGTTTTTAGAATAAAACAGAGCTTTAGTTGGGTTTCCTTTGACAGGGATCTTTGATGGATGGATAGATTTAATTTCTTAATCATAGTTTGCTTGTCTTAGTTTTAGATAGATTTCATTTGTTTAGTTGTTGGTTAATTGTCAATTTACTTTTTAATAAGCATAATCTAATCTCTGTTTTTAATTCATTTTCTTATCATAGCTTGAATGATTAAAATAGACATAGTATAGTTTCCTTTCACACAATTTCCTTTCATAGATTAAAATGCAATTAAATTTCTTAGTTAAATAATGATGATATCGTTATGTTGTTGATGGTTTATACATGAATATGCAGGGTATTTAACATTACTTTTATCACGGCTAAGTTTTCATTGGAATGTTTACTTCACACCTTTCATTTTTCCATTGAAATTAGTATTGAGCTTATACCATTAGAACTGTCCTTTGTTGTCAAGTGTCATCGAGATATCATCCATCACCACCGAAGGAATTCACACAACCACCAACATTGCATTTGAGTGTTTCATAGATTAAAGATAGTTTCTTGCTTTCATAAGTTAGAAGAGATAGTTTCTTGTTTTCATAAGTTTAGTTGGTAGTCTTTCTTGCTTTCAATAGAATATATTTCCTTCCATGCATTGCATTGAGCATTTAGATTTCCTTTCACGCATTAGAAATAGTTTTTCATTAGGCATTTAGTCCACTTGCCTCTTAGGCTAAATAGTTTTTCAATGAGATGTTTTACTTGCATTAGTTAGTTTCCTTTTCTTACTTGTCTTTTGCTTTAGTAGGTTAGTTAGGTGTCTTTGCTTACTTGTCTATTTTCTTTAATAGGTTAGATAGGTTATTTTTCTTACTTGCTTATTTATTTGCTTTCATAGGGTAGTTGCTCATTGAATGTAGGTTGGCAAGTTAAAAACGTTTGCTTTTGTCATCTTCTTATTATGCTTAGTATTTTTCTTTTGCTTATTGTTGAACTGGTTTGCTTTACATAGGGTTTTACTTTCTTTCTTAGGAACTATCCATTGATCCGTGGCCCAAAAGTACTGAGGTTACCTAGTTTCATTTTTCTTAGTAGGGTTTGCTCATTAGATAGTTTTACTTGAGTAGATTAGCCTTAGATAGCTGCCTTCCTTAGTTATACTATACTCCTACCAGCCATCTACCTTTGGCATATATTTTTCTACAACTCTAAGTTTACTTACCCCGGGTTGACAATTTAATTGAGGGTAGTTTAGTGTCTTTTTTAGTACATATAAATCACCTAACACATATCCCAATCAAATACCATTTCTATTTTCCAATATTTTTGAAAGGTAATAAAGGTCCAACAAAGGACTCTTGCTCAATTCTCTTAAAGTACATAGAAACCTTTAATGTGATGATGCTTACCTGATAAGAGAAGCAAGGGAAGAATTTGTAAGATGCCACTCAAACTTTTTGGTTACAAATTAATATTTTTGTTTTCTCAAAACTATTATTTAGTTAACAAGACTTGCATATCAAAATGATTTTAATGTCTCTTACTAATATTTATTCCACAAAATTAGATAAGACAATGCTCTTTATATAATATAGATTATGTGTTTGTTCAACATGTCTACTCTTCTCATTCTCCACAGTTTTTTCTTGCAACATTTTAAAACCTTATCCTAAAGGTTACACAAATTTCTATACTAAGATCCTTGATACCATATATAATGCATATTTCCCCTTTTCTAGTAACAAATACTCACTATTTTTATTCACTTTGATAAATTAACTATTTTTACTACTTGTTATCCATCAAATGAGCATGTATCAATCGAGCAAGTAAAAAAATTAAATAATTTATTGAACCACTTCCCATTTAACATTAATAATAACTACAAACAAGGTCATGAAACATTAAACCTTGAATCTAAAATATGATGAAAATGGGCTTGGCCTAATGATCCTTGGAATCCAATTCCTTTGTGACGAAATGCATGCAACACTATGATTTTTTCTTAAACATCATACCTCAACTTCTGAGGTACCCCATGTAGGGGTTCTAAGTCTCAACACACACCTCATTGACCAATCATTCACTTGTCCTAGATTTCATTCAAACCCCATATTCCTAATTCACATAAAGACATAATTACACAATCACTAATACCCTCGCTTGATTTTTCCAACATATCAATGTTCTCTCCTTTTTCTATTCAAGGGTGTGTTCTTATAGATTTATGGAAGTAATTCCATGTTTCTCTAGTGTTTTCATACTCTCCAAGTGCCCCTTAGTATTTTCGAGTGTTGCTTCTATCAATCATGGGAAATAAGTGTTACATCTCTCTCTGTACAAGTGGTTTCTTCTCATTTATTCTATTCATGGTTTAAAAAGTGTTTCTTAATGTTTTACAAGTATCCCATCCAACGTAACATGTTTATCACAAAAAAATGTCCCCACATGACTTTACAAGTGTCAAATGTCACATCTAGTCTCGCATGACAAGTGTTGCAAGATTGTCACATAATTTGAACATGTGTCATTACATGATTCTTACAAGTGATAAGGGTGGAACTAAACCTCATACAACAAGTGGTAGATATTGGTCATAACTAATCCAATAAGTGTCATGCTATGAAATCAGGACTAAAAAATTATTATTACAAGCACCTAAGGCTCAAAGGTGGTTTAATATGTATCTAAGGTCATAATTTTTATTCAAAAGTCCTAGATTATGTGTTTCTAGGTCAACTCAATCCAAACCTACCATTATTACACATATAAAGGCAAGGTGGTTATTGTTGGGTCACACATACCCTATTAATATCATTCTTAGCTGATAACCCTTTATTATTGGTGATCAAGGTGGATATTGGTGGCCTCCCACCTATTCCAACTAGCTCCTCTTGACAATTTTTAGTTCAACACATTCTTGTGTAATTCTCTTTAAATGTGGGTTCTACACTTCCAGGGCTATCTGAATCCATACACAACTTCTAGGTGGATATTGGTGGCTTCTTGCCTAATCCAATTGGATTATTTTGGATGTTTTCATGTTAGTACATCTTTCTATACTTCCAGGGCTATTTGGGGCCCTAAACAATGTTTTTTTGTCTTTCCATAGTCAAATTGTAGACGAAGTCAGAGTTTGAAAACATAATGTGTATTTATTGAAAATACCTTTCCAACGGGCTATAATGCACCTAAAATAGAGGTCGTATGCAAAAGTTACAACCCCGAGAAGTTGAGGTACCAACTTACACATCGGGGCCCACATAACGTTTGGCGTTTCATCTCCTAGGGTTAGTTTTTTGAATGTATAGAGTTTTGGAATTCATGAGTAATGTTAAAAAGGCATCTGAAGGCTCTTTGTAATCATTCTTCTCAGACAGATGCACGTAGTAGCCACATCTTTTCTCAGAGATAACTACCACCATTCGAGCTTTCAGTTCTGTATTTTTACAGTTTCATCCTATTTTATTTATTCAATAGAAGTTATTGTTCACTGGATATCTGTTGTTTCTCTTTGTATATCTATGCTATTGTATTCAATATGTTATTCTTTTCATTCCAATCCTAAAACCAAATCAGTGGTATCAGAGCAGTCTTCTCTTCATTTATTTTTCTTCGTGCATGTCCCCGACAAGATCTAGGTATGATAAGTTGGGACTCAAACCAATTGAACCTTTTCAAGATGGGCCATGCTGAGCCCGACAAAAACCAACAGGGGACAAGAATAAAGATGATGGAGTAGGATATCATTTTAAAATGTTTCTCAAGGAAGACCTTGCACGACAAAGGAACAAAATGATGGACAACTTTGCACATATCCTTTGATGGCTGCCTACAGGAGACACATCTTCATCAAGTGGCCATGCAACCCCCTTCAAGGTAAAAGAAAATTTTGATATTCCATTATTCAAAGGATTAATAGATGTGGATGTTGTAGATAAATGGTTGAATATGCTAAAAGGATATTTTCAGTCCACAATATTTTTGACAGGGAAAATATTACTTTTGCACTCCTCAAGGTCGTCCCCCATGTTAAGGACTGGTGGGATAATTAATCTGAGCAAAGGGACATAGAGGAATATGAAATATTTGTGGTTACCGCCACATGGGATTCCTTCAAGGATTCCATTAAAGAAAAATACTACCCTATTGGAAGCTACGAGGACTAGTACACAAGATGGACCATGTTGGATTAGGAAAGGGACCAGATAGTACCAGATTTCACCAATATTTTCCATACCCTGCGCACCGAATTGGGTATAAAAGACTCTGAACGACATCTGGTGCTAAAATACCACGATTATCTATGTAGATACATTCAAGAAAAAATGGAGTTTCTGGACATCGCATCATTAGGTGCGACTTATAGATATGCTTTCAATATCGAGAAAAAATTTAAGCAGAAGAGGCGAGAGTTTGGATCTGCAAAATCCTTAGAGATGAAGCACGGAAAAGGTGGCCCCAACCCAAAAAACAAGGGATAGAGAAAATATGGCCACTCTCACGAAAATTAGTCCAAGTTGCAACCCAAGAAGGGTAATGAGAAGTCAAATAAGGACATGGGAAAATGGTGTGAATACCATAAAATCACTTGGCACAACACCAAAAAATGTCACTCCAAGAAGTTATTGGTGGCTGAGATGAAAGCTTCCAAGTGAGAGCTAGATTCTGACTATGAATCAAATCCAGAAAGTGGGAAGCGGATCATTGATGTCGAACCCAGTGCCACTGTCACTACCACCAAAGTCCAACCAAGAAAACCGAAAGAAATAGAGGAAGGGGAATGCCTCTTTCACTCACAGATGTGGGTAAAGGGGACTCTGCTGCATTTCATTGTCGATAACGATAATTAGAAGAACCTGATTTCAACAGAGATCATCAAGCGACTATACTTGCTGATAACACCGCACCGACAACCCTACACCATCGACTGGATTCTCCAAGGATAAGATCTTTGCATCAACCAACAATGTCTTCTTCCCTGCAACATCAAGCCATTCAAAGATGAGATATTGTGTGATATTGCTCCCCTTCAAGTTTTTGATGTTCTTTTAAGAAAACCATACTTTTGGAAGTGACATGTTGTGTATGAGTCTAAACCCAACAATTTTATTATTACTTTGGGTTGAAAATTGTACAAGATACGAGAGGTAGCATCACCTACCGCTATTTCTTTAATATCTACTAAGCAATGTAGTAATGTGATTTCACAGACCGAGAAGTTCATCTTGTTTGTGATCCATTCTCACAGCAAGCATAAGGTCTCCACCACATCCGTGACCTCTACACATAACCTCTCTTTGTAGAAGAAGCAAGTGGATGAGATCATGGAAGAGTAGAGAGACATCCTCTCCTCACCCACCAGGGTACCGACACACTTCCAAGTCAAGCATCCAATTGATCTAACCCCTAGTGCATTGCTACCTAATGGACCAGTCTATCATCGCTCGTTGATGGAAAATGATGAAATCAAGTGCCAGATCCAAGAGCTGCTTCAAAAGGGGCACATCCAACCCAACTCCTCCCCTTGCGGAGGCCCGATTGTACTAGTGTAGAAGAAAGATGGGACCTAGTGGATCTACATTGATTATAGAGCATTAAAAAAATCACAGTTAGGAACCGGTACCCAATTCCCCAGATTGATGACCTTCTTGACCAACTCAAGGGGGAAAATTTATTCAGTAGGATTTACCTAAATTGTGGTTACCACCAGGTTCCCATCAAACCAACTGATGTATGGAAGAAAACCTTCAAATCTAAAGAAGGTCTCTTCGAATGGATGGTCATGCCCTTTGGCTTAACAAATGCACCAAAAAATTTCATGATATTGATGGATGATGTATTGAGATCCTTCATCAACTCTTTTGTGGTGGTATATCTAGATGACATCCTCATCTTCAACATAACTTGGGAGGAGCACATGCAACATATTCAGTAGGTTTTGGGCACTCTGTGGTAGCACAAGCTATATGCCAACTTGGAAAAATGCTCATTTGGCATGAACATGGTCCAATACTTGGGCTAAATTGTTGATGATAATTGGGTACATGTGGATCCAACTAAGATCCAAGTCATTCCTGACTGGCCATCCCCGACCACACTAACCGAGCTTCAAAGCTTCTTGGGACTTGCCAACTTCTACAAAAGGTTCATGTTGGGATTCTTCCATATTGCATGGGCTCTCAGCCAAGTAACCAAGGGTGGTGTCAAGGAAAATTTCTCATGGGGAAGGCACAAAAACAAGCATTTAATGCTCTGAAGCATTGCTTGCGCTCAAATGTGGTACTCTCCTTACCTGATATGCAACAACCATTCGATATTGAGACTAATGCCTCTGACTATGTTGTAGGTGTAGTTCTTACTCAACATGGTCATCGAGTATCATACCATAGTGAGACACTTTCAGTTATTGTTTGAAAATACCCCACCTATGAAAAATAAATGTATTCCATTGTGCAAGCCCGTCATTAATGGAAAAAATACATTCTAGGAAAGGAGACAATCAGCCACACTGATCATAATCCTCTGTAGTTCATACAGACATAGGGGAAGTTGCATAATGATCACCATCAAAATTGGTCCACATACCTACAACAGTTCCATCTCAACATCAAGTATAAAACAAGGAGCACAAATCGTGTCCTTGACTGCCTCAGTCTCCCTCCCGTTGCTGCACTCACCACAGTGCTCCATTCCTATGCGCATGAGGTATCTGAGTGGCCCCAACTTTATCAGCGTGACCCTGAATTCATCACCACCTATCATCTCCTGGGTAAAGGAGTAAATTTCATCGATTTTCACATCCATGATAGACTGTTATACCATCTGGGCCACCTATGTGTTCCCATAAGTGAGCATGCAAAGCGATTTGGGAGGCTCACTACAGTCAGATGACAATCCATTTTGGCGTGGAGAAAACTATGTCTATTCTACATAAACATTTTTATTGGCCAAAAAATCGACAAGACATCAACTAGTATATCAGATCTTGCACTTCTTGTTCCATTTATAAAGAAACCATCAATAAGAAAGGATTATACACCCCTCTTCCTACTCTCGAGAGGCCTTGGGAATCCATCTCAATGGATTACATGTCTGGACTTCCATCCAACAATCACGAAAATGATTGTGTGTTTGTGGTGGTTGATCGATTTTTGAAGATGGCCATTATCACAGCTTGCAAGAAGAGCATCACAATGAAAAATACTACCAATCTCTTATTCGAACAGGTGTGGGTCCATTTTTGGATACCACGTACCATCACCTTAGATCAGGACAACATTTTCCTCAACACATTTTGTTCGAGTCTCTGGTCACTGTTGGAAACTGATCTCAATAAATCCATTGCTTTCCACCTCCAAACTGATGACCATATAGAGGTCGTTAATCTGTTAGGTAGCTAGAGAGGTATTGGGGGGGGCCAGAGGGCCCATAATTATAACAGTGGAGGCCATTCAATGTAAGGTGGACTAGGTCCACTATATTATTAAACAAGGCCCACTATGTTAGTTAGATATAATAAATGGGTAGTTAGATATAATAAATGTAAGAGGACTTCTTAGAAGGTTATACTTTTAGAAGATTCCTCATCTAGAATGTTCTTAGGTGATGGTAGCACTATATAAAGGGGTTCAAGCAATGTAAGGGGACATGAAGAGAAGTACTGTGTTTGGAGCTGTAGCTCAATAGGAGGATGCCCCCTCGAAGAGGCAAGTGAACATGAGAGGATCCCTTCCATAATAGGATCGATTGTATGGTGTTGCCCTACCTTAAGGGTTTGATATAATAAAGTGGTGGTTTTCTATATGGTTACACATATCTTGTGTGGTGATTGTATTCAGATAATGTTAGGTAGCTAGAGAGGTAGTGGAGGGGCCCAAAGGGCCCATAATGATAATAGTAGATGCCATTCAATGTAAGGTGGAATAGGTCCACTATATTATTAAATAAGGTCCACTATGGTAGTTAGATATAATAAATGGGTAGTTAGATATAATAAATGTAAGATGACTTATTAGAAGGTTCTACTTCTAAAAGATTCCCCGTCTAGAATGTTCTTAGGTGATGGTAGCACTATATAAATGGGTTCAAGCAATGTAAGGGGACATGAAGAAAAATATTGTGTTTGGAGTTGTATCTCAATAGAAGGATGTCCCCTTGAATATGCAATTGAACAGGAGAGGATCCCTTCCATAATATGATTAATTGTATGGTGTTTTCCTACCTCAAGTGTTTGATATAATAAAGTGGTGGTTTTCTATATCTTGTGTGGTGATTGTATTCAAATATTTTTGGATCTATTGTGATATTTGGTATTTAGGTATTTGGTTCTTAACAAGTGGCATCAGATCACTTTCCTTGGCAGACATTGTGGGAAAATATTTTTTATTTTTGCATATTTGTTTTTGGGAGAACAAAAAAGAGGGCCGCGAAATTCCATAAAATTTCGGTATATTTCTGTGAAAAAATTGCAGAAACAGGTTGTATATATATGTTCCTCTTAGAAAAACACCCAAGTTGAAAAATAAATCCTCCGAAACGGAGTCCGGGAAGTCAAGATATTGAAGTTTTAAAATCTGCAATTTTCAGGGTTTTTTCCGCGGAAGACGGCGTGGTTTTTTTATTTTATTTCTGTAGCAGCTAGAGGCATAATTTTCCCAAAAAAATTACATATTTGAGTTCCTCTCACAATTTCACCCAATTTCAAAAAATAAATCAGCCAAAACGGAGTACGGGAAGTGAAGTTATGAGCATTTTAAATTTAGCAGTTTTTCAGGGTTTTTCCAGAAAACAGTGTGATTTTCTGCAGTAATTTATTGGGTTTTTTCGTGACGGCGGTGGGACTGCAGAGTTCATAAATTTTCATAGGGTTCTCAGATGGCTATTTATTCTCAAACCCTCAAATAAATTCTACAAATTACTGAAACATTCAAATCCCAATTGTTTGACACATTGAATGACATATTGAATGACTTTGTAGATGGCCTCACAAACGACCTCAATGATATTTTTCATAGTATTCAATAATCATTGGACAACATGCATGAGATATTTCTTATGGCGGACCTCAGGGATGAATATAATCAAGAATTATATGTTTGGTATGATTTTGAGGTTGATTGCGATGACTGGTATATTGATAGTTGTCATTTATGGGATGACAACCACTTCGATATTTTATTTGATGACTCTACTCCACCTTGTGTAGAGAACATCAATGTCCCACATCAGGAGCTAGTTATGATTACCAGTGTCTATCTTGCATATTCTACAATGATATTGTTCCTTCCATATTTAGCGTTGACCCTTTACCACTATGTGGCTGGATATTCTTATTTGGATCCACATGATAGGTGTCAGTATTGGGAGCATCATTTTTAGCTGGTTATTGGGTGCCAATATCTTCCGTGTGGAGTTCACATGAGCTCTTGGACATGGGACCTTGGTTTATAATGGAGGTTGGAATACTTCAACATGGTGGCTTTGATTTCTCAATTGGACCCTAGTTCTCTAGGCTACTTCATCACTATGGTTCACACTTATCCATGGGACCTTGGTTCTCTAGTGTACTTCAGCACTATGGTCTACACTTATCCATGGGACCCTGGTATATAGTTGTACATCAAGCATTGAGGACAACGCTTTCATAAGGGGATGGAATGTTAGCTATCTAGAGAGGTAGTGGGGGGGCCCAGAGGGCCCATAATGATAATAGTGTAGGCCATTGTAAGGTGGAATAGGTCCACTATATTATTAAATAAGGACCACTATGGTAGTTAGATATAATAAATGGCTAGTTGGATATAATAAATGTAAGATGACTTCTTAGAAGGTTCTACTTCTATATGATTCCTCATCTAGAATGTTCTTAGGTGATGGTAGCACTATATAAAGTGGTTCAAGCAATGTAAGGGGACATGAAGAGAAGTACTGTGTTTGGAGCTGTATCTCAATAGAAGGATGCCCCCTTAAAGAGGCAAGTGAACATGAGAGGATCCATTCCATAATAGGATCTATTGTATGATGTTGCCCTACCTCAAGGGTTTGATATAATAAAGTGGTGGTTTTCTATATGGTTTCATATATCTTGTGTGGTGATTGTATTTAGATAATTTTGGATCTATTGTGATATTTGGTATTCAAGTATTTGGTTCTTAACACAATCAGATGATTGTGCACATCATGTGCATGTACAACTCTAATCATCGACGTACATGGGATGAGAGTCTTCCCTATGTTCAACACAACTACAATAGGGCTCTCCATAGCCATCGATCATATCCCATTTCATGTGGGTTGGGACTCTAACCCTTGGTTCCCATTGATGTTGCACTACCTATTGCAACCACACATGCATAATCTTCCCATGTTCAACCCGAGGCCGAAAAATCCACCAGATTCATTGAACATATTCAACACATCCACCAACAAGTCCATGAGATTTTGCATAAATCCAATGCTAAGTACAAGTAGTGTCATGATCAACACTGGGTACCGCACTAGTTTCAGGTGGTAGAAAAGGTCTGGTTACATTTGTAGAAAGAGAATCTTATAGGTCTCCATCAAAAGCTCTTCCCACTTTGCTACGGGCCTTACACTATCACCAAGGCTGTGGGTAGTAATGATTTTGAGCTCAACACTCCACCCTTCCTTGGATTACACCCAGTGTTCAATGTGGACCTCCTTCGGCCATATTTTCCACCATTATTGGACAACTTAGAAATTGTAGAACAATTGAAACCAACAAACCTCAACCCTGACTACATGGAACATGCATCCATTGATCAGATAGTGGACACACAGGTCAATGGCACTCACCAATAGAGGATCCAACTTTATTGGGTTGTCAAGGTAGGGAAGCTCCTACACCAAGGCAAGTGGCTCACCTGGGGCCAAATTCAATAAAATTTTCCTCACCTAATGGGGGAACTGAATGAAATGGAGACCATTTCTTCCTAAGGGGGGAGGACTAATCCATGTGGATATTTTTGGCTACCCACCTATTTCAACTGGCTCCTCTTGACAATTTTTAGTTCAACATGTTCTTTTGTAATTCTCTGTAATTGTGGGTTCTACAATTCCATGGTTATATGAATCTCTACAAAGCTTATAGGTGGATATTTGTGGCCACCCACCTAATCCAACTGGCTTATTTTGTATGTTTTCATGTCAGTACATCTTTTTGTACTTCCAGGGCTGTTTTGGGGCACTAAACATTTTTTTTTTGTCTTGCCACAATCAAACTATAGACATAGTCATATTTTGATGACATAATGTGTAGTTCTCGAAAACACCTTTCCAACGGGATATCACGCACCTAAAACAAAGGTTGTATGAAAAAGTTACAACCCCAAGAAGTTGAGGTACCAACTTACCCATCAGAGCCCACATAAATTTTGGCGTCTCATCTCCTAGGGTTAGGTTTTTGGATGTCTATGGTTTTGACATTCATGAGTAATGTTAAAAATGCCTCTAGAGCCTCATTGTAATCATTCTTCTCAGAGAGATGCACGTAGTAGTCACATCTCTTATCAAAGATAACTACCACCATTCGAGCAAGTTATTTCAATTCTGTAGGTTTACAGTTTCAACCTATTTTATTTATTCAATAGAAGTCATTGTTCACTGATATCTGTTGTTTCACTCTATATCTCTACGTTATTGTATTTATTCTGTTATTCTTTTCGTTTCGCTCCTAAATCTAGATCAATTGGTGTGTATTTTTCCCATAGAATGTTATTTGTAAATTTAGGAGACTCCCAACAATTGGAAATGTTAGTGCGGGACCCAATTTTAGCTAAGTAGCCTACATGAAACTCAACATACATTAGCATTAATAATATCTTGATATAAAAATCACATAATGATATTAGCTTTGATATTAGCTTTGTAGAGTACACAATGACGTAACTCATAATTGTATGATAATTACTGCATGAACAAAAAAATTTCTACTTATGCAACATGTATGCCATAATATTAAATAGTTGAGCCACATAAACCACATTGTGCAACTGCAACAAAAATATTAGACATCCATCACACATTTATCATAGACCATAAAAACACTTTTTTTTCACATAACATATCATGCATGCATGAAGACTCTTATTCATGCAACATCTACTCATGGTGGGTAACAATACGACAAGTCTTCTCACCAATGCTTACCTCATGATCTAATGAATTGATCCATATGGATAAAAACACTAGCAAGGTGTCAATTCAAGAGAAATATAACACTAGTGGAAAAAGAGTAACTATACACGAAGTAATAAAATAATTTGTTACACATATCTCATTTGCAAAGATAAATTACCAAATATGGTAGGCACCATAGTGATTTCATATCAAAAGAATAAATAAATGAGAAATCACTTTAATTTTAGTGATTAATACCAAAGAGTGAATGGAAAAACTGTTCATTTTTGGTAACCACTTTAATGTTTTTCATTGTTAATCCCAATGGTGGTAAAGTTGAACCTTTTTTATAACTCTATTTCTCTATATTCCTTTTATATTGAGTCAAGAGTGTCTATTTGACACATAATACTTTCCACATTGATATTTTGATAATAGTGTCACACAACATTTTTTTTCTCAATGTGTACATGGAGCATAGGGGTTTACTGATTAAACCTATAACATAACACATGTGTTAGTGGGATATTAAAGAATACTCCTAATTTTTTTTCTACCTCCCAAAATTTTATTGTTAATATCCCATTCCAATAGATATTTCAAAATAAACTAACCCCTTATATTCACTAAATATTGTAAGAACTATTTTTTCATGACATTTTTTTATACGCTTTATTATTTATACCCTAGTATGTTGGCCTCTATATTTGGCATATGTATTGGACATTTACTTAAGAAAAAATTGTTTACCTTATGCTACTTATATTTGATTCAAGATCATCAAACATGTTTCTTAGGAATCAAAATACCAATTCATCTTTAGATCTCTCTATGGAATATTTAGCCATTTTCTTTGTTTTTTTATATACCTTCATGATTCATTGAGAATTTGAAAAGGTCCAAGGACGAGAGATGTATCACCACAATCCTTCATGAGATACTTAACTTCCAACAAAAAAAATCACAAAGATAGACCTCCTTGCATTGCTAACTCAAGGATCATCACCTCTTACTGCTAACCTTTTAATGATTCTAATAAGAAAAGGCACCAATACTCCAATTCTATCCTTTTCAATTTGTTTCTATCCTTTTCAAGTTGTTTTGGATTGTATAAACACCTCTTACTTCCAACCTTCCAATGATTTCAATTAGAAAAAGAATTATAGCTTACCAAAGACCCGTAATTCTCTAAGAGGATAAGATAAGATACTTTCTAAGCAATATCATGAATGCCTCCCAAGTATAGAATCATTTCACAAAGAAAGATTTTCAACTCTATTTAAACTCCTTCATTACAAGAATAGTTTCATATCCAAATAATGTGAAAATTCCAACTCTAAAGTCAAGGTCCTCCAACTAAAAAATCCTCTAATCAAAAGCCTAGAATGATAGTTGTCCTTCCCAAGGAAGAATTTAAAATTTTAAGGTTAGGGGATGATTGTCATGGACTAAATACTGTGACTAGCATAAAAATATAAAATAGGTAATTTCATGGCTTGAGAATGATATATAGTGAATGAATAAGAAGGATTTTCAAGGGGGAAACCTCCCTTTAGAATATATCAATTTCACAAGATAATATGATCCCTAAAACTAGGTATCCTTGGTATATATAAGAGACAAAGGGTGAAATTACAAATAATGGGCATATCCAACCAATAATAATATAACAATAGAAATATAATGTCCCAAGACCTAGGGATTAACATGCCCACCCCTTAAAACAATAAATTTCATCAACACTTGATTAGTTGTGGATTCTTTGTATGAAGAACCCACGTTCCCATGTTGTATCCTCTATTGACAACTACTTCCCCATGATGAGGTACTTAGGTGTTGCTATATTTTTTAGTTTCTTGATCCATGTTTTAATGATTTTTTTAGATTCTATTGTGATTTTTTCCTTTTCATCAAACTCTAGAAAAACAATTTGATCTAGAATCTAGTGTCACCTATTACCTTATTTAAACAAGAAACATGGAAAACCATATGTTCACATGAATATGGAGGAAACACAATTTGTAAGCCATATTAACAATCCTCTATGACACCTTATAGGGACCATAGTCACCAAATTAAGATATGATGAGATTGAGGGTATTATTGCAAATGCCACCAAATTTCTGGAATATGTGAGCGATAGAGATCTGTTTGCGGAATTCTATAGGATAAAGTTAGCCGCTCGACTACTGTATGATAAAAAAAAGTACATATGATATTCATGAGTTGAGCAACAATTTGGTAATCAATTCACATCAAAGATGGGAGTGTGGTTAGAGATATGTTACAAGCATAGGAGAACCAGACTAGCTTCGAGGCATACCTGACTAGTAATCAAAATATCCATCGTGGAATAAAGTTGGATGTGTTAAATATATTGTACCCTCAACAGAATGACCGTACACTTCCAGCTGTACTGGACAGTTGTACTTTCTATTTCTGTCTTGCTTGAGCATATATTAACTCAGCTATTTCCTATTGTTGGTAGCGCTTCAGTACCTCAACTTACTTCTGTTCTGTTCTGTACTTCTTCATACATTTGAATATACTATTCTTTTCTCTCTGCATTTCTTTTTGCTTCACAATTTATCAGGATGTTAGGGTATTGAATTTTGGCCAACTTTCAAATCTTCTGAGCCTAGTTTGCCTTTGGAGATGATTAAATGTGTGGACGCATTCAAAGAGTTTTATTCTACACATACTAAACATCGACAACTTATGTGGCTATATTCCACGGGAACCTGTAATGTCATGGGCAGATTTCATTGTTACACCGTACTATGCAATTTTATTGTTATTTTTTAATGGCTATAGAATTGAAATTAACACCGTACTATGCAATTTTATTATTATTGTTTAATAGCTCTCAAAAGTTGAGTTATTTAGACATAAAATCTCAGTTGAATTTGAGAGATGAAGATCTTATTAGACTGTTACATTCAATTGTATTTGGGAAGTATAAATTTTTTCTCAAGGATCCGGAGACAAAAGAAATATATGCATGCGATAGTTTTGAAATCAATTACAGTTTTACAAACAGAACAAGGAAGATTAAGATTCTACTTCCTTCAGAAAATGAGAAGAAAAAGGTCATTGAGAACGTTGATATGGATAGAGAGAAAAAAATCAATGCCTTAATAATCATGAAGAGCAAAAAATATTTAGATCATTAAAACAACTAATAAATGAATGCATTGAGCAACATGGAGGGAGGACATTCAAGATAGATGCAGAAGTATTAAAAAATAGCATTGAAAAATTGATTACACGGGAATGCTTAGAAAGGGATAAGCAAAATTTTAAAATATTAAGATATATTCCATGAAGGAAAAGAATCACATGGAGTTGAAATTTGATTACACATGAGGATTAATTCATTTTTTAATCCAACCCATTCATGAGAGGTTCATAAATTAATTATTTTTGGATATTCATGGTTAAACCCCTTTCAAATATAAAATTGCATTTCTTTTATTACATTATGTGTTTACTTTCTTATTTTTACTTAACAACTTTATTATTTAAATTAAATTAACATTTAATAAGGATTTTCTAGCGTTACATAATTAATTTACTATTTATCGTTTCCAAAATTCATATGTATGATTGGATAAATGAGAATAAATATGTTTTGGGAGTTGTGCCATAGGAGCTGAAAGGTTAAAAGGGAGTGTTCCACAAGGGTGGATTTTGAAGCACAAAAGCACAACACAGTGCAAGAAAACACGTAAAAGAAAGAAAAGTAGCATATTAGCGCAAAAGTAGGAAACATGCTTATGACCCATTAGAACTTTGGCGATAAGTAGTTATTAGGGTTTTTATCCCTAATTCTATGTATAAATATGTAAAGGGTTGGGGAATATTGGGCTACTGAAAGGAAGAAATTAGGTTGATGCTCATAATAATAGATTAGTTTTCTCATGAGTGATGAAGTGGACCAATAAAACAAGATGGCAACCTTCCTAATAGGGCACATAGCAAATTGCAAATAGAACCCATCCTGATCACCCACCTCCTTCTCATTCTCAACCTTATCCTTCTTCCTCGTCAATGACCAAAAATGAAGTTTGGTGTAATTCTCACAAGACCAACTCCCATAACTCTGTTGACTGTCGAGCCATTAAAAATAACCACCCCCATTAGACCTTGTTTGCAGAGACCACACCCATTGATCTTCTTGAGAAACTAGAAGTCATATCTCTCACCAACCCCACCGAAGGAGACCCATCCCTCATTCTCATGACTACACCATAACCCGCTCACCATAACGTTCCTCTCTTCACTGACAACTTCCCAATTAAAGATGAACTCGCCACTCTCATCCTCGACAACGACAATCAAAGAAATCAGATATCACAACAATTTGTCCAACATATGCAACTTCAGACCACCCCACACCCCGATCCATATCTTCTTGGTTGGGTCTAGAAGAATGGTCCTCGCATTACTATTTCTAGATGCTGCGCCGTTACCTTCACCATTGGTCCCTTTCCTGATACAGTGATTTGCGACGTGTCACCATTAGATTATGTTGACCTCCTTCTCAATATTCCTTACCAACAAGATCGACAAGCAATGTATCATGCCAAGACTCATCAATACCACCTTAAATAGTTTGGACGCACCTATGTACTTACTTCATCATCCATCACTTCACCACAATCGTGAACTACGACCACCACCATGCACCATGTTATCAACACCCCCAATGTCTCTCTGTGTTTGACCCACCATGTGCACCCTGAGATCCTCACTAATCTAACACCTCCCACAATAATCCTTCTACTCTGAGAATTTTCCAAAACCTCATAGTCTCCCTCAAGGCCCCCACCCTCTCAAGACCATGCTACATCCATAGATCTCATGCACACTGCATCATCACTCAAGACTCCATCATCTCACCCGGTTCCAGAAGACACTATCACATGTCCTCTAGTTACCGCATCCCGTTCTCGTACCCAACCAACAATGAAATAATGTTATACTTTACCCCACATTACCTCTCAGTTTTCTTGGGAGTGATGCGTAAAGAGGGAGGTCACCTAATGACTTACCACTTTGAGACCCTGTCCTCTACCAAATTTATTGACCAACACCACACCAAAGAATTCCACCTCCTAATTCCAGATTTACAGAAGTGGAACCCTTACAAAAATGCCACTCATGCTTCCACATACTTCTTACCTTTCGAGGTCTGTCTTGGATTTTAGTCCCAAGATACCATAGAGCTTCCTCTCATTTTTCATACGCCCGAATCATCAAATCCTCTTCGCAAACAAAAAAACCTACCATAGTGGAATTGAGAATTGATCACAGATACACACTCCAGTCATAGCTTCCTTGCAAATAACATCGGATGATGCCAAGAAACATCATGGTTCCTACCTAGTTGGTCAACAATGCCAAATTCCATAGAGAGGACAAGTGGATGAAAGTCAGGACAGTGCAATGAATGTTCCCTCTGTTGGTGGCAGAAGCAGGGACACTTCCAGATCTAAACAGGGAGGAGATGGAGAAATAAGACAACATGGAAACCTTCCTAACAGGGTGCATAGCAAGTTCGAGTCATCCACAACAAGATAGAGGAGAAGAAGAAGTTATACTATGTCTAGTTTAGGTCAGCGTCAATCAATATTTTTGGAATAAAGCATATGCCGGTATAAGTAATAATGGCAATGCCTAATTTTTATGTAAGAGTCAGTATGTCAATAAATCCTACGGGAAAGTTCTATTGCGTATCTGATTGCGTATAGAATCTCAAAGAGATAATACGATTGAGGAAGTTTTTGTGTAGCCTGCGTTCTCTAAGTGTTTTTTTGTGTAGCCTGCATTCTCAAGAGATAAAGATACCCTCACACTCAGATCATGAAGATAGTTTATTCTCGAGGTTTTTGGGAAGATATTTCAGGGACACGAGCATATATGAGATATTGGAGAGATAGGCTAGCACTGCAAAGCAACTAGGCAGGTTTGGAAAATACAATATTTTGTATCTTTTGTAAGTGCAAGCCTGAGGTGATTATTGCATGAAGACTAATATAAGAAGACAATCCATTGGCCTAGGGATTGGGTGAACCACGTTAAAATCCCATGTCTAATGTGTTTTTTGATGTGATTATTCGTGGATGTTATGTTTATGCGTGATTAGTATAGATCTATTTAACATATGATTGATGTAGAAAAATAATGAATGATTAAGTGGGTTGGTTATATCACGATCTATGTTATATTGTTTCTTCACACTAGGGTTTAGGGTACTGAATGAATCTTACATCGGTTAATGTCGCACAACTGTTATGGTGAAAGTAATGAACTTTTAGTCAATGGAAGTTGTGGATAGGGTTTTTTGACTGATAAAAGGATTTTAAATAAGGATAATGTGCAGATGGTGAATAAGTATTAATGGTTATCTTGATAGCCTCACATCCCCTCATATATGTAGAAACTTGGTTCCTGCAGCCCCAGTGGATGCTTTGGGTGAGAATTCACTTGCATGCAGGTGATGTCGAAAGCCATCGTATCTAAAGGGTTTTGTTGGTTGAATAACTTGAACCGAGGGTCTTATAACTGCACATCAACAAATGGTGAGCACCTTTTCTTTATTGAGAGTTTGGAAGCACGGGATGCACAGGAACAATGAAAAATGGTTTGGTAATTACTTTTTTATTTACCCTAAGGAGGTGCACCTAACGATAGTGAAGAGCACCAGTGCATAATGTTAATCAACACCGGTGAGATTTATTTGGTGCGTGTATTTTTTATTATAAAGTATGGTGTTGTGTTTGAGCATTGACCCATCAGTGTGTTGAGTTTCATGTATGACGCACTGTGATTGGTTAAACTGGATGAAACACTACCTTCAATTTTATATATCATTGAGCTAGTGGTGCGGTTAATGAAGTGAAATGTACCAGTGTGAGTGGAAGTCCATTGTGCGCCAGTTTCGAGGCATTTTGAAGGATGCACTTTTTTGTTTTTCTATAATTTATCGTGGTGCTCTTGATTGAATGACACTGGTGTGTACATATATTTATGAGTTGCACTGAAAATATTGATCATAGTGAATTTAACACAGTACACACTGGTGGTGCTTCTTGTTGTGAATTTAACATCGGAAAAAATGCCAAATTTCAAGCTAAATTCTAATTTTGATTGGATGAAAATGAAAATAGGAAGGTAAGAAATAAATTACGTGTCCTCTCTTCTGCTCCGAGGAGGCATGGTTAAACCATTGAGAGGAAATGAAAATTTGTGATAATTTAAAAAATTTGGAAATATGAGAAATCCGCCAATGGAGCTATCGAAGTTGATGTAGAGCACCAGAAACATGGTGCTTATGAAGAAATGTGAGCATCAATTATTGCTTCAGAGTTTGCAAGAAAATCTATTTGGATTTATTTATTTATTTTCCCTACTACGTTGTGCATGATGGCACTGAGGTAATGTTCAATGGAACCGATGCGATTTATTTGGTGCATGTGTTTTTATTATAAAGTACGGTGGTGCTTTTGAACATTGAAATGCCTATACATTATTGTTCATGTATGAACCTGCAAGTATATACCTTAAAGGAACACCAAACCAAAAGCCTCCACAAAACCTTTAGTCACCCTCCTCTACTAACAACCTCTGTGATAAATATCTAAGGGGTAAATTTTACAAGGAGGTTCTATAAAAACCTCTGGAAGAAGGTTTTCTCTTTGTAGTGATTGCAAATCCTTTCTCCCTCACTTCATGGGGTTGGTTACATGAATTCCATTATTCTTGGGAATTTTGTTTACCATACATTATTTTTAGGAGGATTTTGGTATTGTTTACGGAGGGCACACTTGTTCTCTATCACCTTGGAAAACACATGTGGCATATTTGAGCATATTTTGGATGGCACCCATGATTTGGAGGGTTTATTTGATGGTTTTATGATTACATGTTGTATTCCACCCATGGTTTTTCCTAAACTCATGGTTTGAGCTAGAACATTGTATTGAATCATTGTATTGAGAAGGCTCTTTATCTATGTAAGGAGGGATCCTCCTCATTTTTCATTTAGAGTCGGAGAATAAAGAAATCACTTGGCCTATTTATTTTATTTGTGTTATTTGTTCATATTTGTATCTTTCTTGAGGATTTACCTGTTCATATTTAGCAAGATTATTTGATGCAATAGGTGAAGTTGGATGCAAGAGATAATAATAAGCTACAAGATGATAAAATTGATATGATTAGAAGATCTTCATCAGGTAAAAAAAATATTTTCCTTGATAGTCTTTAGCCATTTATTTTTAGATTTGTCGTATTGAGTTTTCATATATTCATTTGATTTGTTTCTCTTACACCAGTAAATAAAGTGAGGCTACTTCTTGTTACTTGGAGGAGCTATTATACACTCCTCTCTCCACTAATATCTCAAAGCATCCAATTATCTCTTGGGTTAATTTCTTGGGTAGACTTTAGGGTTTCCTAGAATCCCCAAACTTAATACAAGGATCGATCCTCAAGAAGTGCTAGGTTGAGCCCATAGACCATAAGAGGTTAGGCACTTGCATTTTCTCCTTATTCTCTCTCAACCACATTAAAAATTCATATTTTTCTTTACTTTCTAATTTTAAATAAATTTAGGTTTTAAATATATCATATCCTTAGATCGAGAGTGTTTCTTTCAAATCTTGAACCAAATGTTAGATCTAGATTGGGTTTGAATTTTATTTTGGTAAGTCATGTTGTTTATTTGATGMAAAMTAMTTTGGATGACTACAYGTGTGTTAGATCTAYTGTTTAATGAACATATCAAATGCCATACTAGCTGATTTTGTTAAAGATCAAGTGGATATATATGTTCCTTGGGGTTTATGTTATATTCAAAATATTTATGTTCATATTGGTTCAAATTTCCACCTAAAAAGTAGCTGATTTTGTTAAAGATCAAGTGGATATATATGTTCCTTGGGGTTTATGTTAAATTCAAAATATTTATGTTCATATTGGTTCAAATTTCCACCTAAAAAGTAATTGACATAGGTAACTCTAATCTAATGCTTGAGTAAATCATTTTGCCGTTATATTTTCAGGTTTTATTTTCTGAATAAGGGTTTAAAAAGGGGAAGTGAATCTATTTTCTTTCACACGGTGTCATAGGTACCTAATGATTTGGCAACAACTCACTAATCTAAGCGATGTTTTGTACTAAATATAATCTATATATTCACTTCTAGGAAATCGATGATGAATTTTTCAATACAACCTACTTGATTAACCAAACGACTGTTGTCCAAGTTATTGTTACAATTTGTCTCATGCTTCGGAATTGGTGATTTCTTATGAGTGAACATATTTGGTACAAATGATTTATATATATATGTTCACTAATTAATTTGATTCCACGTTTCCTAATTTTTTTTTTATCAATCTTTAACTGCTGAAAGGATTAGATGCAGGTTTTTATCTTGGTTTAATATGTCTAACATGCTTCACCTTATAACGTTTTGTTTTCTATCTAATATAAGAACCATAAACAACTAAATTGACATCAATAAATATTGAAAAAATAGTAGTATAGTGCCAACGCCTCTATATTTAGAAGAACCGTTGTTTGATCATTAGTTAAAGGGATGCATTATTCTAATGGTTTTAGACAAATGATTGTGCAATCCAGCAAGAGGATATCAAGAGCCACATGATATCTATTTTTATTGATATAAATTCGACATAGCAATTTTGGTTGTCCCTAGGTACTAGGGTCTAAAAGATTTCATTAAAACAAATCAATATTTCTTTCACTTTGATGTATATTTAGTGATGCATATTGTCTTTTCCATGCTTAACATTTTAAGCATTTTCATATTTAAGTTGCTTCAACGTCATTCAAGTTTAGGTTTTCAAAGAGTTGTGATACACAGCATAAACTTGAAAACACTTCTATATTTTTTTGTGTGTCTTATGCTTTGAAATGCAATAATACTTCCTTCCTAAGAAATAACACCCAAAGTCGCAAACCTAAACTACAATAAATTAATTTGTCCACATGGTGCAACGCTCTCACACTTGGACTTTCTGAGCTAGGTAAGCATATACTACACTCAAAGCACACAAATGAAAAGAGAAAACTATTATGATACCAACATGATTTGTAAACCTCCTTGGATATTCAAATGGTTAGGTATCTAGAATAGATCTTAAACTACTACTATTACAATGAACTTATGCTTAAGTGTACGGATATGCATTTTGCATTTTCATTGTTTTAATAGAAAGATAAAACAATGAAATACACCATATATGAATTGTCACATGATATGAATGGTTTCTAAATTTTTCCCAAGACACGGTGACTCTAAAAAATATGATGGTTACTTTGCATTGTTAATTGATTATTTACAACACTATGTATGTTATTGGGATATAAGCATTTGTTTTGTGAGAAGTTGATTTATTGTTCATCATTGAATGAAATTACCATTTGAGCACCTTCAGAACATGACTTATGGATATCAATTGAAATAATTCACTGTGGGAATAAGCATGATCTTATAGTAACTCTCTATTTGATGTAAAAGGAAAATTATGCATTGTTTGAACAAGAATATTCATGAATGGTTCACACTATAATAAAACATTAGTGGATGGTTGTTGATACTGAGAGGGGGGTGAATCATTATCAACAATAATTTAAAAACCTTTTTCAACTTATACTTAAACCATTCAATTATATCCAATGAGTAAT
>ML792899.1:79471-98809 GCA_009831015.1 Picea engelmannii | reverse complement strand
AGGAAACACATGTTCTTAACCATTAGGCCCACTCAGGTTGTATGTGTGTGATGTTAAAGATGATGGTAGATATATAAAAAAAAACCAAACAAATTATATAATACAATTCATATGTTTACAAATTCAAATCCATATACTTCGAGATATATTAAATACACACAACAACGATTAGGGGCAAGTAATGCTTATCTACAACTGTATTGAATTGTGCCTACAAAAGGGAAGGTGAAACAATCTCAACCTTTTAGTGTAGTACCAAGATGATGTTAATTAAAAGATATAAGATGTAATTCCCCATCTTAAATAGCTAAAACAAATTGTGTACTTTTATTTAATAATGCATGTTGAGTAAAATGAAAGAAGATTAAAATAAATCCTCAACACATTGTTTGATATTAATGTATATTTTCACTTACTGTAACATCCTGCTCTCTCGTGCATTGAACAAACTTATTCTTTGAGGACACTTGCTCGCAAGTGATCCAGATTATTATACTTTTGGGCATTTGATTTGGATTATGAGGCATTATGGGTTGATGACATGCTGTTTTGCTGCATTGACATAGACATGTGCTATTGAATCAGTTTTACTGAGTGTGTAGGATTTTGGACCTCGAGGATGCAGAGGCATCAATGGAACCCCCTGGACTCTTGATTGAGTTGGGGAGTGAACCATTGGGGTTTGATTGTTTTATATGTGATATTAGTGCATCTGATTAGATGGTATGATTATGGATATATTGCTGACATGATTCATTGATGATGTAGGATGATGATAGCTTGCCGACCAGACTCACATGTGGAGTGGAGGGGTCACGCACGACTACCATAGATGTTGAGGGACAGGTGTGGACAACAACCCTTCCACAACCTACTAGCACTCCCGTCGTGGCTCGAACTGCAGGTTAACATTTACCTAGTTCGAGAGGACCCACGATACCATGAGGGCAGACTGCAACAGTTGACCACGATGATTCTAAGGGGTGTGAAATAAGGCGGGGGCCTTATTCCTTAGAGGCCCTTAGTCTCCCATAAGTTCACCTGGAGGAGTATTGACTCCAGGGGTTTTTGATGTCTACCAAGTCAGTCAAGAGGTGAGTGGCACCCTTGGAGCACGTGGTGCGTCCTGAAGGGCGTGTCGTGCAAGAAAAATGGAAAGAGGCGAGTGGCACCCTTGGAGCACGTAGTGCGTCCTGAAGGGCATGCCACACAACGAAAACAAATTGAGGCAAGTGGCACTCTTAGAGCACCTAGTGCGTCCTGAAGGGCACGTCACGTTGTTAATGATAAATGAATGAACCTAGATGGCCTTAGGAAGACTAACGTGATAAGAAAATTTTAAAACATTTTCCCTAATAAAATGTCGCCCAACACGAAAATTAAAATCTAAGTCTAAATTATACTCGTGGTAGAATTTTATCTATTTATTTAAAAAAAAATTAAAAAATTGAATATATATATATATCATCGGCTGATCTACGGTCATCGCTTCAGCATTAATAGACCTATGGATTTCAACGCCCTTCTTTTCTATGCTTGGATGATGAGCGACGGATGTTTCTGCCCAATCGTCTAGCCCTGTGGGTTGTTCCAGGTGGAGTGTTGTCTTGCGCCTTGATGCCGATTATTGACCCGACAATTTCTTGATTGATGGTGGAATTTTATCTTTTCTTTGTCTACATTTGACTTCTTAGCTACGTTTTAACATTGTGATAGCGATTCTAAGTTCTGCGTTGGTATAGAAAAATCGTTAATTTTACTCTGCGTTTTCTGGTATAGTAATGTAATTTATTAATAGAATTTTATAGCTATTATGAGACAGAGATTTGTTTCCTGCGTTTCCAATGTTAACAAATTTTGTATATAATGGACACCAATATTATAGACAGAGAATTTATTTTAGTGCGCAACAGAAAATTATATCTAAACCCGATAATGATATCATTGTATCATTGTATCTTTCCCTTGAATCCCTTTCTAGCTTCGCGAATTCATTTGTTAATAGACATAATGCATGTTTTTGGTTAACTGAGAAAATGCCCCATCTCTATCTTGGTGTCAGGTCAGCTGCCGCGTCTCTGCGTGTTGATCACCTGTGTGCCCTTCCCCAAACTCGTCTCTACGTGTTGATCACATGTGCGCCCTTCCCCAATCTCGTCTCTGCATGTTTTGACAACATGTGCATCCTTCACTCCATTCCTTTTTCTGCGTTTCAAGTTTAGCCCGCGGTTTAATAGCATGACTGCAATTAAGATTGCAGCGTATCCTAGTATTAAAGTGATTTTAGTGGTATTATGCGTGCCCTTCAATGCTCGTCGTAATCACAATGATAGAAATATCAAGGTTGCAGTTGCCCAGTAACAATAATGACTGCGATTTATTGGTTGCCGGAAGTCCAGGTATTGTTAAATTTCAGCGATTTAATGGTAGCCTTGTAATGATTCTTGAACCCTTTTTGAACGTGAAGTAATGTTTATCCCGTTGGAATTACTATAGTTGGATTTTAGTGTAAAATAGTGTCTCTAGAATAAGAGAGATTCACTGTCATCCTTTATTTACATTGACGTGATTGGTATGCATTTGATTAGTATCTTTTAAAATGTTAAATAAATAAAATGGTTGATTAGTATCTTCTAAATTTTAAGTAAATAAAAGGCTCATTATCTTTTAGAGGGATTTATGCACTATTTAATCAATTTCAGCGGTAATTTCTAAAGGTCACTTGACTCATCAATTGTTAATGCACATGTCCAAATTTTTGATTGAGGTTTTAAGCGGGACAGAGCTTACAACAAACTTAAATACAAATTGATTTTTCATAAATGTTCACCTCAACTCTGCTTTATAGTTATCATCCTTTTAAAAAAAAATTATCTTCCAGTATACCTTTTATTATTATTAAATCGATACATTGAAAATAATGGTAAAAGGTGGGGTGATTGAAGGTGTTATTGATAATTTAAGAATCCTTCTTACACCGCCCCAATCTGAAATCCTATATATTTTTATGCAGATTAAGAGTCAGGAAGGGAATAGGGATAAAAGCCCTTTTATTATAAAATAAACTATTTTTTATAGGAAGAGAAGGTATTGTTGATGTACTGATGTAATGTATTTTAATTGATTGGAATTCACCTTAATTATTTAAATGAGATATATAATAATATTTAATTAGTAACATTTGTCACAACAAATGCTTTACTTATTTATAGATCGTTTAGGTAAATGAAGGCGTCTTGTATAATAATAGTGTAAATTTCACCACGTGCGAGCCACCGTTGATGCAATGACGTAATCGTGTGCCTTAGGAGGATTTGTTTTGGTGGTTGGTCTTAGTTTTTTCACCCATCAGGATGGCTTGTAGGAACCCAAAAGTCCTTCAGATAGTTGTGCATTTTATTTTGAGGATGTCATCTTGCGTTATGACGATCTGATGTTGGGGTGCATGGGTATAGTCTTCTTGTCAGCTCTTTCGGTTTCTTAGCGCGTGGGTTGTATTGAGTCCTTGGTCCAGAGAGATTATGTTGTGTGCCAGGGTTATTATCGCGCCTATCATCTGGGGATATTATGATTCCTGATGAGGGTATCACAACGTGCCCTATTGGATAAAGGAAATTGGTCACTTGCACAGTGTCGCAACTTCCAGTGCTGGGTTTGTCAATCATTGTAAGTTCGTGTTGGTGCTTGGGTTAGTAATGACTTCTTACATTTGGTTTAGTGCACCATAGAGGTTCTAGTACTGGTCGTCCAGGCCATTGTGTCAGGATTGTGGCTGATTGCCCTTAACTTGTTGGCAATGTCTTGTTGAGTCGGGTGGGTAGTCGTTTCTATCTATTGATCTACGCTTATGTCGCCTAGTTTCTCGTTGTGATAGTCGTTGAGTTGTGGGTGTCTATTGACTGACCTGCATTCGAGTGTTCATCATCAGGTGGTGTGGTTCAATTGTTATCGTCTTTTCCTTCCTACAAAAAGAAAAAAAAAATTGCACTTATGCCTCGCTGGTAGTCGTAACGATTCGGGACATTACATATGGTATCAGAGCCGGTTTAACCCTGCGACTGTGGATCATCAAGATTTCCACTGCAGTAAACCCTTGAGTTTTAACCTAGTGCTTTTAAAAAAAAACTTAATGTGTCCATGCTGTGATCACATTTAGAGGATGCCGCAGAGGTTCACAACGTGGTGCCATTGAAGGAGGTGCGATGCCTCCAGAAGTTCCTGAAGCCTTGGAGTCGAACCCCAAGGGGAAGAACAAGTCCTTGGGTTGGATTCGCTTGTTGTAAGGGATGATGATGGTCTGACAAGGCCCTTCTAGGTAATGTCAAGGGGCCTTGATTCACCATCAGTACTAAGATGAGGCTAGGGAATTTGTAACCTTGAGGGTCCACAACATGCCCTATCCAATGCTGTTAGCATCCATAGAGAACTCGAGAGGGTTGATTTCTTGAGTCCATGAGTGTCGCAGATGGCTGTGTCATTGAGGCACATTTGTAGAACAAGGCGTTATGCTTCACACTTAGCGATTACGACCTCCAGCATGAAGGTATGCATGATGGTGTTTCAACAGAAGGGGAATGCTCTTCCATGGCGGAAGACGCTCCTACAACTTTGAACATCACCATCGACGACGTATCATGGGAATTGTTAGAGGAATGGTTCCAAAAGATGTATCTTTCTGAGGAATTCGTTGAACACCAACTCAATGAGTTCAACGCCTTTCGATAGGGTGGCCGTATGGTGCTCGAGTACGAGGCCCATTTTTGGAGTTGCCTCGGTATGCTCCGCACCCTCATCGAGAAACTTAAGGTCAACAAGTTTGTGTTGGCCTTAGCGTTGGAGTTCAGCTTCTATTTTGGGTACTAGGATTACTGGACCGAACAAAGTATGTTAGATGTGTGGGGAGCCACACCACCAGTGCAACTACCTGTGGAGAGGACTAGAGCCCCTGGATCAGCCAGACCCACTACCGTGGGAGATATGGGCAAGGCCCATCGAATTCAAGCAGCGGTGAATAACAACCAAGCAGAGCCCCAACCAACTGTGCTTGAGATGTTGGCTACCATCACTGAACAAACCCTTAGTATTTTGATAGATCCCGGTGCTACCAAGAGTTTCATTTCTGGCGCAATGCTAAAAAGGGTTAAGGTAAAGGTCGTCGAACAAGATGAGTTTAGCTTTGTGGATATGGCTTCAGGAGACAAACAGAAGGTTGGAGGCAAGGTTACGGGCTGTACCCTTAACCTAGGAGATTTTGTCTCTAGGTCCAACCTGTACGTCATGATATTAGGACTTTATGACGTCGTGATCGGTATGGACTGGTTGGAATCGCATGAGGTGATACTCAACTTTAATATGAAATGGTTGAGCTTGGTCGATGATGAGGGACAAAGATGCATGATTTTAGGACGGAACCAGGGAGTTTCCCTGAGGTTCATCTCTTCCTTGCAGCTACAGAAGAGCATACGCAAGGGATGTAATCTTTATGCGATCCTTGCGTTAAACGATAAGGGAGTAGTGGAAGGTCTAGAACACCTTCTAGTGGTGAGAGAGTTTACGGACATCTCCCAGAAGAGTTATCCGGGATGCACCGGAGAGGGAATTGGAGTTTACTATAGACCTAAAACTAGGGACTGGAACGATAGTGAAAACACCTTATCAGATGTCGACCTCAGAGTTACAGGAGTTGAGAATGCAATTGAAGGAATTGTTGGACTTGGGACTGATACTTCCAAGTGTGTCACTCTGGGGTGCGCCTGTCTTTCCATATAAAATAAGGATGGGTCATGGAGGCTCTGCATTGCCTACCATCAATTGAAAAAGGAAACGATCAAGAATTTGTATCCGTTGTCGAGTATTGATGATCTAGTCGATCAGATGAAGGGTGATATGGTGTTCTCAAATATCGATTTACGATTAGGGTATCACCAGTTACAGATCAAGGAGGATGATGTCCCTAACACCACCTTTAAGATGAGGTTTTAAGACGAGGTTTGGACATTATGAGTTTATTTTTTTACCATTTGGAATAACAAACACCCCAGGGGTATTTATGAGTTTGATGAACGGGGTGTTTCGTGAGTACTTGGAAAGGTTCGTCCAAGTATTCATTGACGATATTTTGATTTATTCTCGGAAGAAAAAGGAGAATGAAGAGCACTTGCGCTTGGTACTACAGTGTCTGCGAGAGCACAGGTTGTATGGGAAGTTGTCCAAATGCTCATTTTATCAATCGAAGATTCACTACTTAGGGCATGTCATCTCCGATGAAGGTATTGCCGTGGATCCAATGAAGATCAAGGCTATTATGGAATGGCCTACACCGACGAACATCCTGGAAGTATGTAGTTTCATAGGGTTTAGCAGGATACTATCGATGGTTCGCCGAGGGATTTTCGAAGATAGCAAATCCGATCACAAAATTGCAGAAGAAAAAAAAGAAGTTTGATTGGACCGAGAATTGCGCGGAAGCATTTCGGAGGCTCAAGGAGCTGTTGACAACAACACCAATACTAAAGGTCCTTGACATGGATGTAGAATTCTTGGTATGCACTGACACATCCAAGGAAGGCTTAGACTGAGTCTTGATGCAAGACAGTCGAGTGATCACTTACTCTTGAGGAAACTGAGAAGACATGAGGAGAACTATGCGAAGCACGATTTGGAGTTGTTAGCCATTGTATATTCCTTGAAGGGTTGGAGACACTACCTTGTTGGATGAAATTTTAACTAAATATGAACCAATGTGGACTACAACACATGAACGCAAAGTGACCTAAATGTGTGACAACGACATTGGTCGGAATTACTTAGTGAGTATGATTTCGAGATTACTTACATAAAGGGAATAGTGAACCAAGGGGCACCTTCTTGGAGTCGGAGACCACACATATTTTCGGTGTTGCCTCTTCAGATGAGTATACATGGAAAGGTTCTAGCTTTACAGTGCGATGATGATTAGTGCAAAGAGGTCAAGGATTTTATCGGACAAAACACAATGATGGTTTCAATATTTGAAGAATTTAAGTTTGACAACGATGGATTATTGAGGTTTAAAAATAATATTTACGTACCACCGAATGATGAGTTGAAGAGATTGATCCTAAGTGAGGCTCTTAGAGGAGTACATGGCTCACCTGAGAGTCATGAAGATGAGGGAGAACCTTAAACCCTTATTCTTCTGGAAGGGAAAGAAGGCAGACATAGTCGACTATGTGGCCGGATGTCTAGAATGTCAGTAGGTAAAGGCTGAACATAGACACCTAACATGATTACTACAACCACACGCTATTCCAGAATCAAAATGGGAAGTTTATTCGATGGATTTTATTGTTTGATTTCCACTGACGAGACACAACTCGATTTTTGTTGTAGTAGACACTGTGACAAAGAGTGTTCACTTTATTCCTGTGCGTACGACATATCAGGCGCCTGACATAGCTCGAGTTTTTATCAGTGAGACTGTGAGGCTGCATGGTGTGCCTAAGAAGATTATATCCGATCGAGGATCAGTGTTTATTGGACGATTTTGGACGAGTTTCCAAGAGGCCTTGGGAACCCAACTTAATTTCAGTACTACATATCACCCGGAGACTGATGGGCAGACTGAATGAAAAAACTAGACCTTGGAGGACATGTTGCGCATGTACGTGATGGACCAACAAAAGCATTTAGAAGAATTATTGCCACTTATAGAATTTTCTTATAACAATAGTTACCAAGGCACCATTAAGATGGCGCCTTTCGGGTTTCTTTATGGGCGACCGTGTCAGACGCTATTGAGTTGGGATCGGCTTGAGGATAGGGTCCCGGTGGGATTGGAAGCGATCTAAGAATTGGAAGTTTAAATGAAAACTATGACAAAGGATCAAGGAAGTGCAAGATCGAAAAAAGAGTTATGTTGATGCGCGTCGTGTTGACCGTAGTTATGATGTGGCGATCGAGTAATTTTTTTTTTTTTTTTCGCGGCAGAAAATGCATGAGAGTTCGATCAAGTTCTAAAAGGGGATAAACTATCTCCTACGATATTGTGGAAAAGAGAGGCCCATGGCCTGATGACCAGCCTTGCCTGATTCTTGAGGCATTTGCATGATGTCTTTCATGTCTCTGTTTGAGACTTTATGATTAGTGATCCTACAAATGTTTTGATTTGAGCACCTTGCGAGTGTCAGATGAGAGTACGCTCATGACTGAGCCAATACGCATCATGGATCATCGCCTTCAAAAATTACAGCATCAAACTGTGGATGAAGTCAAGGTCTAGTGGGACAACTATAGTCCTCACTCGGGGACCTCGAAGGACGCGTATGATATGCGCCAGTAGTTTTTTTTGTTTGATAGATAGACTTATGATACATTGATACCCACTATTTCAGCACTTCTATACTGTGAAACTTCGGGATGAAGTTTAGACCAAGAGGGGGTGTATGTAACATCCCGCTCTCACGCGCACTGAGCAAACTTATTCTTTGAGGACACTTACTCGCAAGTGATTCAGATTATTATAATTTTGGGCATTTGATTTGGATTATGAGGCGTTATGGGTTGATGACATGTTGTTTTGTTGCATTGACATGGATAGGTGCTATTGACTCGGTTTTACTGAGTGTGCGGGATTTTGGACCTCGAGGATGCAAAGGCATCGATGGAACCCCTTGGACTCCGGATCAAGTCGGGGAGTGAACCATTGGGGTTTTATTGTTTTATATGTAATATTAGTGCATCTGATTAAATGATATGATTATGGATATATTGCTAACATGACTCATTGATGATGCAGGCTGATGATAGCTTGCCGACTAGACTGACATGTGGAGTAGAGGGGTCACGCACAACTACCTAAGATGTTGAAGGAGAGGTGTGGACAACAACCCTTCCAAAGCCTACTAGCACTCCCATCATGGCTCGAACTGTAGGTTAACATTCACCTAGTTCGAGAGGACCCATGATACCATGAGGGCAGACCGCGACAGTCACTCACGATGATTCTAAGAGGCACATAATAAGGTGGGGGCCTTATTCCTTAGAGGCCCTTAGTCTCCCATAAGTTCACCTGGCGGAGAGTTGACTCCGAGGGTTTTTGATGTCTACTAAGTCAATCAAGAGGTGAGTGGCACCCTTGGAGCACGTGGTGTGTCATGAAGGGCCCGTCGTTCAAGAAAAATGGAAAGAGGCAAGTGGCACCCTTGGAGCACGTAGTGCGTCCTGAAGGGCACATCACGCAAGGGAAACAAATTGAGGCGAGTGGCACCCTTGGAGCACCTAGTGCGTCCTGAAGGGAACATCGCGTTGTTAATGATAAATGAATGAACCTAGAATGGCCTTAGGATGACTAACATGATAAGAAATTTTTAAAACATTTTCCCTAATAAAATGTCGCCCAAGACGAAAATTAAAGTCTAGGTCTAAATTATACTCGTGGTAAAATTTTATCTATTTATTTAAAAATAAAAATAAAAATGAATATCTATATCTATATCTATATCCATATATATATATATATATATATATATATAATGGTGATAATCTTCATTAATCTTGTGACAAGAAGGGAGTAAGAAGTTTAATTGATTCATAAAAATCTGTTGGCATAAAATTTAAAAAGAGAAATAATTGTTTTATTATATTATGATAATTTAAAAATTTATTAATTAAAAAGGGAAAAGGGAAAAAGTTAATTCCTACACCTGCCAAATTGATTTCTAAATGAAAAGGAAAAGAGGGAAATCTAAAATAATTAGAAAACTAGGAAAAAAGGGAAACATAAAAAAAAAGGGAAACACAAGGGAAAAAGCAGAAAGTCAAGCTCAGTAAGGTATCTAGCATTTAAGAACCTTCTAAATTAACTCAACTAGTAAATTGGTAAGGGGAGAAGTCATTAAAACTTCTAAGGGAATATGGGGACACCTAGGAGCAATTCTAGAATTGATTTTAGGTGGGTGAGGGAAATAGGGGTAATTAATTAATTAAAGAAATTAATTTATGGAGGAATGAAGGGGATGGGTGACACTTGTATAGGGAGGATTTTTAGAAATTTAATTTTTAAACATTAAATTAAATGGGATTTTGGGAAGGTAAAGGACATCAAAACTCTATATAATGGAGGGAGGAGAAGGATGAGAGAGCTCTTTAGTCATGAGTAACGTTACATTGTAGAAATCTATACTTGATTGACTTAGCTTGTGGGAGTTGGGATACCCAGCTTGGTGAGGAGTGGTAGCTCGGCCTTGCAAGGCGAGATGGGAGCTAGTTGATTCTATGGTTAGTGTGTGTGGCCCCTTTGCGGCTCGGGGGGCTAAGGGGGAAGAAGAGTACCCCTAGCATTGTCTAGGAGGTACCGGTGAAGTCTCATCGGTCGGCAAGCAGAAGTTGTATGAAGCGCGCGGGACATCAACTCGGAGCGGGTGATTGGGCAACGATACACTCTCTTTATTTATGCATGATAGAATGTTAGTATGATTTATGATTTGGATCTGATTGTTTAATTGGGTGAGGAAAATGATTGTCTTAGCATTCTAGTTAATGACTGGAATTTTTCCCTTAGCTTTAGCTCGATGATGGATTGACTCCCATGGCTTTCGATTCCTGACATGTCTTGACCGCCCTTGGGTATTTTGATTTGTGATGATTGTGGTTGTTTTTGACTTTTGTCCCTATCCCATCAATCCTCGTCTGAGTAGTCGGCCATGAGCCTGATATATGGTCATTGCTTTAGCGTTAATAGACCTATGGATCTCAACGCCCTGCTTTTTTGTACTTGGATGATGAGCGATGGATGTTTCTGCCTAGCCATCTATCCCTGTGGGTTGTTCCAAGTGGAGTGTTGTCTTGCACCTTGAGGCCGATAATTGACCCGACAATTTCTTGATTGATGGTGGAATTTTATCTTTTCTTTGTCTGTGTTTGACTTCTTAGCTGCGTTTTAACATTGTGATAGCGATTCTAAGTTCTGCGTTGGTATAGAAAAATAAATTAATTTTACTCTGCGTTTTCTGGTATAGTAATGTAATTTATTAACATAATTTTATAGCTATTATGAGACAAAGATTTGTTTCCGGCGTTTCCAGTGTTAACGAATTTTGTATATAGTGGACAACAATATTATAGACAAAGAATTTATTTTAGTGCGTAGCAGAAAATTATATCTAAACCCAATAACGATATCATTGTATCTCTCCCTTGAATCCCTTTCTAGGTTCACGAATTCATTTGTTAATAGACAGAATGCATGTTTTTGGTTAACTGAGCTTGCGGGTCTCTGCGTGTTGATCACCTGTGCGCCCTTCCCCAAACTCGTCTCTGCGTGTTGATCACCTATGCACCCTTCCCTAATCTCGTCTCTGCATGTTTTGACAACCTGTGCATCCTTCACTCCTTTCATTTTTCTGCGTTTCAAATTTAGCCTGCGGTTGAATAGCAACGGCCGTTGGGCTTGTTCTTTGGCTTTTTACCTCTGCAAATTCTATTCTAAGCAAGAGAAACCCCGAATTTGTCGTACAGGGTGAGACTGTGGTAACCGTTGCCATGTATCCCTGTACAGATTTATTTTTGGCAATTTTTATGTGCCATTTAATTCCCACAGAAAACCTAACGACTGCAATTAAGATTTCAGCGTATCCCAGTATTAAAACGAATTTAGCGGTATTATTCATGCCCTTCAATGCTCGCCGTAATCAGAACGATAGCGATATCAAGGTTGCAGTTGCCCAGTAACAATAATGACTGCGATTTATTGGTTGCTGGAAGTCCGGGTATTGTTAAATTTCAGCGATTTGATGGTAGCCTTGTAATGATTCCTGAACCTTTTTTGAACATGAATTAATGTTTATCCCATTGGAATTATTGTATTTGGATTTTAGTGTAAAATAGTGTCTCTAAAATAAGAAAGATTCACTGTCATCCTTTATTTACATTGACGTGATTGGTATGCATTTGATTAGTATTTTTTAAAATGTTAAATAAATAAAAGGGTCGATTAGTATCTTCTAAATTTTAAGTAAATAAAAGGCTCATTATCTTTTAGAGGGATTTATGCACTATTTAATCAATTTCAGCAGTAACTTCTAAACGTTACTTGACTCATCAATTGTTTATGCACATGTCCAAATTTTTGATTGAGGTTTGAAGCGGGACTGAGCTTACAACAAGCTTAAATACAAATTGACTTTTCATAAATGTTGAACCTCAACTCTACTTTATAGTTATCATCATTTAAAAAAAAAATATCTACCATTATACCTTTTATTATTATTAAACCGATACATTGAAAATAATGGTAAAAGGAGGGGTGATTGAAGGTGTTATTGATAATTTAAGAAGCCTTCTTACACCGCCCCAATCTAAAATCCTATACAGTTTTATGCGGATTAAGAGAGAGGAAGGGAATAGGGATAAAAACCCTTTTATTATAAAAGAAACTATTTTTTATAGGAAGAGAAGGTATTGTTGATGTACTGATGTAACGTATTTTAATTGATTGGATTAAGGAATTCACCTTAGTTATTTAAATGAGATATATAATAAGATTTAATTAGTAACACTTGTCACAACAAATGCTTTACTTATTTATAGATCATTTAGGTACATGAAGGCGCCTTGTATAATAATAGTGTAAATTTCACCATGTGCGGGCCACCATTGATGCAATTACATAATCATGTGCCTTAGGAGGATTTGTTTTGGTGGTTGGTCTTAGTTTTTTTACCCCTCAGGATGGCTTGTAGGAACCCATAAGTCCTTCAGATAGTTGCACATTTTATTTTGAGGATGTCGTCTTGCGTTATGACGATCTGATGCTGGGGTGTGTGGGTATAGTCTTCTTGTCAGCTCTTTCAGTCTCTTAGCGCGTGGGCTATCTTGAGCCCTTGGTCCAGAGATATTATGTTGTGCCAGGGTTATCATCATGCCTATCATTTGGGGACAACATGATTCCTGATGAGGGTATCATGGCGCGCCCTATTGGATAGAGGCGATTGATCACTTGCATGGAGTCTGGGCTTCCAGTGGTGGGTTTGTCAATCGTTGTAAGTTCATGTTGGCACTTGGGTTAGTAATGCCTTCTTGCATCTGGTTTAGTGCACCATAGAGGTTCCGGTACTAGTCATCCAGGCCATTGTGTCAGGATTTTGGCTGATTGTCCTTAGCTTTTAGGTGTTGTCTTGTTGAGTCGGGCGGGTAGTCGTTTCTATCTGTTGATCTATGCTTGTGTCGCCTAGTTGCTCGTTGTGCTAGTCGTTGAGTCGTGGGTGTCTGTTGACTGACCTGCATTCGAGTGTTCGTCATCACGTGGTGTGATTCAACTATTGTCATCTTTTCTTTCCTACAAAAAGAAAAAAAAATTACACTTCTTCCTCGCTGGTAGTCGTAACGATTGGGGACATTACACTTACCCAAATTACATCATGTTTACTATGTTTACATATAATAAGGAGTTAATTACAATGTGCTACATTGTGTTTAATATATTTACATATAATAGTTAATTACATTGTACATACATTGTGTTTACATATAGTAAGTAGTTAATTTTGTAACACTTGTAATAAAAGGGTGACGAAAATTATTTATTAAAAAAAACACTTCTAAATATATGCTGTAATCAAAGCATATATGCATAAAGGTGACACAAATTATTTATTAAGAAAAACACTTTTAAATATAGCTGTAATCAAAGCATATATGCATAAGGGTGACACAAATTATTTATTAAGAAAAACACTTTTAAATATAGCTGTAATCAAATGCATATATGTAGGTGACAAAAATTATTTAAAAAAAACTAACTTCTATTGAGGAAGGCCGACAAAAAATTATTTATTAAAAAACATTTTTTTTTTTTTTTTAAGTAAAAGTGGGACCTTTCATATTAAAGCTTCATCCAAAAAGAGGATACATGACACATAGGAGCCAGGTGTCCTGCCTATGAAGGAAACCAATACACCTGGCTATCTCACTGTAACAGGTCCAAAAATTATGGAGAGCATAGAGCCACCCTGCCCGTAGGAAACCAGGGGGTATATTCTTGACTACCAGCAGTTTGATAATGTAGTTTCTAAGGCTATACAGACTAACACCTAGAGGACTACTGTCCTGAGAAAATACAACAACAAACATAAAGAAAAGCATGCAGACTCTAAGACCTGTTAACCTGGGCTCGCCTTGTTGTCCTGCGCTTCTGCTGCACGAACTGGTATGGAAAATGGCTGTGCACAGGTAGGACATAGTCGTTTGGGCGAGTCGTTGGAATAGGCTGCATACATCATATCCAGGCGCTGGCTTGCGCAGACCGCTTGGAAGATTTGGTCTTCAACCAGACTTCTCACTTCAAATATAAGATGCAACTGCTCCGGGAGAAAAAGAGGTGGCGAGGGCGGCCTCAACTGCTTGTCATCACGTCCCAGACATTCTGCATCCTTGGCTGCACCAACGTCCATCCACTGCTCCTCTTCTATGATGCAAGGTTCTGTGCCGGGGTCCGAGGAGGCTTGAGTGCAGGAGTCGGAAGAGGTCCTGCCGCGGGGAGTAATTCCAGAGCGGAAGACACGGGTGTGGGGGTCCCAATCATCAGGGAAGGTAACCATTTTCTTGTCCGAAAAATCCGGTGGGGGCTGAATGCTCGAATCCTCATCCACGATTGTGCCAGGAGGTGAACCTGCTGCCAGAATTGCCTGCCGTCGACGTCGTCTGGCTAGAGTCACCGCGCTTTGGAATTCTCGGTGTCGTTTCCGTCTGGAGGCTGCTGCATACCAGCCATCCCCTCTGCGTGGTCGCCCCCTCAAGCGCGGCATGACTGAAACGAAGGTTAGAGCCAAGTCGTCGGGAGCTGGATGGCAGCCTCATTGTGCAGAAGACTGTTCGAACACAATGGAGCCCTCGAGAAGGTTGATGGGCAAATGAACCACCATAAACGCCATTAAATCCACGAGCTTAATGCTCTGGCTGGCCGGACCGATGGCGCTCGTGCTGAGTTGCATCAGGTTACGGAGATGGAAGGAGCTGACGCTCAAATTGAATCGCGGAGTGTGTGGGGAGGACCGGTATTAAAGGCCCCCCGCCTCCCCTCGTCACCTCCCCTTGCCACCTCCCCTCGCCATCCTCGACGCGTGTCACCCCATCCGGGGTATTAAAAAACAATTTTTAAATATATGTCGAAACATAAATTAAAAACGAAAGCAGGTTGACTTATGCAATTGATATATAGAAAGATTCTCATGGATCATTGGAACATGACAACTCCGTATCTTGGTATAGCTTTGGAAAAAGAAATAATATAGATTTTGTTTTGACAACGAAAACACAACAATTTTACTATATATAACTTCCACAAAAATGAGCAGCAGAGGTGATCTGAAAAATTTAGACCTCAACAAAGCATGTGATATTATAAATAAGTATATCTTGAAGTTAATAAGCACCGTGGAGGAGGGAAATCTCCAAAATGTCGTTTCTGTTGCAGAGCACATGGAACTTTATTTCATTTCTTATAAACTTTGTGGACGAAATAGTTGGACAGAACCAAGTAGGTTAAAGAAAATATATAAGAGATACAAACAGTCACTTAAAATGTACATCACATCAAGGGGTTTGCCAGCTTTAGGGGAAAAGGAAGGTGAGGCCATGCTAAGAGAGTTTGTTAGACGTTGGGGAATTCACAGGGAGATGGTCCCATGCCTATCCAATCTGTTCTCTTATTAAAACGCTTAGTATCAGAAGATGCACACATGTATTTTCGTAAGTTTGTCTTCGATGAAATGCTGATCAATGTAAGGGATGCAGTGTTTACTCTTGTTCGTGAAGACCTCCAGGGAGAGCAAATCGATCACACTTTATTGAATAAAATTGAAGTGCCTATGTTGGAATATACTGTAGATTACTATTCTCAAAAAACTGCTTCATGGAGTTTTGAGGAGAATTCCTATATGGATTATCTGTTGAAGGCCGGAGAATGTATGAAACGGAGAATACCTAAAGGTCTACAAACACTTGCAAATACTTTTAAAGAGCATGTAATTAGAGAAGGAACTCCACTAGTTATGAGGGCACTGAATGCTATAACTGATAAGACAGGGAGAAAGGATATAGGTGGCGTGAAAGAAGAAGCTGCATTTGTATATACATTTCTGGAATTGTATGAGAAGTATGTGGATTACATTATCCATTCCTTTCATCGCGATGCTCCTTTCTATAGGGATTTAAAGGAAGCATTTGAGGAATTCTGTAATAAAAAAGTTGCAGGAAGCACAAGTGAAGAATTCCTGGCCACCCTTTGTGATATTGTACTGAAAAAAGGTGCCATTTGTAAAAAATTAAGATATGATGAGATTGAGGGTGTTCTTGCAAATGTCACCAAATTTCTGGAATATGTGAGCGATAGAGATCTTTTTGCGGAATTGTATAGGAGAAAGTTAGCCGGTCGACTACTGTATGATAAAAAAGTACAGATTATGTTCACAAGCTGAGCATGTTGTCAAAAATGAAGCAACAATTTGGTATTCAATTCACATCAAAGATGGGGAGTATGGTTAGAGATATGTTACAAGCACAGGCAAACCAGACTAGCTTCATGGCATACTTGACTAGTAATCCAAATATCCATCGTGGAATAAAGTTGGATGTTAGAGTATTGAATTTCGCATTTTGGTCAACTTTCAAATATTTTGAACCTAGTTTGCCTTTGGAGATGATTAAATGTGCGGACACATTCAAAGAGTTTTAACTTGGAAATAATGGAGTAAACGCCAGTTGTAAGTTCTAGTTTTAGGAGTCAGTTCTAAGAGTGAGTTGTAGTTGAGAGTCTAATTTGTCTTTGGTTTGCATGTAATAGACTCAGTAGAATCTTTTCCTATTTAAGAATGTAATCAGTCTTCATTAAATAATAGAGAAATAAGCGTAGCGTGTGTTTGTTTCGCATATTTTATCTTGGTATCAGAGCGACGGGAATGAAGTGCGGAAATTCATAAAGGTCTGCAGGTCCCTCACTGGAATTAAGAAATTTTCGCGGTCGAAATTAAGTTACAGTGCAGAAGGATTTAAATATTTCCGCACCCAAGTCACTTGTAAGGTGCGGACTCTTCGAAGTCTAAAGTAGAAAGAGGTGCAGATACAAATGAGCTTTCCGTAGTATAATACAAGTGTGAGGTGCGGAAACCCCAAATCGTGAGTTTTCATGCGTAAGTTTTTTATTTTTTCTGCGTGGGTGAGTATTTTTGCATGCATAGAGTTTGAAGCGTGAGTTTGCATGCCGTGAGCAAATCTTGAGTTTGCATGCGTAGGTTCTTGAGGGAGGCAGCCTGAGCTTGAGGGTGCATGAGGTTATATCTTGAGTTTTGAAGCATTATATAAGAGTTTATACAATCACTTTATAAGAGCTTTTTATATAAGAGTTTGGTGTTATATGGAAAATCGTGGAGTTTTTATATATGAGCCTTTATATGAGCTTTAATTTTTATATGTAAAGCTTTGAATCAGAGTGCAACATTGTTTTATTAAGTGGATACTAAAATTTATATATATGAGCCTTTATATGAGCTTTAATTTTTATATATAAATCATTGAATCATAGTGCAACATTGTTTTATTAAGTGGATACTTTTTAAAGCATGAGGTGAAGAGGGACTTATTCATTTCTTTATTAAAAGTGGATTTTTTTATTTAAAGCGGATATTTTGGATATTAAGGTGCATGCATGATTTAAATGTTGATATATGCATGTGATGTGGTGTTAGGATTTAAAGGTGGATGCATGCATGATTTAAGCTGAGAATAGAGGTAGATTTAGATCAGTGGATCCGAAGGCAGAGTGACGGACTGCTCAGCACAGGAGAAAACTCGACAGAAAGTTTCATATCCTTGGTGTTTCACTTGCAGAGAATATATTGCAACGATGGCGAATCCTCTGGAAGAGACCTACCTCAACGAAGCCAACAAGTTAGATGGCTCGAATTTCATTAACTGAAAATTCAAGATGCAGACGCTCATGGAGGGTTATGGTGTCTGGAACATTATGAAGGGAACTGAACTGAAACCTGATGCGGCTGTAGGTGCGACAACATCACAGATCCAAGATTGGGAGAAGTGTGAAAACAAGACAAAGGTATTGTTGCGCATGTCAGTTAAAGATAACATAGTTCCACATATTAGAGATGCTACAACTTCTGCTACAACATGGACAACGCTTAAAGCACTGTATGAAACTAGCAACACAAATCACATTTTGTTTCTGAAATCTAAATTGCCAGGCATTAAAATGGATGGAAATGAATCCGTTAGTTCATTTTTGGGTCGTATTAAAGAGGTGAAATACAAACCAGTAAATGTAGGGGAAACTGTTTCCAACACTGACCTGGTCACTATTACCTTAAATGGTATGCTAGAAGATTATCATATGTTCATAACAGGTCTCGCAGCAAGGGAGAAACCTCCTATGTTTGAAGAACTAACAGGTATTTTACTGCAAGAAGAAGAGAGGCACGGGAATCTGAAGCCTCAGAATAAATATTTGGCACTGTGGTCAAATAAGAGATCTGTGAGAGGGAGATCAGGAGAAAGAGGCAGAGGAGGCAGTTCGTGGCAGAGAGGCGGTTCATGACAGAGAGGCAGTTCATCCCAGAGAAGACAATCTCCAAATCAAGGTATGCAATCTGACAGGAATGAGTCAAAGAGTTTTTTTTATTGTGGTCGGCCTGGACATATTGTTAAAGACTATCATAAGAAGAAGAGTGATGAGGCTAGGAATAAACCTAGAACACATTTAGGTCATTATGCAGAAAAATCATCAAATCATGATCTCAGATTATTTATTGCTAATGATGATATTGATGAACCCCCAAATTTTGAATTACGGGATCTAGGCTGTTTGTGTCTAACGCTGCTTTATCTGCTGAACGAATGATTTTGATGCCTGGTTTGTGGATTCTGAAGCATCAATACATATGACTTGTAATAAAAATTGGTATGTTAATTTTAAATGGTGCCAACATATATATTGGAGATAACCGTGCTCATTAGATCAAGGGATATGGAGACATTCCTGTGACATTGCTGAATGGTACAGTTCGTCACATTCGCAATGTTGTTTATGTGCCAGGAATAAATAAAAAAATGATCTCTGTGTCCACCATTACAGATCAGGACTTGAAGGTTGAGTTCTTCAAATACTATTGCATAGTGAAGGATCTGTTGGACTATTTCAAAACTGTTGCAATGGGAGTTAGAGAGGGAGGCCTATAAAAAATTTATGTTACCAACAAAGCACATCACGCACTGACTTCTGCAACTATGCCAACAAAGATTCTTTGGCATCAAAGGTATGGACACATCAATCATCCTGATTTATTGTTATTA
>ML792899.1:6366-23163 GCA_009831015.1 Picea engelmannii | reverse complement strand
GTTAAGATCGAGGAGAGTATGAACCGTCGGATCACTCTATGTCGGGAACATATCGTGACCGTCGGATTGCCTAACTACAAATGCATACTAAAGAAACACACTTTTACCTAACGACATATTAGACCAAGTAGATCTTAACTAAGTCCTAAGTGTCTAAATATCCTAACACTTCCTACAGATTATGAACAATAGTTCTGTTTGTTGAAATCAAACACAGACAATTCCTCCTTAGATGAGGCTCTCCACATTCCCAACACTTTAATGGCTTGCGGGGATTGTCTCCAAACTTATTCATCCCCAGGTTTACTAGTTTACCACTGCCTTGCTTATTCGGATGGTTGGAGTGAAAGTCCTTTCTCGGAAAACTTTTTGTTGTATTCCAATAAGGAGATAGTTGGTACCCCTTCTTCCGCTGGTTCATTCGCTCTTGTTTCTTATCCTTCCATGCTTTTGGGAACTCTACCCACTGTTTATACTGATCGTAGCACATTCGTGCCTTCCCGAATACTTCACTCAAGGATTTGGGGTTGTCAAATTCAATTCTGTCCTTGTAGGACTGTGGTAGACAACTTAGAAATCACTGATTTTTTACTTTATCCTCTCGGATGTACGGTATGAACATAACAACTCTAAAAATTTATTTATAGGGTCCTCCATTGCCATTTTTCCAAGTCATAACTCATAGAACTCTTTTGTCTTTCTTTAATAGTAACTTTCTGAAAGGTATTGTTTCTTGAAATACTTCTTAAAGTCAGACCATTCCAATTGTTTTTCCTTTAGGCCCTTGGCCAATTTCAGGTCCTGCCACCAAATGCTGGCCTTTCCTTTCAGATTGTAGATGGCCATTCTGACCTTCATATTGCTGGAATAGTTGTATATCTGGAAGTATTTTTTGATGTCCAACAACCATGCTTTAGATTCCTCTCCCGTCTTGGAGTCTCCATCAAAGGTAGTTGGTTTAATCTTTTTAAATTCTCCTACGAGGTGGTCTACTTGTTTTCTTTTTTTGTCAGACTTAGTTTTTTCTTCAGTTGAAGGTGTTCCATCCGACAAACTATCTCCTTTTTCTGTTTCCGGCCCTGAGTTCTTGGAAGCCCTTTTGCTGAATTCTTCCTCATGGTTATCATCTTTTGGGATTTTCTTGGTCACTGTACTGCGTAGCAGGACTTCATTTATCTCTTGTTTTTCCTATTGTTCTTTTTTCAATTTTTCATTATCCGCTTTGAAAATCTATAATTCAACAATAAGGTTCCTCATTGTTTCTAACACTTCTGTGGGTGAACTTCCGTCATTGTTGTATCTTGGATCTCTAGGGGGTTCTTGTTGTAGGTTTTCTCCCATCCTGATTTCTCCATCGTCCTAAGTTGCCATAATTAACACAAAACAGAAATAGCTTTCTGTTTGTAACCATAAGATTTTTTGTTATCTTTACATAAATCAAAATATATCTATCTATCTATCTATCTATCTATCTATATATCTATCTATCTATATATATAACTATACTAAGAAGCTATTGTATCCCTATTCAGGTCCAGTGTTGTCACCTTTTTGCTCTGATACCATATGTAATGTACCTCAAAATTTACATAATTTTTTTTTTTTAATTGGGGACGTTGAGTTGGTTTTGTGTCCTTGAGGCTTTTCAGTCACTTGTCAACCCTAAAGTACATCAGTCTTATTGCCTTTCACTCCTCTATCCTCTTTAATATAAAGTCACCACTTCCTATTTCGGTATTGTGTTGTATACAAACATAGGTCCATAACTAGGGACATCTCGTTTCATTGCAACTTATTATTAACTGTTGTTTCATTTCCAAAGCCACTTTATGATATGGAGATGTAGCTACTAAGAGTCTCTATCATACAATGCGAGGTTATATATGTAAGGCCTTATGATGCTCAATCCGATATATGTATATATCATTATAAGATCAACATGGAGAAGCTAACACTATTCGAAAACAAAGGTTATAATGGGTATAACCTCGGACATTAAACTTGCACCTTGAAAATAAAGTGCGTAGAGGATTAACTTGTGAAGGTTATGGTTACGATCGTACTAAAAAACTACTCGTTAGGTAACGACAAGGGCTATCCACCTCGGGTGTTTAATGCAAGGTATTTGGGTTCAACATATAACGGTGCAGTAAGAAATCCATCCAGTTACCTCGCCATTAATACTCTTAGCAACCGATACAGGTGGAAACCCTTGTGCCTTAAAGGCCTATCTACACATTTAAAGCACCTAGGATATCTCTATTCAATTCAGAGCTTGACTGGTGTGCCCTAAGGAGATGTCAAAACTTACCCTATGATCACATGGTCCAAGTACGAAAACCTCCTCCCCTTTACTCCATTTGTAGGTTACTCCCATACTTTCACTCTCATTCTAGTTTTGGTTTGGTGAATGAGGAAGCACCGTCTCAGTCCATGTTTTGTTTTCACTCTAGTTATGGTTTAGTGAAGGAGGGGGAGTCTTTACAAACCATTCCTTTGTTTGGATTTAACATCGTCGCCAAGAGTTCACAGTTCTAGCTCTTGTGCTAGATGGGTGGAGATTCTAGGTGGCACTCCTCGACAACAACTCTATGCAGGTAAGTTTACCTTTGGCTATTCTTTTATTTACGCATTCGAATCCTTCTACCTTGTATGTAGGTCTATGCATACCTCTGTTCTTGGTTAGTCCTCGATAGTATCATCGTTTTACTTATAGGGTACTGTGGTAAAAAGGAGTCAAGGTCTCTTGGCAAGGTTTTGGGTCCTATCATAGTTTTACCCCCTGTCACTGCACCATTCATCCTGTCGAGACCGAGCCATTCCTCTTGTGAAGGAATGTATCACGGCGTCTGTTATAAAAGTGCACTCAAAATATTCATTTTGATGTAACCCTTGTTATTGGACTTGGTTTCCTCCGTTGGTTAGTCGTTTGGCACATCAATGATCTTCTGTGTTTGACTCTAGTGTTCGCTAATTTAATTTATTAGAAGCAAAGTTTCCAAAGGTCGAAAGCGTTTAAATCCTTTCTATTTATGTTTGAAAAGTTACAATGGTTTTATATTTACCCTGTTCGTTATACGCCTTTCATTTTTTTTACCTGCAATATTTCTTTGGATTAGACACTGGTATCTATTACTAATGATGGACCCCTTGATGTGCGATGGTACCCATCAGGGAGGCACGAAATCCTCTTCCCTTTTCGGTTCAGGAGGTGTAGTGCGATGGTAGAAGGCACAAATCCTCTGCTTTAGTTAAGTATTCACCGACCCCCTTTCTAGTTACTTTCTATTCTGTAACTTAAACATATTATTATGGTGGTTATGTTATAATGCTTCTCATTATTTTGTGTAGGTGTGGACACGCCAAAGCATGGGAACACCCTCTTCACTCCTTCAAGAGGTATTCGGGTTCCAACACAGTATCTAAGTTATTTCGAGATTACATACACCACTGGTCCAGGCTCTGTTCCGTTCCTAATGTCTAAGTATTTTTAATTCCAAGTTCCGTGATAGTTGATATGAGGTACGCCCTGCCCAGTTTGTGCCTGGTTGGACTTTGATAGCTAGACAACCATTCTATTAAGTAAATTGTTCATTATACATCGTGTGTTAATTTGTTGTGGATACAGGATTCTAAAATGCTCTCCTCTATATATTTCGAGAATGGTTTTGATACTACAGCTTCGAATTCTTTCCTGAGCTATTCTCGCTATTTTTTTGTTTCCAGAATTGAATCTTATTATTTATTGTACAGTCCCTTTTCCGAAATGATTCGACCATGCATAGCGATATGCTTAAGGGTTTTTGTTCTTTTACCAGAAAATGTGCGATGATTCCTGGATTCCGTTTATACTTATATTTGATGTAAAATTTAGTTTTGGGTTTATGCATCATAAGCTATTTACCTTCTGTTTCAATTATCATTATTGAATAAGCCTTTAAAGGTATTCTCACCAAAGAATAGATAGCATTGTTACTAGTTTTGGATTTATGCATCATGTACTATTTACCTTCTGTTTTCTATTACCATTATTGAATAAGCCCTTATAGGTCTGCTCACCAGAAAAATAGATAGGATTGTTATTACAACAGAAAATTGTGGTTTATGCTGTAGGTATGCCTTTGATTAACATAGTCATTCCTAACTTACTGTCATATCTATCTTGAATTATATATATATATATATAGTCTTCCTGTAATGGGGTCCATGGAGTTTTTCCCTTTTCTTTGGAATAAATTTCCTACTTATATGATTATCTATCCACTTAGTTCTTCAGGATTCTGATGTAGTTAGTTTACTCTAGTGTCATTGCTCGACTGTCGCAGAATGCCCATTACAATATATATCTATATATGTCGGTTCATAAAAATAACTATACAGGTTTACATGTATATCGAATAGTACTTCAATGTTGTAGGGTATATTTGTTTGATTAAGAATGGTATACTCATTCGAGGGGGCTCACTGTATACTATAAGAATCTACAGGAAATGAAATCCGCCACAGCTATTGGTGCACGTGGCTTCCAGTATGTACGCAACAATCTTATTTCATTTTACTTGGCATAATTAACTAAGAAGATAACGATAGTCTGAAATCCAGTATGTTATGGGGTTTGTAACTACTATAGAATTCATTTCGTCGTTTGGTACATTCCAATATCTTAGTCATTACTCAGCATCACATCTAAATAAAAGAGTCCATTTCTAGCCAATAACTATGAAGTAAAATGCTAGATCTTTCCCCACAACATTCAACCAGAAATTCATACAAGGAGTAAACTGATTACAACACATAACATTTGACTAGGATAAGGTAGAGTTACATATTTGATCCAAATTTATGGGAAGACAAAGGGAACAACCACGTTCCTCCCAAACATAGAACATGGCGGCCAATCTACTTGCCCGATTCACCCCCTAGCCTGACCATGAGTCCATGAGGGCGAATTTGAAAATCTCCTCTCCAGCAATGTCCTTCAATTCCAGTAGTATCCCTCTTTCCTCACACTCACACAGTAGTGCTCATAACAACAAGGAAAAAATTCCGTAGTCTTCTTTCTCCAGCATACTTGGTAGTGTCCTGCCTCCTCACATATGCTCTTTATTAGTTTGCTTAGGAATTTTTGCCTCCCTTGGGGAATTTTCGCAGCTTTCTAAATCCTTGATTTTCAGGGGCTTCCATTGTCCAAATCACCGATTTTCCACTTGTAACAATTATCCTAGAGTTAATTCCAATGTGTTCTCCACTCATGGAGTCATGGTCAGCTAAATTTAACATGGTTATTCCATTTGTCCTCCTGCAATCAATATAAAATATTCTATTTTTTTTTTTCATACAAGTGTCATAGTCAAGTATCTAGTTGGGACAAATTAGATCTCTTCCCAATAGTCAAAATCATTTATTACAATTATAAAATTCGAAATTCAGAATTTCCATAAATGGCAAAAAATTTTCCAATTTCGAATTTACTAAAAACAGAAATAAATTTTCAGCAATTTAGATTCTAAATATTTTTTTGTTAATTTCTTTATTTTTGGGGATGTCACATGCCCGGTTCCATAAGACACTATCACACATCCTCTAGTTACCGCATCCCATTCTCATACCGAACCAACAATGAAAGATTGTTATAATTTACCCCAGATTACCTCTCAGTTTTCCCGGACAGCGATTCGTAAACACAGAGATCACCCGGTGACTTACCACTCTGATACCCTGTCCTTTGCAAAATTTATTAACCGAAACTACGCCAAAGAATTCCACCTCCTATTTCCATATTTACAGAAGTGGAACCCTGTAATGATCCCAAGCCATTATGCAAGGATCATCACTTGTTTTGGTGCCTTTTAAAACTTTTTCTGGTTGTGGTATTTCGTCAAACAGTTTGCTGATCTATTAGTTTAGATGTGTGTATGCAGGAAATAACAGAAAGAGATAACCATGGAACATACCTCAACCATATGCAATAAAATAGACAAGCCAAAACATCTCAATTCTTCTTTATTCATAAAATAGAGAAGCCTGCTACAATAAAGATGCTGATCTGGAATGCTCAACAGATGGCCAAGAAGATAGACAATAGATAAGAGATGCTACAAAATTCTTCTGCTAATACAAAATATGCCTCCAAAGGCTGAATAAGAAATGAATCTCAATACAAGAAGATCTGAATGCCAAACTCTACAACTGAAGAATGCCATGCTCCAATAGAAGGCTAAAACCCTCAATAACTCGGCCCTGCTGCCAAAAGTGTCCAATCACCCTAATAAATATGCCAGCTGATAGATCGGGTGATGGTAAGAACAACCCAGGTGACCGAATCTCCAAGATCCCTCTCAATCTATGTAGATCTGAAATTCCCCACTAAATGGTGCACCCCACTTGATGACTGAAACCCAAGATAATTCGGCCCTGCTGAAGGAGGCCTCCAAATGATATGAAACTCTCCAGAAATATAGATCGGAACACTACAAGTCACTAGGTGAAGTCTCAAGGTCAGATCTGTAGTGTAACCCCTCCAAACGGACTAGATCTGGATCTCAAAAACGCCCTACTTCTCTTCAATTCGCCCCACTGCTCAAGAAATAATTTGAGCCATAAAAGTGTCTCAGAAAGCACTAGATCTGATGTCCAAGACCCTGCAATGGAAACCCAAGTGATAGAATCCTCAATGGCCCTGCCAATCTCCTACAATGAATTTCTCTCCAAAGATGGTGCGCCCCTCTTGCTGGAATCCCTCAACTGGTGCGCCCTCTCTCTATATGCATATGAAAGTGATGTAGAATCCTCCTGCAACTGAGTAGATCTGGAACTAGAATGGTTTGGGAGGGTATTGCATCCCCGAGACCAAGCTAGGGACAATACAGGTTGAATCTTTCACCACCGAATCATCCTCTAGGGTTTGTTATGTCAAAACCCTCAAAATCCCCCAAGAGATGGGCTCACTAGCTAAAGCCAAATATCAAAATAAGATCATACATACATGAATAATGAGAAGAGGCCCTTGCCTTTCATTTATTCTTTTGGCTCACCTTGTCCCTCCAAAGTGACTTTCATTTTATTAATATTTAATTAATTAATTAAATCATTTTAATTAATTAATTAACCTTTTTACCTCTAAAAAGCTCCTTATCTCTCCTTGTGGCTTCCCTAGCCACTAAAAGTCACTTCTAGCCATCCCATCCTGTAGTGTTGCTTCTCCCTATTCCAATGAGCTATTACACTGAGAGGTTCCTCCAAGTAATGTGCCCAAAATGACCTCTTTAGTGAATTTCATTGACTTATAGCTCAAAATAGTCAAAATCATGGAAATCATCGGAATGCAACGGAACCAAAGACAACCTGTGCGGAATGGCTCATAATGATGAAATATGATGAGCACTGCAAGCTGGACCCCACAATGCCTCTCAATAACCCCTGTACTCATTATAACCTCCATTTGGCTACTCTGGTCATCATAACCCTCTGCACTGTGCTGATGTCCCAAAGTGGGGACATTATAGTCCTCCCTACTAGAAAATTGCTTGTCCTCAAGAAATAACCAAATCATCTCAATTAAAATACTAGGATCCCATGTCCACCTGTGGGATACATAGTAGAACTCATCCAAAGACGAACAATAGTACACTCCACCCCCTGGATCCCATATTAGGAAGTGAACTGCAATACTCTGTGAAGCATAGTCCTGAAAGATATCAACCCTGTGAACCTCCTGCATATGACACATGGCCTCATCTCAGAATGAGTCCATCCTCCAAATCTCTACCAAGATCCACACAGCCTCCATCAACTGCACATGCTGATGCCAAAATGAGGTACTGCAAGACCTCCGTGAGACACCCGCAAGCAGTGTGCTCCTCTCAACACTAAAGCTCAATGGAAAGTTAGAATAACTTTCCCCTGCAATGGTCCACTCTCCTCTGTCGGTCAATGAACTGCTCAATCCTGTAGTCCATGGGTCCCATGCTAACCTCTGTCAAAGATCCTCATGACGACATTTCACTACTATGACCACGACTGCCTATCCCCTGGATACATACTGGATCCTCCTCACCTAGATCCTCAAGCTGAAATACCTGTTACCACTGAACCTGCTGCCCAGAAACTGTATCGGCATAGACACCAATGTAGAAGAAGTACCTTTCCAAACATCCCCATGCCCTATCATGATGACCAAGCAGGAGGAAAGGTCTCGCCCCATAGGACAAGTACCTGCAGACCCACTCCAAACCAAACCAAGGTGGAGTGTGTGGCTCTCGAGTGCAACCTGGGTCCACATGAATTGAAACATCCAACTCACCCAATGAACTCCCAGATCCCATGGAAAACTTGGAAGTTTACCACTTCCAATCTCGTCTAACTGCTCATGTGTGAGATTGATCACTGTCAGAATCCCTCTGTGCTCATCTGCTATCCTCTTCATGCTGTTGTCAATGGTAAATATGTCGAATAAGGATAACATGCATATCTACAGCTGACTGTAGGATGGGAAGGCGTCACATGCTTGGGTCAATCCCAAGGATTCGACCAGAAGCTCGTCCATCGATATCCATGATAAATACTCTCCTGTGGACACCACCGAATCCCAACCATCCAGTACAACCGGAAGTAACTCCTCCAAGTACTTCTCAACCAACCTCCATCTCTCATTTCCCATGCAACTACTAATATGGTGAAGGTGATCTCTCATAACTAGGTGTTGTTGCAATGGAGTGGCATCTGCATGCTCCCCTATGTGTGTCTCCTCCCTGCAAGGCACTATACCCCTCTAAATGCCACCATACATCTCGACATGTACATGTGAGCTATCACTCATCACTGTATTCTCCGGTATACTCATGTCATCTCCCGTAGACTCATGTTGCATCATAGATCCTGGGCATACTGCTGGATCAACCTCTACATGGAGGTCAACCTCTCTCGGAACACCAATGGAAGTGACCTCCATCAACGGGTGCTCCTCTTCTAGGTCACCAACATCCTCTATCAATGTGTCTAAAAGATACATATGAGGGTCCACTAAGACATATGAAGTGGGTCTCTGACGAATCTCCTCAAGCGACTCATCTGATCTAGACTCTGATTCTTGAAGGGTTGTCTGTGTGCCTCTCAAGAATCCTCAAGTGCTCTCCAACTCCTGAGTGAGTCGGTCCATCTCCAGCTCCTGCTCCCTCAGAGCCTCATGATACATATCACTAATCCTCAATGGGTAGTCCTGGCCAATCAACAACTGCTAGTGATCGGTCCTCATCACAGATACTCTCTCCTTGAGAGTATGAAAATCCTCCATGGCAATCTCCTCATCTGAACTACCATGTGCCACTGATGTTGTCCAACCGTAATCTATCATCACTGCATGCATATCATCAGTATGTCTAGTGGCTATCCTGATCATAGTCTCACTAACTCTCAACTGTACTGCTAAGTGGTGTGACTCCTGATCATGGTCATGCTGAGGTGCCATCTCAGACCCCTCACTGCTAGTGTCAGTTCTACTAGTGTCAACTCTGGAATCCAAAAAATCACCCTCTGCATAAGATGACGTGTTGAACTATCCATTGTCTCTTCTACTGCTGGTTACTCCTGTATGCCAGTGCATCCCATCACTAGATGCCATCTCCTGCTGACTCACATTGTATCCTGTATGAGCAACTGTATCCTCCTGTGCACTCAACCTTCTACTATCATCTACGCCTTGATCCCATATAGATGTATCCAGACTCGTTCTATGGTCATCCTGACTGCTAAAGAGTGCATCCTCATCCAGGCAATCTGATCCTGGAAGTAAGTGCTCCATCCACCTGTCAACCTCTACAATCTGCTCAACCAATGGAGTCTCCAAAAGCTGTGACTCCATCTCCTCTAGCTGACCTGTATGTGTGAGGTCAACTGCCTATACGTCCTGTACCCCCTCCTGGATTTGTGGGTCTACATGTCCATGGTGTGCATCCCTCACACTAGGCTCATCCATCCTACCTAACATGCCATTGATCTCCTCATGTGACCTGGCTATCATGGGTGTCTGAACATGTGACAGATGTGTCACGGCCCCCATAAGAAGCTCATCATCTCTAGGTGCTAACACATGTGACTCCTCACTAGTGTCACCACTCTGCTGAGGTGTAAGGTCATCAATGGTATGTGACGTGTCTACCGAGACACTGGTGCTATCGTCCTATCCATCCATCTCCCTATCCACTACGCAAGAGTCATCATCCTCCTCAAGTGTGCAAGCATCACTAGCCTCTATGCAAGAGTCATCATCACTATCCTCTGAGGTAGAGTCACTATCACTAGCCTCTGTGAAAGAGTCACTGTCATCATCTGACTGCTCTGAATCCACATCTATCGCTCCATCCTCACACACCTCATCATCACTGTCATGACATGCCTCAATAATGCGCTCCTGATCCTTACCCCTGCACCTATCATCTGGTTCCCACGGCCCCTTGCAACTGTGGCAAGGTTGTGTGCTCCTACTGGGCGTGGGGTTTCTCTGTTCTTCCCACCATCTAGCTGCTTCTTTTCTCTTCTTATCTGCTATGATGATCCCCTCTAAAATATCCCATTTTCTCCAATGGGGATTTCTATAGGCTGCATACTGTTGGAAGGTTATTATAGCCTTAGTTTCCTCGCTAAGGTCGTGATACATTATCTCCAAACATGATATCTTAAAGGATATCCTATCCATGTCCTTCCAACTATCCATAAATACCCCTTAGGTTTGCAGGATTTAAGCTCTGATACCACTGTAATGATCCCAAGCCATTATGCAAGGATCATCACTTGTTTTGGTGTCTTTTAAAACTTTTTCTGGTTGTGGTATTTTGTCAAACAGTTTGTTGATCTATTAGTTTAGATGTGTGTATGCAGGAAATAACAGAAAGAGATAACCATGGAACATACCTCAACCATATGCAATAAAATAGACAAGCCAAAACATCTCAATTATTCTTTATCCATAAAATAGAGAAGCCTACTACAATGAAGATGTCGATCTGGAATGCTTAACAGATGGCCAAGAAGATAGACAATAGATAAGAGATGCTACAAAATTCTCCCGCTAATACAAAAGATGCCTCCAAAGGCTGAATAATAAATGAAGCTCAATACAAGCAGATCTAAATGCCAAACTCTCCAGCTGAATAATGCCACGCTCCAATAGAAGGCTGAAACACTCAATAACTCGGCCCTGCTGCCAAAAGTGTTTAATCACCATAAGAAACATGCCAACTGATAGATCGGGTGACGGTAAAAACAACCCAGGTGACCGAATCTCCAAGATCCCTCTCAATCTCTGTAGATCTGAAATTCCCCATTGAATGGTGCACCCCACTGGATGACTGAAACCCTAGATAATTCGGCCCTGTTGAAGGAGGCCTCCAAATGCTCTGAAAATCTCCAGAAATATAGATCAGGACACTACAAGTCACTAGGTGAAGTCTGAGGGTCAAATCTGAAGTGTAAACCCTCCAAACGGACTAGATCTGGATCTCAAAAACGCCCTCCTTCTCTTCAATTCGCCCCACTGCTCAAGAAATAATATGAGCCATAAAAGTGTCTCAGAAAGCACTAGATCTGATGCCCAAGGCCCTRTAATGAAAACCCAAGTGATAGAATCCTCAACGGCCCTACCAATCTCCTACAACGAATCTCTCTCCAAAGATGGTGTGCCCCTCTTGCTGGAATYCCTTAACTGGTGCGCCCTCTCTCTATCTGCATATGAAAGTGATGTAGAATCCTCCTGCAACTGAGTAGATCTGGAACTAGAATGGTGTGGGAGAGTATTGCATCTCCGAGACCAATCTTGGGACAAGATAGGTGAAATCTTTCACCACCGAATCGTCCTCTAGGGTTTGTTATGTCAAAACCCTCAAAACCCCCAAGAGATGGGCTCACTAGCTAAAGCCATATATCAAAATAAGATCATACATACATGAATAATGAGAAGAGGCCCTTGCCTTTCCTTTATACTTTTGGCTCACCTTGTCCCTCCAAAGTGACTTTCATTTTATTAATATTTAATTAATTAATTAAATCATTTTAATTAATTAATTAACCTTTTTACCTCTAAAAAGCTCCTTATCTCTCCTTGTGGCTTCCCTAGCAACTAAAAGTCACTTCTAGCCATCCCATCCTATAGTGTTTCTTCTCCCGATTCCAATGAGCTATTACACTGAGAGGTTCCTCCAAGTAATGTGCCCAAAATGACCTCTTCAGTGAACTTCATTGACTTATAGCTCAAAATAGTCAAAATCATGGAAATCGTCGGAATGCAACGGAACCAAAGCCAACCTGTATGGAATGGCTGATAATGATGGAATATGATGAGCACTGCAAGCTGGACCCCACAATGCCTCTCAATAACCCCTGTACTCGCTATAACCTCCATCTGGCTACTCTGGTCATCATAACCCTCTGCACTGTGTTGATGTCCCAAAGTGGGGACATTACAAACCCTTGCAAGAAGGTCATGCATGCTTCCATAGACTTCTTATGTTTTGAGGTCTTTCTTGGATTTCAGTCCCAAGATCCCACAAAGCTTCCTCTCATTTTTCATACGCTTGAATCATCAAATCAACTTTGGAAACAAAAAGCCTACCATAGTGGCATTCATAATTTATCACAGATACACACTCCAGTCATAGCTTCCTTTCAAATAACATCAGATTATGCCAAGAAACATCATGGTTCTTACGTGGTCGATCAACAATGCCAAATTCCACAGAGAGGACAGGTGCATGACACTAGTGACAGTGCAATGAAAGTTCCCTCCATTGGTGGCGGAAGCAGGGACGCTTCTGTATCTAAACAAAGGAGGAGTTGGAGCAATAAGACAAGATTGAAACCTTCCTAACAGGGCGCATAGCAAGTCCGAGTCATCTGCAACAAGATAGAGGAGAAGTAAAAGTAATACTATGTCTAGTTTAGGTTAGCATCAATCAATATTTTTGGAATAAAGCATATGTCGGTATAAGTAATAATGGCAATGCATAATTTTTATGTAAGAGTTAGTATGTCAATAAATCTCGTGGGAAAGTTCTATTGCGTATCAGATTGCGCAGAGAATATCAAAGAGATAATACGAATGGAGAAGTTTTTTTGTAGCCTGCGTTCTCTAATTATTTTTTTGTGTAGCCCTCGTTCTCAAGAGATAAAGACACCCTCTCACTCAGATCATGAGGAGAGTTTATGCTCAAGGTTTTGGGGAAGATATTTCAGGGACAACAGAATATCTGAGATATTGGAGAGATAGTCTAGCACTACAAAGCAGCTAGGTAGGTTTGGAAAATACAATATGTTGTATCTTTTGTAAGTGCAAGCCTGAGGTGATTATTGCATGAAGACTAATATAATATGATAGTCCACTGGCCTAGGGATTGGGTGAACCACGTTAAAATACCATGTCGAATGTGTTTTTTGATGTGATTATTCATGGATGTTATGTTTATGCGTGATTAGTATAGATCTATTTAACATATGATTGATGCACAAAAATAATGAATGATTAAGTGGGTTGGTTATATCGCGATCTATGTTATATTGTTTCTTCACACTATGGTTTAGGGTAATGAATGAATCTTACATGGGTTAATGTCGCATAATTGTTATGGTGAAAGCAATGAACTTTTAGTCAATGGAAGTTGTGGATAGGGTTTTTTCACTGATAAAAGGAAGTTAAATAAGGATAATGTGCAGATGGTGAATAAGTATTAATGGTTATCTTGATAGCCTCACATCCCCTCATATATGTAGAAAATTGGTTCCTGCAGCCCTAGTAAATGCTTTGGGTGAGAATTCAGGTGATGTCGAAAGCCCTTGTATCTAAAGGGTTTTGTTGGTTGAATAACTTGAACCCTGGGTCTTATAACTGCACATCAACAAATGGTGAGCACCTTTTATTTCTTGAGAGTTTGGAAGCACTAGATGCACTAGAACAATGGAAATTGGTTTTGCAATCATTTTTTTATCTACCCTAAGGAGGTGCACCTAACGATAGTGAAGAGCACGAGTGCATAATGTTAATGAGCACCGGTGAGATTTATTCGGTGCATGCATTTTGTATTATAAAGTAGGGTGTTGTGTTTGAGCATTAACCCATGGGTGTGTTGAGTTTCATGTATGACCCACTGTGATTGGTTAAACTAGATGCAACACTACATTAAATTTTATATATCATTGAGCTAGTGGTGCGGTTAATGAAGTGAAATGTACCGATGCGAGTGGAAGTCCATTGTGCACCAGTTTCAAGGCATTTTGAAGGATGCACTCTTTTGTTTTTGTATAATTTATCGTGGTGCTCTTGATTGAATGACACTAGTGTGTACATATATATGAGTTGCACTAAAAATATTGATCACAGTGAATTTTACACAGTACGTACTGGTGATGCTTCTCATTGTGAATTTAACATAGTACACACTACTTGAGGGAGAGCCGAAGTGTTCAAGATCACCACGCAAAATTGAAAAAAATTCCAAATTTCAAGCTAAATTCTAATTTTGATTGGATGAAAATGAAAATAGTAAGGTAACAAATAATTTACCTGTCCTCTCTTCTGCTCTAAGGAGGCATGGTTAAACATTTGAGAGGAAATGAAAATTCGTGATAATTTAAAAAATTTGGAAATGTGTGAAATCCACCAATGGAGCTATCCAAGTCAGTGTAGAGCACCGAAAACATGGTATCTTACGAAGAAATGTGAGCATCAATTATTGCTTCAGAGTTTGCAAGAAAATCTATTTGGATTTATTTATTTATTTTCCCTACTATGCTATACGTGACGACAATGAGGTAGTGTTCAATGGAAGAGATGTGATTTATATGGTGCATGTGTTTTTATTATAAAGTATGGTGGTGCTTTTGAACATTGAAATACCTATACATTATTGTTCATGTGCATCGGTGCGTATATATCTTAAAGGCACACCAAACCAAAAGCCTCCACAAAAACCTTCAGTTGCCTCCTCCTCTACTAACAACCTCCGTGATAAATAGCTAAGGGATAAATTTTCCAAGGAGGTTCTATAAAATCCTCTGCAATAAGGTGTTCTCTTTGTAGTGATTGCAAATCCTTTCTCCCTCACTTCATGGGGTTGGTTACATGAATTCCATTATTCTTTTGAATTTTGTTGACCATACATCATTTTTAGGAGGATTTTGGTATTGTTTACGGAGGGCACACTTGTTATCTATCACCTTTGAAAACACATGTGGCATATTTGAGCATATTTTGGATGGCACGCCTAATTTGGAGGGTTTATTTGATGGTTTTATGACTACATGTTGTATTCCACCCATGGTTTTTTCTAAACTCATGGTTTGATCTAGAACATTGTATTGAATCATTGTATTTAGAAGAATCTTTATCTATGTAAGGAGGGATCCTCCTCTCTTTTTTTTTAGAGTTGGAGAATAAAGAAATCACTTGGCCTAATTTTTTTATTTGTGTTATTTGTTCATCTTGGTATCTTTCTTGAGGATTTTTTAGAGTTAGAAAGATTAGTTGATGCAATAAGTGAAGTTGGATGCAAGAGCTAGCAATAAGCTACAAGATGAGAAAATTGATACAATTAGAAGAGCTTCATGAGGTAAAACAAATATTTTCCTTCATAGTCTTTAGCCATTTATTTTTAGATTTGTCGTATTGAGTTTGCAGATCTTCATTTGATTTCTTTCTCTTACACCAGTAAAGAAATAGAGGCTACTTCTTGTTACTTGGAGGAGCTATTATACACTCCTCTCTCCACTAATATATCAAAGCATCGAAGTATATCTTCGGTTAATTTCTTGGGTAGACTTTAGGGTTTCCTAGAATCCCCAAACTTAACACAAGGATCAATCCTCAAGAAGTGTTAGGTTGACCCCATAGACCATAAGAGGTTAGGCACTCGCATTTTATCCTTATTCTCTCTCAGCCACATTAAAAATTCATCTTTTTCTTTACTTTTTAATTTTAAATAAATTTAGGTTTTAAATATATCATATCCTTAGATCGAGAGTGTTTCTTTCAAATCTTGAACCAAATGATAGATCTAGATTGGGTTTGAGTTTTATTTTGGTAAGTCATGTTGTTTATTTGATACAAACTAATTTGGATGACTACACGTGTGTTAGATCTATTGTTTAATGAACATATCAAATGCCATACTAGCTGATTTTGTTAAAGATCAAGTGGATATATATGTTCCTTAGGGTTTATGTTAAATTCAATATATTTATGTTCATATTGGTTCAAATTTCCACCTGAAAAGTAGCTGATTTTGTTAAAGATAAAGTGGATATATATGTTCCTTGGGGTTTATGTTAAATTCAAAATATTTATGTTCATATTGGTTCAAATTTCCACCTAAAACATAATTGACACAAGTAACTATAATCTAATGTTTGAGTAAACCATTTTGCAGTTATATTTCCAGGTTTTATTTTCTGAATAAGGGTTTAAAAAGGGGAAGTGAATCTATTTTCTTTCACACGGTGGCATAGGTACCTAATGATTTGGCAACAACTCACTAATCTAAGCCATGATTTGTACTAAATATAATCTATATATTCACTTCTAGGAAATCGATGAAGAATTTTTCAATACAACCTACTTGATTAACCAAATGACTGTTGTCCAAGTTGTTGTTACAATTTGTCTCATGCTTCCGAATTGGTGATTTCTTACGAGTGAAAATATTTGGTACAAATGATTTAAATAGATATATCTCCACTAATTAATTTTATTCCACGTTTCCTAAATTTTTGTTATCAATCTTTAACTCCTGAAAGGATTAGATGCAGGTTTTGATC
>ML792898.1:574357-585634 GCA_009831015.1 Picea engelmannii | reverse complement strand
ACTGATCCCTGACACCAGAAGTAGCAAGCCCTATGCTATGGTCACAGAATTATTTATCCGAGACACTGTAGACAGAGAGTTACTTGACCCATCCGTAGAGAACCAACGACCACAATCACCAAGGATCTGCCCATCATTCTGAAAAGAGGCTCTTACCAGGGAATGAATCCCATCAGTTGTGACGATTGATAGGAAGTCAAGTGGGAGGACTCCCTAGAAGGAGTCAAAGCGAATAAAAAAAGTGGGACATTGCCGAATTCTGGCACTTTAAGAGACAGCCTGGTATCTTGAACTGACGTTGAAGGAAGTCTGTCGAACTAGAGGACGAATCTATTCTCATTAACCAAGTATTTGATGGATTGGATGTGTGGTATAGGGCAAGTTGCGAGGTGATTGAACTTGTATCGGATTGATGATCGATTAGGGGCAAGTTGCGAGGTGATTGAACTTGTATTGGATTGATGATCGATTAGGGGCAAGTTGCGAGGTGATTGAACTTGTATTGTATTGATAATCAGATCTGGGTCTAAAATATTTCAAGTGGGGGTGGATGTGGTCCAGTGTAAGTCCAGGGTGATTTCGATAGATGGCATAGAAATGTCCCTTGTAGCACAGTTGCTTAACCAAAAGATAGTTGTACGCAGAATTTCTGAAAAAAACTCTATCATAAATCTGGAGGTAACTGTGAGTTCCAAAGGGGTGGCAGGTGCAGGGTGATCGTTCTTGATCCCAATGGAAAACAAGAAGTAAGTTTCAAATGGGGCATGGGTGGAGCTACCAATAATCTGGCTGAGGCACTAGCTCTCTATCAAGGGCTTAAGATTCTTGACCCAAGGCAAATAATGAACTTAATAGTCATTGGAAACTCAACAATAATAATAAAACTCATGCGTTGCTCTTCTTCCTGCAATGGCAATCTAGCAAGGCTCATTCTGTGAATCCAAAAAAAGGCCAAGCACTTTGAATCTATAGAGTATTTTCATGTTCTAAGAAATTGAAATCGACGGGCCGACCATTTGGCCTATGAGGCCTCTTGCTTGGAAAGTGGAACCCTTAGGTCGAAAGGGGGGGTATCCTTCTCCCCAATACCTTAATCACATTAGAATGAATAATCCAAAGTTTTGCATGCCATTCACTATCCAAGCCCAGTGGCATATCAAATTTAAAACGAAAGGATGGGAACCAAAGGTCATCATAACCCATGTACCCTCACACGCTCTGAGTTTAATAGAGAAGTGGCCTTTTCAATTGGGATTTATTGTGCCTTCGGGCACATGTAGGATAACAGAGCCCGATTTTTTCATGTCTGCACTAGGTGGCTGGTTTTTGAGATTCACCCATCAGCTCAACCTTGACCAGGAAGCACCCCTCCTTAGCATGTGTCTGGTGTTTTCTTGGAGGTGCCCCTTCTCAACCCTAGCAGCAGATGAAGTTAGTTGCTCCATTAATTATTCAATTATAGTATTTTCCCCTGTGTTTTTGGGTATCAAATTGATGGTGGAATTAGAGTGGTTCTCAACATCGGAAAAGGATTTTAAAATGGGAAATTGGAACTGGTGGATTTTGAGTGGTTCTCTATGGGGCTTGGAATACATAGCAAACCATAATGATCCAAGGCATTTCCCTTTGTGTGAGATTTCGGACATCCATTGCATATTACGAAGACAAAAGGCTCCTATTGTAGACAATAGGGGACTTCAATTTTCTCTACTACAGGTAGAATTCATGCTAAGGAGGAAAATCATAGCAATGGGTTAGCAGTTATAATGGAGACTCCATTGTTGCAGAAGAGACAAATAGATAATTTAGAGGCCGAGTGCAATGTTATAGGTTTCAAATTTGGCTATGAGTTTTCAATCCACTATCTCCAACTCATAATGTCTATTGGCTCAGGGGTTGAAGAAAACAATGAGAAGTTATATGTTCACCAAATGCCTAGAGATGTAGACATGGTTGGCATGGACTAGGATTCTCGACCTTCTCCTATGGAACAAGAGGAAGCATATAGCGAGCACGATTTTAATTAATTCCAGGTTTTATCATGTTTTAAAAAGTTTGTCTGGTTTTAGTTGTATTTTACAGGCTTTATACCTGTAAAATATTTTGGACATCCTCTACAAAGGATAGTAATGTCTTTTTTGTAGTTAATTTTCAAGTTTTTGGACAATTCCTGAACTATAGACTATGGGATAATCCATTCTATTTTTGTATTATTGTGTTGTCCAGTGAAGCTGTAGTTATTTTCTAATACAAAAATTAACCGTTTTTGTTTAAAAAAATTGAGTTCCAATTCCCAGGAGGTGTTGTTGCATGCAACAACTCCACATACAGGAACCAAAAGATCAGGTGTTTTGGTTAAGGATCCATATCCACAAGTAAAAGATATGGTTTGAGTTCCTAACGCAAGAGAATCACTAGTCTAACTGTTGATTTAGCGCAAGATCCCAAAAAAAGGATCTTAACCCACATGTCATAGGAATAAAAGATTATGGTTTGGTGTTTTGGTTAAGGATCCATAACCATAGGTAATCGATATTGACTTCTTGAATTTCTAAAGAAGAAGAGAATCACCAATTTGACTGTGGATTTATCGCAAGATCCCCCAAAGAGGATCTGAACCCAGATGTTTCCCAGTTCCATCATCCGAAAGAAGCAAAGTCAATGCAACCCATTCATTTTCTACTATTGTTGGGAACTAGCTACCAAGCACTAAAGTAATATTTGCAACATGGTTTTTTTAAAGAGGGCCCAAGAATGAACACAAAGTAACACTTCAGAAGAAGCCATCTCTGAGCATCCATATGTGTTATCTAGAGATACAAAAGCAGAAGTAGCTCCTAGAATAGTTAGAGCAACATATCTCCACAAGCTAAAGGCCAAATGACTCACTAATGCTTTTATGCTGAGAATTTGGCCTTGGGAGATGAAAGGTGTTGGTACTCCAACTCCTACCATGTTGGCATTTGGGAGCAAAAGAACACAAAAATTATTACCCCCATTTGAACAAGGTGTTGGAGATGTTACATTGTGGTAACAATGCATAAGTTCGGACAATGACACCTTTAAAACCCTTTGGAAATCACAATTATCAATAAAACAAGAACTTCTTTCAAAACCAGGGGTGTATCCAGACTTACTAAGGTTGGAACTTTGGTGCACAGACATGATTCTCAGGATAAAGAGATTGGGGAAGAAGAAGTTAAGAAAAACAACGAAGAGAATCCAAAGCAGAATGATCAAGTAACACCTGAAATACTGGTCAAGACCATGAGGAACATGCAATAGCAAGTGTGTAGTTATTGGGAGAACTTCCAAAGCACGTCAAAATGCAGAAGCAACTATACCATAGTGAGAAGTCCAAAACAAGATTCTGATGAAGGGGGTCTAGTTCATCTTCCAGCACTAAAGTTAATGACTAGTCACCCAATTTTGAGATGGGTTTTGTTACCTCCCAAATTGTACTTAATGATCAAAGCCCAAGTCCATAAGATACAACTCAAGGGGGAATTGTTAGGATAGTCACCATTGTCACCTCAACAACCTATCCTCTTCACTTTAGGCCGAATCTCCTCCAGCTCAAGAGGGGTATCCCTAATAGGATTACTAAAGCTAAGCAATGAGGCATAAGGTGAAGTTAGAGAAGCTTTAGTAAAATAGTGTTTTGGGGTTTTTAGCGTTTTAAAATAGGTGATGGGAGGAAGTAGAGATTAATGCCAAATCCAACAAGGACAATAGACTCAAGGTGAATCTTATGGAGCCAAGAAGAAAACCCCTCAAGAATTGGTCTATTTCTTTCAAGGATTAAGACTAAGAGATTAGAACCAAAGAGGAAGAGTAATCCCTCATCCAATCAAGATTAACAATGGAGATCAAGGCCCTACAAGGGGTCCTCAAGGAAGCAACCTTCACCAACAAGATCAACTATAGCTTGATAAACTTATTCAATACTTCTTGCTAGGGTTCCAAGATAGATAGACAAAGAAAAGTACCAAATTAATATCAAACTAACAAAGAAAGAAGTAAAGGATTTACCCTAGAACGTCTTCCTTCCAATGGTATAAAAATCCCTCCAATGCATTGATCTAGTTAGCTTGTAGAAGAATTGAGCATTTCACCATCAATCCTTAAACACCAAATAAGAACCAAGAAAGAGAAGCTTCAAGAATTGACAACAACATCCATAAAGAAAAAAACCTTTACACAACCATATGCTCCAAGAAAGATATGTCAATTAAGCTCCTAAAATCCAACCATGATTTATAATGAGGAAGGGCACCTCTTTATATAGAGTGTTTCTCAACTTCCTTTATAGTAAAAAATTAAAATAACAAAATATCTTGTGAAATCCTTAGATCTAGCCTAGGGAGGGATAAGATAATAATTACTCTAACTATCTAGTCAAAAATACATAAAAGATGAGGTGGTCAAACCACATGTACAATAATCCAAGTGAAATAGCCCCAAGAAAGAGGGATGTCTCAATCAAAGTGCCATGCCCCTTTCTCTTATTACACAAATATTACTTAATAAGTATTATGTTGTGATAATTATTATACTTCTTTATTTTTATTATTGTTTATTTATTTAATAATAGTATGGAGCATGACACAAAGGGAAGAAAGTGAGTCCAAGGTGCAATGTCTAGCCTCCAAAGGCCTCCAGAGGGGTAGATCCTCAACAAACTCCTCAAAGTAGGTCTCCTCCAAAGTAGACATATAGGTCTCCAAGGTGAAAAGGTCCCACAAATCATGAGTAAGACCCCTCAATAGTGGATGGCCCCTCAAATCAAGCTCCAAAGTGTCATGGGTGAGGTGTTCAAGGTGTGACAACCCTCCTCAAATCATGCCAATCACCTCCTTAATTCATGGAGAATCTAACAAGCCCACGCGTGCCAAATAAAACCCCCCAATGCAACCTCCAAGGTGGACATCCCATCAAATGATGTGACATATGCCTCAAGATGTGAAAACAAGGTGAGAGCTCCAAATTCTAAGACAATGCATGGTATGAGAAATCTTGGTACATGAAAAATAGCTCCAAACTATTTTGACCACTTGGGATCCATGAATTGCCTCAAGATATGTGAAGATGCCTTGGGAACTATGAAGATGCCCAAAAATCAAGATGAAACATGTTACCCCCTAGCATGTAGGGGTAACTAGAGGAGATTTTTCTCTTGTGATTCTTATCACAAACAACAATTCCACAAATGATATCCATGGTTCTCCATGGACAGTTGACCAAAGATGCTTCCTCCATTTTTCTCACATTTGATGATTATGGTGCTTGATATACATGAGGTACATTATTTCATTACTTCATATTAAGTGTAAATGTCTTATGTACTTGTCATGAAAGTGGTGATCATTGGTTCATTCAAATAATCGATCATGATGCTCTAAATTTGTGCCTTTTGCATTGTTTCACCTTGGTGATCATCATCATCTTCTAGATAAGTGTTGTCATTCTTGCCTTGAGCCCTACTACTAGGGGGTTTTGAGAGGTGTAGCATGTCCATATCCTAATCCATACTTAACGCTCTCCATCCTTCCTGATTTTTGTTGTCACGCTCATGGGTTGGTTGTCATAAGTCACAGAAAAAGGTTCATGCTTCATAGTCCCATGAGAATAGTCTCACTCTAAAAGAGCTATAAGCTCGAGGTGAAGAGCAAATACAAAAAGAGTCAAAAAAAAAAGGAAATAATGCATGAGCAATGCCCCCTCACTATGAGGCCATTACCCCAAGTCCTATGCAATAAAATGCATATCTAAAAAAGGACTAAATGAAATCAAATGAAATTCAAAAGCCAAAAAAGGTGAGATAAAGAAAAAAGGCAAATAAAGGGTAGTAAGACAATGTTGAGGGAAGGGTAACACAATGCATAAATGCTCCCTCATATTTCAAAGGCACTCATGTGGATGAATATCTTAAACAACCTCACATGGTTTTGCAATGCAACTCATGAAGTTACCCGCCAAACCATACCATCTATCACTACACATGCTCCTTGATTGGTTTTCTTGTGAACCACTTCTCTTCTTGGGCATTGACATATGTAATAGGGGTTAATGATGCCCCCATCATACCTAAGCTTCGCAAATTGTATGAATTCTATGAATTATTGTGAAGTTACAAAATGATATTTAATGTGATCTACCTAATGGCATTTACATTTGACATGACTCCCTTTTTATGTCGCATTGGATTTGTGTACATGCCTTGGCACTGATGACTACTTTGGATCCCTCAGGCCTTGCTTTGGACGTTGTACCTATAATGTTCCTATTTTTGGATTCCCTTATTATGCAGTTAGAGTTAATTCAGGGGGTTTGAGTCAGTCAGGTCAGAGGGGTGAGACTAGGTCATCAGTGAGCCTAGGAGGTTTGGAGGAGTTTTATGGGGCCCTACTCGGTTTATTTAGCTTTATTCATCATCAGAATCATTTCCGCACAACTTGTTCTTGGTTCCGTGGCATTCCGATGATTTTTGTAATTTTAGGTTATTATTAAGCATATTTTAATTAATTACACTTAAGGTACTATTTGAAGCTTGTTTCTTGGAGAAATACCTTAGTGTAATAGCTCGTTGGAACCAGGGCGAAAATATCTATAGGATAGGATGATGAAAAGTGACTTTCGGTGGCCGGAGAAGTCATAAGGGTGAATTAATCACTTTTAGAAGCAAAAAGGTTCATTAAATTAATAAAGTGATTTTATGAGAAAATATTAAAGATGAATTAAAAGTCACTTGAAGGGAAAAAGGTGAAAAGGGGTATAAAAGAGAGATAGGGGCTCATATTCTCTCATTATGTTGGTGATCATTTTCACTTGCATCTTTGAGCTATGGTAGCTTGAATGTTTTGAGGGTTTTGAGTAAACAAACCCTAGAGATCAGCAAGGAGGTGAAAGATTCATCTGTTCCTGATCCAAGCTTGACCAAGGTGATGAAAGATTCCACCCTCGTCATTCTATTCTAGTTCAGTTCCAGTTATTGCATCTTTGGTGAAGAGGGCGCATCTGTTGAGGGTTTTCTGTAGAGAGGGCGCACTGTTCAGCCAATGATAGTTCTATTTGGCTATTTGGAGTGAGATCTGAAGCACTCTTGCTTGGGGTTGTCTTTAGCATACTGAGGGCGCCTTTCCTTGGCATTTTGGAGGGCCTTTATTCTCTATATTTATTTATTAACCAAGCTGGGCGAAATTTCTGAAGAAGGGCACACTAAGGGTTTGATATCTTGTGGTTAAGGAACAGTTTTTTCATCTACAGCCAGGAGATCTTCACATATGAGTTAGCCATCACCATATCTACAAGTTTGCAGCCATTTCATGAAGATTTTACTTCAGATTTATTTTGCATACTTCAGCAGGGCGTAAGCAACAAGGAGGGCACATTTCTTGGTATGGGAATTGTGGATTTAGCATGATATAACATCTCTTTGGGAAGCCATCATTAGGGAATCGAAAAGGAGGATCATTGACATTATTTCCTTGCCTTTTGGAGCCATTATAGGCCAATAAAGTGGCTGTTGTATTACTTATATCATATCTGAAAATTACTATCATTGGACAGACATTTATAATAAATAAACAAGGATTATGCGGAGGTATTTGTGCTTTTGCTGTGTATTACTTGTCATTTACTCTTATGTTTATTCTAGTCTATGTTCCACTTGAATTCATGTTGTTTTATACAAGTTAAACTCAAAAACATGGATGGAAATGCAAGCTACAGCGATGCATGCAAACTGTTTGACATAATGTCTGAATGAGAAAAACTGTCATATACATAACAGCAAGCAAACAATCATAACAGCAGACACTTTGGGGGTTCTAAGGAGGTTGGAACTCATCCCATTGACCCTCTAAACACATCAATAATCCACCTTGAGAGTTGGGACAGCAAGAGAGTTGATTTGCCCAAGAACTTTGAGTAAACACTTTAAGTGTTTGACGAAAGTTCTCAACTAGTTAGTTCTGATTTTTATATCAGCTTTGGTTGGGGATATTACAGTACCTTACATGGATCGTTGAGATGACTTGCATAGAGCATTGTGCTTCTTGGAGGATATTGAGGAGGCCATTGCACACCTTGAGGAGATTTTAGCACATATTTTGAGGGTGGCCAGCTTCAGGAGTGTTTATCTTTTGACAAAATGCCCAAATTCTGCCAGATCAACGCCATTAGATGCAGAATGGCCACAGGATTTTTGAAATGTGGTCATAATAGAAATTTGGGCAAAAAGTGACATATTTATGGTGCTTTTAAAATCTGTCATGAGAAGATTATCACCGAATTTTTTACCATTCCTGGGACACCTTTGGAGGAGGTCGTTGAGGCTTTTGAGGAGGTCGTTCCACCATTTAGGATGTCATTCCACATGTTGAGGAGGACGGCTTAGCACTTGACGAGAGTTTACTTGATTTAGGGAGCATCTTTGGGGTCTTTTGACTCATTCATTCATGTATCATAGATATTATTGTATAGGCAGCATAACCACCTCATAGTTTATGTATTTTTGACCATATCTCTAGGGTTTGTAAAGAGATAATGGTATTTTATATTTTCTTAGGATAAAAGCTAAGAGAATATTACTTTTATATTGAGAGGGTTGCTAGATATCTTCATATAAATAGAGAAGCACCTCTAATTTGTAACTCATTGCGAGAACTTGTGGAGAACACTACTTGCCTACTATGACTTCTAAATTTTTGGTATGGATGGATAACTAGAGCGGCTTCTTGAGGATAATGTCTTGTGGATGCTTTGTTATTTCATGGATATTCTTGGATCTAGAGTTTTGTGGATGAATCTATTTCTTCAGTGATCTCTCTTAATCTTTATGGATTTTGTTTATGAATAAATGTAAGTGTAGTCGTGCTTCTCCAGTGTTGGTGGTGCACACTCTTTCTATTTTCTTGAACAAGTCACTTCCTCAAATCCTTTGGAGATCACCAGTGGAGTATCTTCCCCTTGAATTATCTTGAAGCTTGTAAGGCACTAGGTGGATTTGTTAGGGTTTGTAGTGGACAACCCTAATTATCACCCTACCTCCGCTTACACTTTCTCAAGGGAGGTCTTAGTTGACCCTATATGCCCAAAAAATAAGTAGGCACTAGCCTTTTTCATATCTAGTCAATCTTAAACTCAAAATTCCAAAGTATACTTCTGTTTTAGGATAAATCTAGGGTTTTAACAACTAGTACTTAATTTTCGGCAATCAAAAACCCTAGATGTCTAGGGTTTCCCTTGCATTTTTTTGACCTAACATTCATTTTTATTGGAAACTTGCCCTAGCTGATTTGTATTACAGCCATTTTAGGGCTCAATGTCTTGGTCTTTTTGGCTGTTATATGCTCTTAAATTTTGAGAAATTGGCAAGTTTAATAAACCCTAGTTTTATTCCTTGTTTTAATCCTAAATTTCATTTGTTTATAATCTGTTTAAGGGGCTCAAGTATACTGTTGTTATAACTTGTTTACTGCTGTAATTTCTGATCTTTTATGCAAGTTTTATGACAGCCTTTAGTAATTTTCAGATCTGGACTGTTTTGGCATAATTTTTATTGGATAATCACTTAGTAAGCCCTCTAAAACAGCCTTAAAGTGAGCAAACCCTAAATATGAAATTTACTTTGAGTAACCACCTAATCTATAACTCATATGTAATAATCCGTTGATGATAATTTGGGTAGTAACATAGGTGAGCTTAGACTTGACTTTGTCTTTCCTTAGGAACCCTAGGTGCTACTAGGGAAGCCTCCCTTGTGTTGGATTTGTCCTTCACTAAAACAAGGGAAGTAGTTGTCTAGGTGATAGCGGCAACACTTCCATGTTCCACTAGTCTTTGTACTTTGTGAAGGCTTTGCACTAAGGTGCAAGATTGGGTGATAACAAAGCCAATGCCCAAAAGGAACCATACATCCTCAAACACCACGTCATATGATCAATCAATATGTTGTCAAACCCTCTAGCTCATCATAATCCATGAAACTAAATGAGTCCCTCTAAAATCCAAGGCTCTTAGTGATAAAAGTCACTAGGGCAGTGAAGAAATTCACCAGTATTTCCCCTATGCAAAATAAGGGGTAACAGTTGGCTCCAACTTGGGGACATGTGCATTCTTGGGAGTGCAAGCGAACCTCAAAATCTCATCATGTACATATGAGAATGACCTCCACATCCAGCAAAAACACCACACTTACATCAAAATCTGGCTTTTACAAAGTAAGGCATAAGCCATTGATGTCTATGACACATGAAATCAAATCTTATTCTCAAAAGAGCTTATTCATGCTATTCTAATGCTCAAAGGAGCTTATTCCTTTTCCTACCCTATTCTAGCGTGTGCAAGATGGGAGTGCTAGGTTAAATCAAAGAGCTAATGCAACCACCTTAGAACTTCATCAATACAATGGCCCTTCCTCTATATTTGGTCAACATCCAAAACAGAGAAACATCAAAATCCAAACGCTTGTAGGCTGGAATATCTGTCACTGCTAGGCTGAAAGTAAACCGGGTACCAGCAAATCAAGGATATCTTCAAGCATATGTAAATGTTGACATGGGCTGCTACACAATTCCTCTATCCAACTCTGAACAGGACTGCTACAATGACTACCTAGCCATGAAGCATTTTCTAGCCTTTCTAGAACTTCTCCTTTGTTGTGCCATGAGGGTACACAATACTGTTCAAACTGTTGTTGCTGAAGATCTGCCTCGAGGACTGAACTAGATAGCTGATTGTTTGGCACAAGAAGGATGCAATTTGCAACTCTGCACTGGTTCCACAAGCTACAAATAAGTGCCAAGTTTTTGGTCTTAAATTCTCAAGGACTGTTACCATCTTTCCAGTAGCATAAGGGGTAAGCTCATCATCAAAAACACATTCTATGGACACCAATGACTGGTCTTCAACCCATGTCATTCTGGACCAGAATTGCTCCATTTTGTAGAATCTCCAGGAACAAAATTGAAAATATTACTATTAAATTTTTTAAACTGGCTTGTATTACAATGTTGTGTGACAATATCTGAACTTCCAATGACCTTTTGTGTAGGTTCCCACAAAGGTTTGGGAAAGGGAGGTTTGTTCTTCATCATGAGACATTCCTTCACATTGCAATCATTACCCCAGCCTGAGCCTCCATTCCATATATTGACCTCTCCATTTAATTGAACTAATGCCCAGGATAGAATCTGGTCCGACCATGATCTCAATGAAGGATCATGTCCAGCATTCCAATTATTGGTATTTGGGCGAACAAGATCATCATTAACA
>ML792898.1:438304-509508 GCA_009831015.1 Picea engelmannii | reverse complement strand
TTCTCTAGCACCAACCAGAAGGAAGCACCAACTCCCTGGTTTCTCTAGCACCAACTAGAAGGAAGCACCAACTCCTCGTGTTCAAGCACCCACTTGAACCTTTGAGGACACCAATCCTCCCTAGCTCCTCCCAACCACCCTTAAATATAAATCTTTTCTACTGAAACTTATTACAGTGATATGATGTTCAACAATGGCTTACCAGACTCATCACTGTTCTGCTGCATTTTGTTGCTCTGTCTGCCTCATTGCCTCTCTGCACACATCTCTTGCGTTGTCTGTTCTTCCGCTTTTTATGCTTTGTGCACCATTTCCATTCACTTGCATAATTCCTCTTCTGTGCTATTCAACTGTTGCACTCTGATCCTTCTTCACACATGAATCACCTTCACCAACAACAACCATTGCAAACTCCAACAGCAACAGCCACCAATCTATTCTCTGTACCGTGTATTTATACTTTCTGTGCACCTTGTGCATGCAATGTTCGCAATGCCTCTGCATGTTGACTCCGTGCCGTTATCCTCCACCTCTCGAGTGCTCTGTCTGATTATCATCGTGACTCTTCAGCTTCTCTGGTGGTTCGCCCCATGTGTCTAGCATCACTGTATGTTATACTGAGATTCCTCAGCCTCTCTGGCAGTTTGAGACTCATCTTCTCTGTGACAATCGAACTCACCTTCTCTGTTTTAGTTACAGGCCTCAATGCTCATCAGCCGTCAATTGCCTCCACGAACATCTTCATTCCTCTCAGAGACTCTTCACCTCCTCTGTCAGTCATCCCGAAGTGTCTTCGCATCCTCTGGTAGAAACCATCAACGTTTTCTAGCAGTTTCACTGTGTCGTGCAACAGTAGCCCTCAGATCTCCTTCAGGTTAATCTACGCCATTGGATGAGCTTTATTAATTTTTCCTTTAAATCGGGTTTCGGAATTTCAGCATTTGTGTTCTTGCCTCTCGAAGTCGCGATCCCCGAAACTCTGATATGGAGCTTATCTGGACTGACTCCTTCTCTTCCCATGACCAAGGGCTGTGACCACAGCCTTGTGCATAAGGCGATTTCATGATTTCGCATATCGCAAATTCGTAATTCAAGTTTCTTTGTTTCTTTTGTCTCTCCATATTGCGATTTGCGAAACTCCGACATGGAGTTGAACCAATGGTCTAGATATGATCTTGACTCAATGGCTGCGATTGAATCACCATATCGCATATCGTGATTTCGACATTCTTGTTGTCAAGTGTTTTTGTCACTTCAAAGTCCCGATTCACGAAACTCTGATAAGAAGTTAAATCAATGGTCCAGATCTGATCTCTATTCAGCGGCTGCGATTAAATCGCGATATCGCATATCGCGATTTCGACATCCTTGATGTCAAGTGTTCTTGTCACTTCAAAGTCCCGATCCCCGATTCTCCATGAAGAAAATCAACGGTCCAGATTACTTCTTAACTTAACGACTGCGATTACATCGCGAATTCGTATATCGCGATTTCGGGGTTCCTGTTGTATTGTTTATTTGACATCTCCAACACGCGATCCCTGAAACTCCGACGTTGACTGGAATTAATGGTCCAGATTAAAGCTTGATCTGACGGCTCAGATTTCATTGCGATTTTTCATATTGCGATTACGCCCTCTTCTCCTTCCACTTTAAAGACCGTGCAGGTTCTCCTCGATCCAATGGTGGTCGGACACTGCACATGGATCTGACGGCTAAGATCTGTCTCCCTCTTCAACGATTAGAGATTCTTCTTCTCAAGAGATTCTTCTCAAACTTTCGCTCATTCGCTGCCTTCGATCATTCGCATTCTTCTCAAAATTTCGCTCATTCGCTGCCTTCGATCATTCACATTCTTCTCAAACTTTCGATCATTCGCTGCCTTCGATCATTCACTGCTTTCGATCATTCACCTTTATGAACTTATCTTCTATTTGCCTGTCGATTACAAACTTGTTGTTCTCATGTCATCTTCACTGTTGCCATCAATGACAAGCATTCCCTGCCTGTTAAACATTTGCCAACATTTCCTTTATAAGAACCCATTCCATTTCCCAAGAAGAAGTTTGAGAGGAGAAAGATACACATAGGTGCACTTGGAGCTTGGTGAAGAGGATCCCAGACCAGGTTTGAGGAGCAGTTGTCGACTTTGGTTGTAAGGGATCATTGTATTATAAATAAAAGAAGTACTTTTCTTGTCCCAATACATGATGTGTCGAATGTTTGCATTTGTTTTATGTTTTTATTCTAACGTCTAACCCTTATTTATGTATGAAATGTATGCTTGTAGTTTTCTGTTTATCTATCTTTGAATGCAGGCCAACCTTTGGGAGGAGGTTTGCAGTCAGTGAAGCTATCAAGCACGAGAGGATCAACACTGGATGCAGAGTAAAGGTACAATTACCAGATCCTTCTCATTTTACTTTTCTTGCATAATTCTGGGGTATGTTTGGGGTAGTTATAGAATTAGGAGACTTTTAAGCGGTTATTGATCTGTCTACATTGTAAACCCTGGTGTAGCCATAGGGGGTTTTTTCCTGCTAGCAGAACTCGCGACCATACTGGGGAAGCCTCTAGGGTTTTAGGGGATTTTTTGGGTGTGTGATTGGTTTTATACCTTTTTGAGTTTCTGTGAGTCTGCTGAGTCTTTTAAGGGATTCTGGTCACCTATTGGTGCCATACCAATTCTCCCTACCCTATCAATCAGTCTGTTTCATTTCTTTTTTTTTCAAGAAATACAGAGGTGTATGCAGTCTGTTGTGGGTCAGCACGCGTACATACATGCCCTGCTTTATAGACAACCCACGTACATACGTAGGCCGCTTAAGCATCAATAGCGTACCTGTGTCAAGAAACTATTTTTAAGAAGAGGCAGTCAATCTCTTCCCTGATTGAGGTTTTACTTCTCAGGTTTTCTTGATTAATATCAATGTCTCTAGTTTTTACAGTCAAATTTTGGGTTAGATGTCTGTTTGCTTGTCTTTTTCAAGATATCTTGTGTTTACTTCGAAAGGGTTTTAAGCGAGTCTTTGAGTCTTTGATCAACCTGTTTGGTGTCTTTAGTGACTTCTTGCAATCCGCAGTGGGCCAGAGGTCAGTTTCAGTCTTGTCTTGTTTTTCACTTTTTCCCCTTTCACTTGCTTTAAAGAAAAAGAAAAAAAAATTATTTCAAGTTTCTTGTTTGAAGCATTTAAGAAAAAAATAAATAAATAAATTCATTTCTTAGTTTGGTAAAGTAGTTAGGGTTAAGTTATTTTACTTGAAAGGAAAAAGAGTTCAATTTTTATGTTCTTTACTAATTTCTTAGAACACTAAGTAGCTCGTAGTCGAGTGAAATTTAGTTTTAGGTCTTCCTTTCAAAGATCTTGAAAAAGTTAGTTGTGAAAAGTTGGTTTAAAGAGTTAGTTGCAAATCTTTATTATTAACTAGAAGTAATTTTTCTTTCAGTTTCGTTTATTTCTCCTTCTTCGTCTCCCATATACATCACTAGTTTCAATGCCATTTCCTTGAGTTAAATCAAGCCATTTAAAACGAACGTTAATTAAAATTAATTAGACTTTATGTTTGTAGGGTCAATCAACTAGTTTAGGCTAGAGCCTTGAATTAGGTTGGAGAGGAAACTCTTCAAGGCTTATAAACAAAAATTGGAGTCAAATCTAGGGAGTGTAAAAAGTCCAATGACGTGAAAGTTATCCAGGACCCCCCTCTAACACAGGGACTAAACACGAGGTCACGTAAGGAAAGGTAGCGGAGATAACCCCTCCAAAGTTGGACCAAGTGTAGTGGGGAACGCATATTGAGGACTTGTCGTGGGATACTGTCGGTTGCATTTGCCTACGGAGCTTCGTGGACCTTGAATCCATTTGAGATCCTTAGTTATCTTCCAGACCATTTTCTCTCGATACCTTCGATAGGTTTCAGATTTGTTATCCTTCTCATTGTGGTCCACTCGACTGTCAACTGTACTCGCTTGGTGACTGTTTACGAGTTGGCAACTTAGTTGCCTTTATTCTAGAGACTTACACAGGTGACTGTTTACGAGTTGGCAACTTAGTTGCCTTTATTCTAGAGACTTACACAGGTGACTGCGAGGGTATACCACTGTACCTAGGGCAGACGTTGGGCCACACTTTGCAGAGTATACCCGTAGGGTGCTTTCATGTTTGAGTTGCACTTGCATCGGTAAGTTTCTCTAGTGTTGGCTGGCGTAACTGTTCTTCCAACTAGATAGTGGTTTGCTTGCTTTATCTTGTAGGAACTTTTCTAGTGTGTGCTTGTTTTGAAACGTTAGTAAAAGCCTTACTGTGTTGTGATATTTTCACAAGGTGGAAGATCAAGAGCTCCGTCGGTTGCTAAGGCTTCAGGGCCTGCCGCCGGTTACATTGGAGCCAACATTGCCACCATTATGCTGAAGACTTGACCAACAAGGTTCATTCGAAGAGATTGGGCCACAGGAAACTTTGCCTGAGACAGCTTCGAGAGGAGAACACTCGAATCTGGAGGAACCTACTGTTTCTAAACTTGGAGTGGAAGCTCTCGGGTCAACCAACACTCCGATCACTGACTTGTTGACGCCACTCTTGATACAAGTTGTCCCTTCAAGGGTAACACATCACGAGCGCTAGATAGTTTTGCAAGCAACTATAGAAGAAAATGTTGCTACTTTGTCAGGGAGTCCTCACACTCCCTCAACGACTTCCACCACTGGGGGCATTCTGCCTCCTAACCCACCTTAGCTGGTCCAGACTACAATGGTCTCAACCACCTCTACTTCAGACAGTTGTTTGATCTCGTCATTGTAGGTGACCACTACTCCGTTCACACAGAGTGTGACGAGCCCTCCATTTTCATATGGGATGCCCGACTTTGATACGAACTCCATCCTTACCTACTCCACCCTATAGACCATGGGTCTGGGGGCAGGGAGCTCGAACGATCCCTTGCAAGGGTCCATGGGGGGCACCTCAACCTCCTATAACACTATCCCTTGTGATGGAGGTCATATACCTCCTCCGTCCCCCTTGCTCGATGATGCTTTCCAGCCACCCGTCAGGCCGAACACAAACTACACATTATTTGGAGCAGGCAGTCTAGGACCTTCTTCTTACACCACACTGGTGGAATCCATGCCATTTTCTTTGTTCAACACATTTGGTAATAACACTTTTTTGTCAGCTGCCGTCTCGGTTGGGGGAAACCCTGGTTTTGAACAACAAAATCCTATGCATGGTACTATTAATACACAAGGGGCATACACATGAGTTTTCTCCTCACAAGGATTTTGGAATCCTTGATAGGGATCAGTTCCCTTGTCAGGGATGCTGACTGAGGGAAACCCCTTCCATGGTCAATGGAACCCTGGGCAAGGCTCTGTACCTATGCCCGTCGGATCGGCAGGGGGAAACCCCTTCCATAATATTTGGAACACAATGGAGGGAGCAATCCCCGCCCAGCCTTCGACGTCTAATTATGGGAATCAAATGATGACGTCCCAAGAAACGCAGTTTATGTACGCTGGTCAAGGGCATGGTGTCTATCAGAATCCTGGCCAGCAACCCAACTTTTCCTGGCAACCTGGTGCCAGTCAAACTACAGGCTCTCTTTTTCCTAACATAGTACCCAACCCAAACTACTATTTCTGGCAAGATTACATTTTCTAGACTTGTCAAGGTTGCTGAACGACTCGATTTGTCATGATCCGCGTTGGCCTCCCATGCTGACTAAGTTTCCCTTGGACATTCCGAAGTTCGAAGGCAAGCCTGCCAAAGACCCAGGTGATCACGTGACAACTTTCCACCTATGGTGCTTGTTGAATTCACTGCGAGACGACTTCGTACAGTTGTGTCCATTTCAATGCACTCTCAGCAGGGGTGCCACAAAATGGTACATCGAGCTGGACCGCTCAAGATACTCTTACTTTATCAATTTGGCAATGGTTTTCCTAAACCATTTCCAACTACCTATAAGATACAATGTCGACACCGAATTGATGGCCAACTTTGAGTAGATGAAGGATGATCATATCTCGGATCACATCCAAGAATGACGACGTCAGAAGAGCTTGATCAAGGCACAGGTCCCACTAGCTTTCCTGCTGGAGTGGTTCCTGAAGTCTTTGGTACCTTAGTTATCCAAGGACGTTGCAACATCGGGAGTGTTTTCAGAGGAGGAGGCGATAATGAGAGAACAACAGATCAAACTGATATACTCTTAGTCTGGCTTACTCTATGAGATTTTTTTGGATGTGCCACGGTCCATCCTTGACAATTTCAGACAAAATTCTGGACCACATGCCGATGGTATAGTTGGTTCAGCACAAGCGAAGTCCACTGATCAGTTGTCAAATCAATTTCAACAATTGTCAATACAACAGATAGCGGCCAACCAGACCTTCAGTTCGACTGTTCCCCATACCCAAATGTCGGACGTACACAATGTGCAGTCAACGAAACTAAAGACCAACCAACAACCCGATTGAAAGAAAAAACAACAAAAGAATAAGGGTAAGGGGGATAAGAAACCCAACAAAAATGCTGGCAGGAGCAACAGAGAGAAGAGAAAGTCAAAGTATCCATGTAAACTTTGCACGGAGGACCATCCGACTCACCTGTTCCCTTGGCTTGCAGAGGCCCAGAGGTTATTGGTGCAACAACAACCTGCTGTGTTAACGAACCCATTTCCACATGGGAAAAATATGACTCAAGCCTCTTCGAGCATGGATGGGGGCAGTCAGGGACTCGCTCCGTCTTCTAGTAATCCCTCGGCTGCAAACATTTAAATGATGAAAGGTGACTGTTACATAGAAACTAGAGCATACGACTACAGAATGCCAAAATCTACCAAAAAGGGTAAAGAGGCCACAAACCCACCTGTTCCTCTCCATATTGAGAAGATGATGCGTGAAACAATGACACACATCCTAAAAGGGGTGTTCAAGAAAGCCTCCCATAACCCGAACGTGAGGGCTGCCCATAATTACTTTGTGGTGGAGGATTTGACACAAACCCCTTGCGTGATGTCTGCTTTGGAGGTCCTCTAGACCTGCCCTTCACAGAGAAAGGATCTATTGTCCGATTTGAGCTCTACTGAGACTTGTAATTCAGGAACGATCATGCTTGATACAACTGACTTAAAACCTTGTCTCCCTTACCACGTTGCATTTCAGATAGTAGTGGCTCACCCCACAAAATCTTTTACTCGGAATATTTTCCGTACGGTGGTTGATGAGGGCGCCTTGACCTACGTGATGTCGTTGGCGTGTTGGAAGGCCATTGGCCAACCCATTTTGTCTCCGAAACCTACTCTACTTACTTCTTTCGATGGTTGTTCTTTCAGACCACATGGAATCATCCCTTCTTTCCCTATGCAGTTAGGAGGGAAGACCATGTGCATCGAAGTTGAAGTGGTCGATGCGCCTCTCGACTACAACCTTATGTTAGGAAGGAGCTGGAATTATGAAATGCATGCAATGGTTGCCACAGTTTTTCAGGTCCTATTGTTTCCACATGAGGGCCAAATCGTAACCATTGACCAATTGTCCTTCTCCCGACCTGACCCTTCATCGGGGGAATCCACGGTCCCAATGATTGATAACCCTCAGCCTGACATCATCAATGTAGGGGTTGGTTTGTGCCCACCTTTGATGGGTACTTTTGATTACCTGCCTCCCTTTGGTGATGTCAATTTTATATTGGTTGCCCCCAACCAGCCTAGGGTCGAAAATTTTCAAGTGTCGTCATTTTGAATGACTTACTTTAATGATCTGTGGAATCTTCCTTCCCCATTGGCTTCAATGGAAGAGATAGGGCATCTTGACATGGCCATGCCCTTGTCCATGACAAAAGTTGCGTACAGTATTGTCTAGCAAGCTTCAACTGACCTTGATCCGACTCCCACACAAGAGTTAGATTCAGTTCTCGAGCCTATTTGGGCTCAAGGTTCCCTCACCAATAAATATTCTTTAGACTTGGTTTTTCCCTTTGATGAGGTGATTATAGAGGCGTTGAATGGTACAGAAAGACCCTGGGATCATCTCCATCACAGATCTTATTTTCTCCCAGAGTTAAGAAGAATAGAGGTAGGTGAATTCATGTTGACTATGACTGGAGACAGGTCTTGTCCTGCTAATCCTATGGCTACACACGCAGTTTATGCCGAGGGTAACATGGAAACTATCACTAAAACGATACCTATTGACATCTCTAGAACCCCTAGCATTGTGGAGAATGTCTTTGTCAGAGCAGATTGCTCCCCCGAGGAGATTCAGATCTATACAGATTTATTTAAGGAATTTCATGACATTTTCTCCTAGTCTTACGAGGAAATTCCAGGCATTGATCCAAGAATCGTCGAACATGTGATAACGACTTATCCTTACACCAAGCCGGTCCGACAAAAGCTTCATCCAATGAATCCTTGGAAAGCGACAACTATTAATGCTGAAGTAGAGAAACCGCTCAAAGCCGTTTCATCTACCCTGTTCAGTTGACTCAATGGGTGTCAAATCACGTTCTGGTCAACAAAAATTAGGGTACGATTCGCGTGTGTATGGACTTCCGTGATTTGAACAAGGCTTGTCGAAAGGATAATTTCCCCATCCCATTCATTGATTATATTGTCGATGAATGTGCAGGCTGTGAGGTCTTTTCATTCATGGATGTTTTTTTGGGATATAGCCAGAGTCAGATAAAGCCTGAAGACCAGCATAAAACAACTTTTATCTGTTCGTGGGGCACATTTTCTTATCGTAAGATGCCTTTTGGCCTGAAGAATGTTGGACCCACCTTTCAGTGGGCCATGTATTTTGATTTCCATGATCTTAGACATATAGATGAGGTTTATCTCGATGATCTAGCGTCACGATCTCGCAAGAGAATTTATCATCCTGCACACCTTCGACTAATCTTCAAATGATGTCGCTACTATCAGATTCGCTTGAATCCTAACAAGTGCAACTTCTGCTTGATGTCGGGTCATCTTTTAGGTTTCATAGTTTTGACAACAAGGATCATGGTCAATCCTCTTAAGGTTGAGGTGATAGTTCAGTTGCTTCCCCCGTGCACAGTCCCTCAGCTTCAAACCTTACAGGGAAAAGCAAACTTTCTTCGATGTTTTATCGGAAACTATGCCAAGATCACTAAAGGGTTTATGTGTTTATTGAAAAAGGGAGTCTCTTTATGTTGGGATGAAGCCACTCAATGCTCTTTCGAAGTGTCGAAATGCGCCCTTACGTCTGCCCCTCTGCTCCGGCCTCCCAATTATAATAAATATTTTTTATTGTACTTGGTCACCGCAGAGTCCACCATCGGTATGGTCTTGGTTCAAGAGGATGATCTGCTCAAAGAGAATGTGATTTATTACCTTAGCCGAGGCCTGGTTCGACCAGAACTCAACTACTCCCATGTTGAGAAGCTTGCATTGGCAACAATGCATGCTGTCCAGCGGTTCCATCATGATATCCTGCTTCGCAAGACCACCGTCATTGCCATTGTGAATCCATTTCAATATGTGTTGACACGACGCGTCACTGGCGGAAAGATCAGTAGATGGATTGTTATCCTCTAGGAATTTGAGTTGGATTTTGTTTCCACGAAATCCAAAAAGTCACTGGTCTTTGCAGAATTTATTTCGAAACTGTCGATCGAATCAAGTGATGTTACGCCGGAAGAATCGCCTATTAAAAGAGATATTTTTCTGATCACATATTTAGACCCCTGGTATGGAGATATAGTAGTTTATCTCCAGACTTTGAAGTGCTTCACCTCTGCTTATTGCGATGAGCGTCAACGATTATGCCATCAGGCATGAAACTATCTTATCCTCGATGACACTTTGTATCATTGAGGTGTAGATTGCATTCTTTGCCGGTGCCTTATTCACGAAGAAGCAAAACTTGTTCTTAAAGACTGCCACACTGGAGCATGTGGTGGTCATTTTTCTGGGTTGGCAACAACCCAAAATATTCTACGAGTAGGTTATTTTTGGCCTATGTTAATCAAAGATTGTGTTGTGTCGGTCAAGAAGTGCGACCTGTGTCAGATATTCTCTCGGAAGATGAGGGAACATCGTGCTCCCATGTTTCCCATCATTATTGTTGGTCCCTTCACCAAGTGGGGGATTGATTTTTATACATTCCATCCGGACTCAGTCGGGGGGAATCGTTATATCATCGTAGCGGTAGACTACTTCACAAAGTGGGTCGAGGTTATGCCAACATTTAATAATGATGGAAAAACAACAACTCTCTTTATTTTTAACCAGATAGTAGCAAGGTTCAACATCCCGAAGGAGATTGTCACTGACCATGGCAGTCACTTTCAGAACAAAATGATATCTGAGTTAACGTCAAAGCTTGGGTTGAGGCAAGAGAATTCATCACCCTACTACCCACAAGCGAATGGTCAGGTGGAGGCTATGAATAAGTCCCTCAAGTGAATGGTCAGGTGGAGGCTATGAATAAGTCCCTCAAGCGAATGGTCAGGTGGAGGCTATGAATAAGTTCCTCAATACTATTCTATAGTGAATGATAAATTATGCCAAGTCGAATTGGCATTTGATGTTGTACTCGACATTATGGGCCTACCGAACGTCTGTAAATACTGCCACCGGTTTCTCACCTTTTCAACTCGTTTACTGGCTGGAAGCAATCTTTCCTAGAGAGTGCCAGATCCCATCTCTAAAGTTGGCAGTAGAGTTATTTCCAGACACTTCATCGCTTGAGGAACGCTTATTATATCTCGAGCAACTCAATGAGCAACGCCGTGATGTAGGCTTGGCTAATGAGGCTCACAAGAAATGAGTCAAGTGTCAATATGATCGGTCCGTTTTTCCTCGGATTTTCTTTGAAGGCAACCTTGTCTTGGTCTACGACCAAGATAAGGATCCCCTGGGGGCAAGCAAGTTCAAACCCATGTGGTTCGGACGTTTCATTGTGAAAGAAGTATTAAAGAAGGGCGCTTATTGTTTGGTTGAATTTGAGGGAAATACTTTGGCAGAGTCTAGAAATGGGCTCTACCTCAAGAAGTATTACTCGTAGGTTGGTCGCCCGGGTGACTTCTTGTACATATGTATAGTTCTTATACAGTTAGTTTTTGTCTTTTTGTTTTATGGACGTGTCGTTATTTATGTTATCTTTTTCACTGTGGTAGATGTCAAGTGAATCAGAGGTGTGTTTTGGGTTTGTGGACGATACTAGCCGACAGACTCAAAGGCTTGCTTCCGCATCTTGGGTGATTTTCATGCCTCAAGGCCAGTTGTTATCTTCTGGAGGTATTTGTATAGGTGACACTACAAAGAATGTCCCCGAGTACAACACAGTGATAGAGTTTCTTCGTGACACTTTTTCACATGGTATCTCTCACCTCTGGGTCTACTTAGATGCTCAGCTGGTTGTGTCCCAGTTGAATGGGGTTTACCGTGTTTATGATCCTACTTTACACCGACGATTCCTTAAGGTACGTCTCTTAGAACGTTGCTTTGATTACACTATGTATATCCATGTTCCTAGGAGATTAAATCAAATGACAGATACTCTAGCTAATCAAGTATTAGATTGGCATATTGCACACACATAAAAAGAAGCACACACATACACATGTACATACATTTGTAAAAATGTGATCCATAAGACATAAAAGATGTAAATATATATATATATATATCTCGAAAAGTGTCAGAGTACATAGGTGGGCGCGAAGACCTCAAAAAATAATATATCCGGTATACATCACGGGGCTTATGCCCTAAAAAATATACAAAAAGAGTGGCCTCAGCACATAAGAGGTCCATCCTATCTAAGCACGGGGCCCGTTGGCCCTGCCATAGTGAACAACGACATTTTCCAAATGCCGAAAGAGTTGGACCCAACTCTGTGGCACCCCAACTACATGAGGCTACATCGATAGCAAGAGATCCTCGATCTCGACCATGGGAACAACACAAGTGAGGGCGGTGAGGTTCTGCTCCACCCATATCCTCTCTCAGCCTCTCCAGCTGGAGGTCCCCCTGCGGCTGCTGGTATCGCCTCTGGTCAAGGGCACCGCCTATTCCTTGAGAAGTCTGCTGGGCGCATAGGTCCCACATCTATACATAGCAGATACATAGTTTTCAAATACTCTGATACACACAAAAATGACATATATAAAAAGAAACAAAAAATTACATAACTTTAAAAATACACGTACCTATCTCTCCTCGGTCCTCTCCAGGAGGTGCAGGCATGTTTGGATTCCTAGAAAAGTTGATTCCGGTATAGGAGTAGTCCTCTATTGCTGGAATCTGTCGTGCCCAACACCAAAAAAATGTGTCATTGAAGGCCTCTATGGTACTTCCTCCCCCCTGTCGTGGTATCAATGTTGCACATCTACACACCACTGGGAAGGAGGCCACATGCCCCCACACTGTCTCTCTAGGACTCAAGCTGGGTACCCTCTCAAAGAAGAACGAGCATAGAACGGTACCGAACCTGAAGTTTTTGTTGCTATGATCATGTCAATCTGTAAGCTTCCTCTTAATGCATGTCAACATGGTCGTGCTCCAATCAAAAATACGTGCGTTAAGGCACTACATGGCACAATACATGTGTGCTCGGGAAGCTTAGTGGACTGCCCCAGATTTAATGATCTGCCTAATGAGCAGTAGGATCACCTTCAGTGATAGGTTGGTGATCTTGCTGATGGGCACTTGAGAACCTACTTTCTCAGTGCCTGCCTCACAGTGCATCCCGATGTAGTCAGAGATGTTGAAGGGACCAGGAGGAAATGTGTGCAAGTTGACTAGTTCCCCTCTCCTCAAGAGGCCAGTCAAAAAGTAAATGTCCTCAGTGATTGGAGTCAACGACTGCCCATCAATCATGATTGCCTCTACGTCCGGGTGCCAGTAATCCACCAGGGCATTTAGAAGCCTGGGTTGTTCCCTCATAAGAGGACACTGGTAGAACTTCCATAGACCGCATTGTTTTAATGTGGCAATGGAAGCTGGGTCCTGATCGACCAAGACATCGATCTCCTCATGTTCCCTCTCCCTCCACTGGACATACATCCTGTTACATGACAAGTTCAAGCGGGAGTTAACTCTTGCACATTTTATTTTTCAATGCTTTTGAGGGTGTACGCGGTCTGTTTTGGACACAGTCGCGTACATCCAAGGGAAATCTGTTTTCTTCCCATAGATGTACTTAGGTTGTCCTTTGACAACCCATGTACACGTAGGGCTGCCATTTTTTAGGAGGGCACACCCCCTCAAAAACTAAAAACTATGCAAAATTGAAGTATTGAAATGCAAGAGGGATGAGCTTCAACTTACTTGGTCCGAGCAAAAGTTCGTTTCGTCCTCTGAAGCTCCTGTAATCAAATCTTTTAGAAAAGGGGTATTTTTTACCTTTTGGTTAATTCTCAAATTGCAATGGTGAAAATGAGCTGTCAGCTTCTATTTATAGACTTTTTTGGTCCTTTTAGCCAATTTTTTGAACCCTTTTGTCATTTTTTCTGTCTTGAAAATCATTTAATGTGGTTCTTGAGTTTCTTATTGGATGATACGATGCACTTCACTTTTGGTTTGGTAACCTTTTTGGGAGATGGGTCACTTTGAAAGGTCCTTTGGTAAAAGTCATTTTTCTAACTTTTTGCATATGAGTTAGGATTCCACCTCCACTTTCTGCATCTTGTTGTCTTTTCTGCTTTGCCATAGGATCGATCCCACTGAACTGCGACACAGAACCATCATTGCTGCTTTATAAGTGTCGTAATTTAGTGGTAGATCCTACCTCCACATGGATGCCCTAGTTAGATCCTTGTTGCATTTTGGCGTCCATGCTGTCTTTAATGACTTTAGGCTCAGGAGTCCTTGTTAGTCTTGTCATGATTACAAGATTGAGTCTCATACGTCTGATGCATCATCACTCTTGGCCTCACCCTTGGGACTCCTAAAAATGAGCATACTTTGTTGTCTTTCAAGCTCACGTTAAAATCCGAAAGCAACATCTGTCGAGACTACATTTATGCTTTTCAATATTGTCTGGATTAACTGAGAAAAGAAACCTCTTGGAGTCTTCTTTAAGCCCTTTTCAGACTCTCTAAACATGAAAAGATTGTTGAGCGATCTTGTTGTCCTTCATGCTCGCCAAACTAAAACTTGAAGGCACGTCTATCTGACGGTAGTTTACCCCTTTTCGGTCTGGATTGTCAATTTTACGAACAAAGGTATACTCTAGGAACTTCAGTTCTCTAGAAGAGTATTCTCAGGTATAAGTTTAACCCTTTTCCGGGCCTGAGGGACTAAATTTACGAAAAAGGAACCCCCACAGAGTCCATAGTTAAGCTCTTTTCAGACTCCCTAAAATTAAAAATATTGTCGAGTGACCTTGTTCTTTCACACTCGTTAAATTGGTCCAGAAGAACATCCCCTACAGAGTCCATGTTTAAGCTCTTTTCAGACTCCTTAAAATTGAAAATATCATTGAGTGAGCTTGTTCCTTCACACTCATTAAAATTGGTCCAGAAGAACATCTACTGGGATGAGTTTACCCTTTTTTTCGGCCTGTGGATTATGGAGGAAAAATCCACACCTTGGGAGATTCATCTCGCTGGGAGAGTTATCCTTAGCAAATTTTATACTTTTTCGGGCTAAGGAGACTAAATCTAGAAAAAGGCAGTGAGTCCATAGTTAAGCTCTTTTCAGACTCCTTAAAATTGATCTTGTCTTTTTCACACTCATTAAAATGGTTTTGAATAGACGTCTTTTCGATGCTAGTTTACCCCTTTTTTTGAACCGATTAGACTATTTTCGAAAAAGGTACCCCAGTGGAGTCTTCTTTTATGTTTTTTCAGACTCTCTAAATGTGAAAAAACCATCGAGCTTACCTTCTCCGGGCTTGTGAAAAATACATTGAAGGTGGTTTCATTGTGTCGTTCTAATCGCATTTGCATCTCTGCGTCTTTGGCCTAATGTCGACTCCGTGTTTCTCTCAACTGAACCTTTGAAGCATGCCTTATACACAAGCCTTGTAACACTTTGCCTCTGCGACCTGACACCTTGACCCATGGAGGAATTTTCCCCGAGTGTCCTTTTCTTGGACATGTCTCCTTTCTCTGAGCATTAGTGTGTTCCTTGCGCTTGGAACTAGTATGCTTGCGACACTCGTTCCTCCTTTGTAACGTAGAATTCTTTTATTCTTTTTAAAGCTCTTTAAAAAATTGAAAAAGACAAAAAAATAAAAAAAACCCAAAAAAGAGGGGACGAGAAATATATATTCTTTTTTGGTAGCACAATGAGTCGCCCTTGGAAAAAGCACATCCTTTTGTTTGTTTGACAAACTTTAGGATATAATATGACCTTAGGAAGCTGTTCTCACTACAAAGAGTTGTGTCCTCCTTCGTTTGGTTATTCTTCAAAATACATGGAGATTTTTCCTTGCCTCCTGCATCATGAACTTACGTCAATGTCATTCTGCCGAAGTTTGATCATATTTTGTGCTCTTGTCCAAGGGAAGTTTCACCCATCCTGAGTTGGCCTTTCTACAGTTTGTCTCTTGAACTCATGCACGACCATCCAAAAATTCCAATCAAGTCCTTGTTCGAAATCAATGAAGTTCTCTGCTTGATCACCGAGATCCTCTTGTATGTTCTCGATGAGCCATCGAAGACCTCTGGGTAGTGAAGTCGTACAGTCACATTACACTCCTACCTAAGTTTTTGAAGATCTTGAAGTTTTTTCTTGAGCTTTGAAGGTGTCATCTCCAGCCATCAGGCGTCATTGGATTCTTGAAGATGGATACTATACATGTATATCTTTGATTTTTAGATGTATATCCATCGTGTATTGCTCATGACTACACTTTATATAGTTATATGACATGTATATGTAGTGTATTTGATTGGAATCCATGATTTATTTCATCCTGAGCATGGGTATGCCCGCCTCAAAGAGACAATTGTTATTTTTGCAGATGGCACCTCCCGAACTTTGGTCCTCAGCTCACTCGCTTCGTACATTGGTGAAGATTTTGTAATGTATTTCAGCCATCATGTTCTCTTCTAACCTCACACATTAGGGGGCATCGGTTAGAACCCTAAATTTCTCCATACATGCATACCTGGCACTTGGCCCTCTTAATTGCTATTTTTGCCAACCCATCACTGAGTTACTCTTCTTAAAAACTCATTTTTTGAAGATGTATGCACCCTGCACCAATACTGCCTACATACACACGCTTGTTGCACCACTACAACCCGCATACATATGCTAGATGCACACCACTACAACCCGCCTATGTACACTAGCTGCACCACTACAACCCACGTATACTTGCAAAAGTTGCAAGGAATTCATTGAGATTACGGGCTATTGGGTAGTTTCCCAACTAATCTATCACCTATAACCCATCACCCAACCAAATAACCATCCTTTTGTCATATAAAAGGAGGTGTTGGGGTCTCATTACACATCTAGAAATAAGAACAGTGAAACTCTACCCGTTTCGCATCCCCTACTTGCCCCAAACATTTGTAGCCTTGTTATGAGAATTACCTTATAATTCCTCATTTTCCCCTTTTTCCTCCATAAGAACCCATTCCATTTCCCAAGAAGAAGTTTGAGAGGAGAAAGATACACAGAGGTGCACTTGGAGCTTGGTGAAGAGGAGCCTGGACCAGGTTCGAGGAGCAGTAGCCGACTTTGGTTGTAAGTGATCATTGTATTATCAATAAAATAAGTACCTTTCCTATCCCAAAACATGATGTGTCGAATGTTTGCATTTGTTTTATGTTTTTATTATAACATCTAACCCTTATTTATGTATGAAATGTATGCTTGTAGTTTTCTGTTTATCTGTCTTTGAATGCAGGCCAGCCTTTGGGAGGAGGTTTGCAGTCAACGAAGCTATCAAGCGCGAGAGGATCAACATCAGACGCAAAGTAAAGGTACATTTATCGTCTCCTTCTCATATTACTTTTCTTGCATAAGTCTGGGGTATGTTTGGGGTAGTTAGAGAAGTAGGAGACTTTTAAACGGTTATTGATCTGCCTACATTGTAAACCCTGTTTATCCATAGGGTTTTTTTTCCCACTAGCACTACAACCTAGGATTGACCCGACGGGTTCCTTCTAACAGAAATAAGAGGATAGGTCGAGAACCTTCCCAAGAAATTACGTGCAAGAGACGCATGGGGAGAGAGCTTGGAATTCCAAGCTTTTGGAGCAAACAAACTTGGATTATGGGTCGAAGAGAAAGACCAGTAGAAAAAAGAATGTTGTGAGAAAATGTAGGGAGTGAGTGCAAATAATTCCCTAGTAGTATCATGGTTTGGAACGGGGGTGACCTGCGGTCAAAGTGAGAGAGCAGGTAGAGCCTATGTTTGGGTGGAAAGGTGTACAACCACAATCAGTTGGCTAGCCACAACTTGTAATAGATAAGTATTCCTTACACTCTCTGTAAATGAAATAATATGATTGACTGGGTACCTATATTCATGTGGTAAATGTCTATGCCAGGTTAATGGGATTGACATTGTTCTATGGGAAAATCATTTGTACTTAGATGATTGAGAAATGGAGGAAATTGCATGTGTATTGCACATATGAACATGAAAACCCTGTATTTATCTCAAATGATAGGAATACTTCATAATGAGTGGCTGGTGAAAGGGAATGATGCATATAAATTAAGTAATGAGCAATAACGTCCAAGGGGAATGGAATCATGTAATGATGACAAGTTGAACGCCAGAGGAGGCCGATATACCTTTGTGTTATTTTCCCTCTCTTTTACGTGAATGGCTAAGAGGAATCGATTCCTCATCATGTGCCAAGTAAAAAGCTTAGTGATTGTCATGAAAAGGGGGTCGAAATCCTAGTGAAACCTTGGTGAAGACTTAATAGAACTTTTGATTTGGTTAAGTCCAAATTCAGATTGATAATCTATAGAGATTCTTGCAGTTGAGATGTGGATGATATTGGCCATTGATCTGGTTGGGTGAGTAAATATCAACCCTTCATCGAGATAGGTATCATCGTTAGGAGCGACCAGATGTTGGGGCTTGTGCAAAGACCAACGATGACAAAAATCCTATGGTGGAATGAAGGTCGTCGATCTGTCGAGATTAAATTGACAAGAATCTAGACCGTCGATGATAATAATATCGTCATAGAGGATAGAACATTGGTTAATATAAGTGATGGTCCAAGAGGGCATGATAAAGGACATGAGAGAGAACGAGAAGCGTTGATCTGTCAAAAGAGATTTCAGAAGATCTGGATCGTCGATGTCTATGGCATCATCGTCGGAGCATAGCTGGTTAGTAAAGTTGAGTGAAGGCCCAAGGAGCCAACGACGATGAAGACTCAATATTTAACGAGAACCATTGATTGGCATAGAGACGAGATTTAATCTTAGCCATGTATTTCCTTAGGTCCCAGTTAAGTGAGAAAAGAGGTGATGAAGTCATGATGTTGACATGGTGCACTAGCGTGGAAACCAACTTGTTCCCTAGGGTGACAGGTGTTACCTGTTGAGTGGTCAAAGGGACTAGAGTGGTCTCAGAAGGCTAAGAGATCCTTAGGTCTTTGATTTCGACCTAGACTGTCTTATCTAGATGTTGTTAGATCCTAGTCGTTCATCGAAGGAGGGATATCAGAGGTATGAAGAGAGGGCAGGAGAAATGTTCCCAACGATGAAATCATTGTCAGAGTGTTTGAGGATAGGAATTTCTTGGGAGTGTCGATGATGACGACGAAGTGGGGGAAGAGCAAGAGTCGTCGATCATGGCGAGACTAAATCTCAACCATAGATTGTCATGGAACCCACCTAAGCAAGGGAAAAAGGGTGAGTGATGTCATGGAGGCGTCATGCCGATGCGATAGCTAGTTCGTCCCACAAGATTGTGTGTGTCAATATTTGAATGGATGATGGGTTGAGTGTGGGTCCATTTGGGAGAAAAGGATCTCAGGTCATCTCCTTAAAATATGATTGTTTGATCTACATATCAAGAGCTCTCAGTCGTACATTGGTGGAGGGTCGACGAAGGTCTGGGGAGAGTCTATGAGAGGAGAGTCGACGATGATGGGGTATCCCAAGGTGAATAACATTCGTCGATCCATTGAAGGTGAGATTTGGACCGTCAATGCGACGTGCATCATCGTTGAGATTAGAGAGTTGGTGAAGTGAAGGTCAAGCTATGAAATGATGATGAAGATGAGGTCAAAGAATTAACGACAACTGTCAATTCGATGGAGGTGATGATGATGAGATCTGGAACATCAAATCCAGATGCATCGCCGTCGAAGCATGAAAGGTTGGTGCAGTCGAGTGATGGTGCTAGAGTGCCAATGACGATGAAGGCTTGGGAAGATCTGTTTCGTTGATTAGTTAATGGGTGCAACGTGATGAAAATCATCGATATATCATGGGTCCATTATGGTCATGGAAGAATAAGATAAATGGATGATGATGTGGTGTGCTAGCATGGAAACCAGCATGATTGTCGAGTTGACATGTGTCACCAATATATTAGATGAGGGACACGTGTGCTCCTGGAGGGGGTAGTGGAAACCCTTATATCTGCAATTGCAATCTAGACTGTTATATTTGGACATAGGGAGATCATGTCCATTCATTAGAGGAAGTCAGGTTTACCCCAGAGTCTGGGAAGGAGGCAAATGTTGACGACRAAGAGATGTTAAGGTTAACGACAACCATTGATCGACAAAATGGTGAGATAAAATATTGGTTGTAGATTTGTGGTGGGCCCCACTATATATATTAATAAAAGGTGGGAAGATAGAYGTTTATCCTCAGGCATGTTAGAAGCATCGACATGATCAAATCCATTGAAGGTTGAGCCTAAGAGATGTTAGATCTAGATCACTCTCGATAGAGTTGTCGTCGTCATAGCTAGTAGTTGGGGTGATTAGTAACTCCATGGAAGGCGAACCTCGATGAGGACGATGACGAGCCCCACTTGATCGAAGCCTTTGATGTAGAGGGCCTGATGGGTCAAGTGGTAGGTGCCTCGTCAATGCCACGTAGGATGACATGAGGGATAGGCGGCCACATGGATGCCATATGTCAGTGAGGTGGCGCTTGGACCAATGAGGGCGTAAGAAAATTTGGAAGGCCATAAATTTTGATCTAGGACTCAGATATGAGAATAATTACTGTCGTTGGAAAGATCTTGATGAAAAAAATATGATGATGCCCTTGAGAAGAGGTTTTGATATGATTAAGGAAAGGTAAAATTTTAGCACCCCATCAACCCAAGTAAGGATTAGGGGGTCATGTGTCTTACACTATTTGTCTGAAGTCAAAAGCTTCAGGCATGCAACCTGCCTTTACCAGACCAACTATCCAAATATTATTAGCAAGGTTTTGCTTAGGGGAGAAGCTTGAATACCACTAATATGCAGTTGACCAATGGAAATATTTGATCTGATGAGAGAGAGAGAGTTAACAATGTTTCGACATAATGGTTCCTTTCTTCTTCTAGCTGTCATATTTCCCAACTTTTTCCATATTCTTTGATATACAAGAAGGTTATCAATATGGGTCACAAAGATTAAACTGTTAAAAGGAAAAATTCATAAATAATACTTAATGAGATATCCTTTCAACATGTACATTTTCTTTAGGAACGCACACAAACCATAAATAGAAATCATCCTTGATAAGAAAGTGCTCTATGGGAAATCAAGTAATTAATCCTCCTTTATTGCCGACAACTGTCTTTTTCCTTGTGATGTGGAACCTTAATAATGAACCGTAATTATCTCGAAAATGATGAATTGTTTTCCAGGGAGAAAGTAAACTAAATATTGGAGTCATGGTGTATGAAGGGGACAAAGAGACAAATCATGCAGATAAATGGATCATGTAAAGTTATTCACATGAGATGTTACTTGAAATTGGCTAAGTATATGACTCTACAATAGATAAGAAGAGAGGTACAAGTAATGGGGAGAAAAGATGATGGAAATAAATAGGATAATGTGAAGGTCGTGGAAGTTGAAAAAATGACTAAGTATGGAGTATTGCAGAAGATAGGAGTGTGGGATGTTATAAAAATGGATAAGTGTTGGAGAGTTAAGGGGTACAATTTGAGGAATCTGGAGAGAAAAACGGAGGTTGTGGAAGTGCAGAGAGAAAAATGGGGACAACGAAAGTGTAAAGAGAAAAATGGGGATTGTGGAAGTGCAGAGGAAAAGGTAATGTATTGAATTCTCTGCATGAGACAAAAAGTTGAAAAATAATCTAAGTATCGGCTCATGCGGAGCACAAAGAAAAGACTCAATGCGAGGAATCTTCGCATGGCAGAAATTTCTAAATTGACTAAGTTTTTGAAAACATATGATATCTTCCATAAGGTAATATGGGACCATGAGACTTATATGGGGTGCAAAGGATCATGGATTTGGATGCAAGGAGGTTTCTTCCACATGGTATAACTTAACATAAAATGGAATGTTACGAAATGAAAATGGATCAACATATTAGCTCGAATTGCGGAAAAATGACTGCTTGTGGGTTGTTGAGAACCTAGAAGGCTTTGATCATTGGGCATGGAGTCAAAGAAAATTATTTACATATAATGAATACAAAAAATGAAAGTACAGAGTGGACTATGGTACACAGGTCACTTAGAACCACTAGGATGAACAAAAGAAGAAATGTTTCAAATGCTTCCCATTCGCAAATAGTTTTAAAAGTTGATTGTCCATTCCTTTTATCAAATATTTATTGAAACCACAAATCTTCTCAATTTGATAAGGACCAATGCAGAAGGAATCATACTTGTAGTGAAGATATGCTTTTTCTTTTTCCTTGTTCCGTAATAAAACCAATTGGTCTTTGCGAAATTCTTTGATGGTAGTACTTTGATCAAAATATTTCTTCATCACCTCTTTCTTTTTTTGGATATTCAACATTGTCTACTCTCCCCACTCCTCCATTTGCATCAAATGATAAGACCAAGTTTGCATAGGTGTAGTTCCTTTTTCATCTCCAATTCCAATAGCAATATCCAATGCATTCAATTCTAGATGTATTGGCAGCCTGACATCCTTTCCATAAACCAAAGAAGATGGAGAATGTCTAGTACTACTTTTTGGTGTTATTATGCTTTTCCATAAAGCATTAACAAGCCTTTTGTGCCATTCTCTCTAGTTTGCAACATTTGTCTTCTTGAGAATTTGTATGAGAGATTTATTGGTTGATTCAACCAATCCATTTCCTTGTGTGTAGTAATTTGATGATTGTCCCATTATTATACCTAACTTACCACATAATGTATTAAAGTTGGAGCTAATGGATATGTAACTATTATCAGTAATAAACTTCTTCGGAACACCGAATCTTGATATAATATTTTCTTGTAAAACTTGAATAAGCTGCTCAGAATTGGATTCGTTTAATGCTATTTCTTCAAGCCACTTTATGAAGTAATCAGTTGTTGTCAATATATAAGAATGACCTTTACTATATTTGGGATTTATAGGACCAATTACATCTAAACCCCATTGTGTAAAATGACTATCATCTGTGATTGTTTTCAAAGGCATAACTTCTCTTTTCATTTTAACGGATTTTTTTTGACATGGTAAGCATCTTCTTACAAAAGCATCCACATATATGAATAAGGTAGGCCAATAAAAACCAACCCTAATGATTCTACATGATGTTACGATTGGAGAAAAATGTCCACCACAAACACCTTCTTGCATTTCCTTCAAAATTTTAGTATACTTAGAGTGGTTTAGACATCTCAATAGCATACCATCAAAATTTCTTCAAAACAATACTCCAGAAATCAATACATAAGAATTTGATTTCATTTTCAATGATCTCCATTCTTTTGATGACATCCCAACAAGGAATTATTCATATTTCAAATAAAATATGATATCCTTGTACCATTAATATTGTGTCACTATTTCATCTTGTGTAGCAAGCAATTTTTTATTAGATGAATCAATGTTTACTACTTTAATTCCACCAATTATCTTACACAATCTTTTTCCTCTTACAACCTTTAGTGGTTTTATTTCTATGTCATATTCTTGCAATTTGGCCAACTAATTGGCCCATATTCCCCCTCTAAGTTGTTGAGATAACATCATCCCAATAGGTGGATATGGTACATAAGCAATTACATGTGACATTAGGATATAATTTTTGAAGTAAGAGACAACTTTGACCAAGGAAAATGATTGTTTCTCCATGGGGGAATATTTCAATTCATGTTCTTGRAAACATCGACTCATGAAAGAATTCAGATGCTCTTCCTTTGAGTCCTTCCTTTGGGTCAATATGGCATCAATAGTTTCCTCTGAAGAAAAATAATATAGGATGAAATATTTAACAAAATCAAGACTAATGAGAACTGGAGTTGTGGAAATTGTAGACTTTATATTTGAGAAATATTTATGAGCTTCATTAGACCATTCAAAGATTTGATCGTTCTTCAGTAAATTATTTATTGGCTTGACAATTGAAGCATAGTATGTTACAAATATTCTAACAAAGTTTATTTTCCCAAAAAATGACTGAACAACTTTTAAGCTTGTAGGAGGTTTCAACTCAGCTATGGCCTTGATTTTTTCTGGATATAGAGCTTCATCAGACCATTCAAAGATTTGATCATTCTTCAGTAAATTATTTATTGGCTTGACAATTGAAGCATARTATGTTACAAATATTCTAACAAAGTTTATTTTCCCAAAAAATGACTGAACAACTTTTAAGCTTGTAGGAGGTTTCAACTCAGCTATGGCCTTGATTTTTTCTGGATATATATATATATATATATATATATATATATATATATATATATATATTTCATCTTTTCTTACAATGTGACCCAAAAATTTCCCTTCTGAAACTGCAAATAAACATTTCTTATGGTTGAGAGATATGCCATATAATATGCAATGTTGTTGGCCCTTGACCAAGTTTTGGGAGTTTCTTGGTCATGTTGACCTATTTTGGGACTTCGACAGCCTGTCGAAGGAGGAGCGCAAGACGAAGCGGAGATCACGGGATCTCGACCCCCTTTTGGGCCTCTTTTTGGGTTTTTGGGAATATGTAACGGGAAAGGGATGTCGGCCCATGGGTTTACCCATGTTTAGGCCTATTTTGTATATTCAAATAGATGCCTAGGCTAGGAAGAGAGGATGAGATGAATGAAAGGCTAAGTGCTAGATCTAAGTGATGTGAATGTATGCTAAGTGCAAGTAGTTGTGACAAATTGTGAAAGGCTTAGTGCTGTAACGCAAGGAAGAAGGATCTAGTGAGCTGCATAGATCCTCTATCCCGTGCAGAGTAAGGGTTTAGAGGCTCTGTGCTGTAACAGATTGACTAAAGGAAATAAAGAAGAAGAGTTGGTGGATGAATCCCCAGGAGGGGGGTGAACCACGTAAACACTGTGTTATCTTGCTTGAATGTGTTTATGTCTTCTTTGCTTAGTGCTTTGAGATGATTAGATAGATCTGCTTATGCTCAGTGCTAATGCTGTATAGAATGTTAGATCTAATGTACATGAATATGCTCAGTGCTTGATGAGTTACATCTGACCTATTTTACTTATGCTAAAGTGCTTGCATATGGTAGAGTATTGTGAATACTGTGAGGCTCTGTTTTCTCAACAAAGTAGACAATGATTGCATGTTAAAGAAATGAAGGTGCTAATTGCTTTATTAAGTAGTACAATCATAGATCTGTGTCCCAGCTAAGGTCGCAGACACTTGAGTCCTGCAACCACCCATGCCTCTACCTCGGGTGAGACTTCATCTGCTTTGCAGGTGTTTTCGAAAGGGCTGGTAATTAGGGTTTTGTTGGTGTGTTGTTGTAGCGTTGAACCCTGGGTCTACCCTTGTGCCAACAAATGGTTCCGTTGTCAGGACCTGAAACTGTGATTTCTAGGAACTGAGAAAGAGGAATCTCTGTGCAAAGATTCATCCTGAAATTGTAAAAGCTCTGTTGATAGATTTGTGCCCTAGTGCACAGTATTCTACTTGATCTGAAAAGCTCTGTGTTAAAGAGAGAAGGCCAGATCTAAAGGAAAGAAGCCCGATCTGAAGAAAGGAGGTTGGATCTAAAGAAAAGAAGCAAGATCTAAAATCTTTGTGCTCTAAGAAAGGTAAAAGTGGAAACTTTTGACTAAAAGAGGTAAGATCTGCAAGCTCTATGCTCTGATAAAGGTAAGAATAGTTAGAAAAGTCTTAGATCTGAAAGCTTTGTGCTCTGTAAAAATAAGATAAGTGGAAATTTCTGTTTCTAGAGTATGAATCTAGGTATGTTTGATATATTTTGTCCTAGCTTAAAAACTAGGGCACTGATAGATGAAAAAATATTTGATATGAATAGATCTAATAAGAATAATGAAAGATATGTTATACCTATGCATAGAAAGAATGTTTGGACTAACAAATGGATGCAAGACCCTAGAAAGAATTTGTTTCAGGTTAGCTCATACGATCCTAGTGCACAGTACAGAAGAAGCTGGGGATCATTTAAAAGAAAGAGAGGATTAACCCTCTGTTATAGTTGCAGAAGACCAGGACATCTTGCTAAAGAATGACCTGACATAAGACCTAGTTGTCTTTGCTGTAAGGCTATGGACCATGAAGTATTGGATTTACCTAGAATGATCGCTAAGCTTGAAGGAATGAATCTGAATCAAGAGAACCCTAAGGAAGATCCAGAAAAGGCAGAACCCCAACAAGAATTTGAGAAAGTATTGATACAAATAAAAGAAACCATGAATGACCACCGACATGTCAGCTTATCATAGATCTTCAAAGAGAAGGAATGCATCAAAGAAAGAATATGGGACTTTGACATTGACTGTGTTCTGGATGAGGAAACACAGATGAATATTATGCTAGAGAGAACCTGGGAAGCTATAGGAAGGCCTGCTATGATCCCTTCACTAGGAGGAATAGGTTTATTCAAAGGAAATCTAGTAAGCCTATGTGGAAGGCTCGCTCGGATACCTATGACTGTCAATGGAACTTCGAGAAAAGAAGACTTTGAGATATTAAATTTGTTCAAGATAGCGCCCCGTTTACCATGCTAATAGGAAAACCTTGGATTGATAGAGATCAAACCAAGCGAAAGGAAGAAGAAAGAGTTTTGGAACAGAAGAAGCAAGAGTTAAAAGACTTTATGACTAGAAGGATCGCGCACTTGATTGAGGAACAAAAGAGTAGATCACAAATATTTAAAACTAGAAACCCAGATGTCGAAGCTAAGAGAACACTAGAGGATCCTCAGGAGATTGAATTACCTATCTCAGACACAAAAGAAGTATTATCCAGGAACCTTAGGAAAGAACTTCAACAACGTGAAGTAACTAAGACCAAAGAAGAAAATAATTAGAACGAGAAAAGCATTACCGAGACGAAGCTCACTGGAAAGAAGGCTAGACAGTTAAGAAAGAAAAGGGATAATACTGAAAGGTTACAGGAGGTTCTAGAGGAGACTTCGCAGAAATAAAAATTGTAGAATTGGAGCTTCGTCGAGATATCAGAACAATGACACATGGAACTTCACCATGACGAAGCAATATAGACGTTGGGGCCAATATATCCATTCGAATTCTGCTCCGAACGGTAAAAAAAGCAATAAAGGTTCATCATCCGACCATTAGACTGCGCCATGACAGATCGAACATGAGTTAATGGAGGCTCATACTCGTTGCAAGCCAACCATTGTCGATTTACCTATTTAGCTCATCGCGCCACGCACTGAGAACACTTTTTCCAACTGAGAATTTGATCCCACAACCTAAGCCAAGTTTATATAGTGATCATTGTTCTATCGTTCTCTATCTCATTACCATATCTGAGTTGTTCCCTGATCCCACAAATTGTTTATCCCGAGTGCGTATGTCAGAACCATTGAGCGTTGCAGAGAAAGTTGTTGAAGAGGTTCTGATCGACTTGATGACAGAGAGATTCATGTCAGAGTGAGGGTTGTCTATAGGAGTACAAGCATCATCGACGAGAGGACTGCAGGCCTCTCCTTCCACTACTCGAGCCGGTCCATTTCGGCCAGCCAATGAGAAGCGCAGTAAGCACAGAGACGATATCGCGAATGCTAAGCTGATTCCGAGCATTCTACCTACTTATCTACCACCTCTGAGCGGAACCATCAATCATGACAGTGTACCCCGTGAATTTGAGTATGCTTTGATCACTGCATACCTTTCGAAATAAGTGTGCGTAGTTCGTTCCGACCAGGATAAGCTCACCACGTTGAAGTTCAATGACTTCAACCTCGGCGATAGGAAGGTTTACAGTATGCTCTCCCCTCATAAATATCTGACGTGAACCAAAGGAGAGAACTCCAATATTATCGCTCAATTATGGACCCAGAGCCTCGCGTAGTCAACCCTACTTAATGTAATGAAGATTCCTCACTTCGGGAGGCATCAAGAAGTGAACGCATGCGTCAAGTTATTGTTGTCCTAATATCATGGAGGATACTTATGGTTGAACCGCCACATCACAGTGGATCTGACTTTGATCAATTGGATCATAGGGCTAAGCATGCAGGGCCCCAACCCACAATATTTCTACCCCAGAAATACCGCAAATCGCGCTCTCACCCAGAGGATAAAGGATACCTATGGTGATGTAGAGAAGGGCACGTGAGGATAAAAGGTATCCTCTATCCAGAGCGGCATAATGCACCTTGCCTATCAGCTGATCACAGACAAGCTAGTTCGCAAGAACTGACCGACCCAAGTAACCGGATTTGTAGTCGATCTCACAGGGAAGTGCATGGAGGACCTACATATGAATTGGGACAAATACTTGGTGAACTAGCTAGAACTAGATTGCAAGGAAGCACAGGACCAAGGGTACGAGTTCCATTTTAGCTGGTTGCTCATATTAATTGCTTTCATCGCATGGGAGATTCCAGAAGGTGCAACCTTCCCAGATGTCGATCCCTTTGAACCACTGGTTGCGAAGTTCAGTACGCTATGGTATTCCATTGACATGAACAAGAAGTGGCAATCAAATTTCGTCTTCCACATGTATTATAACCAGTTGAAGGTAGCCATACAGGCCACACCTCGCATAACCCCAAACACAATTCACAAGTTTAGGCCATTGATGAAATTCAGTGCTGATCGCCACTTCATCTACATCACAACGTGTGCTGATGAGAATCACCAACAGCTATAGTCATACTACAAGTTAACGAAGGATGACTTGGAGGAGATTACAAAAGAATGGTTGGTGGACCTCTTTGTTCCAGCGGACCCTGCAGAGATGTCCGATGTTGACAGCCTCGAAACTACACCGGATACAACCGGACCTAACAAGATAAAGAATACCGAAGAAATCGATGATTTAGAAAACGAATCCGAAAAGACCGTGTCTATTTCAGCTGAGTAAGGAGGTGATGGCACATAAGTAGAGAAGAAGAAAGGAAAGGTTACACTGCCAAGAGATGAGGAGGATCCCTCTAAGAAAAGAAAGGTTTCCCCTCTGAAACCTTCTTTAAGGAAGAAAATGAAAGAAACTAGAACCAAGTTTGAGACAAACCTAACCTCAAACGACTTCGACTTCATCATCGCTGCACTGAACGATGCTTTGCTGGAGATAGCAGAGAAGAAGGAAGCCAAGCAGGAGGAGGTGTTCAGTTGCATCAAGGCTGATCTTCAAGAAGTGCAACAGGAACTATAGTCTAGCCACGCCATATCCACTGCGCCCTTGACAGTTGGAACACTAGAACTAGTTGATGAGCCCGCTCAATTACACCGGATTGCCGATATAGTTGAAGCTCACCTTCGACGAGATCAATAAGAAACAATGCAAGCCACCCAGGCTTTGGCGCAAGCACACGGAGATTTTCTAGAACAAAACAACAATGAAGAATGAGACAAACTTGCTCTCCAAGCAAAGTGGGATGAAGAGAAAGCAGAGCTACAACAAAGCAAGGAACAGTTGCTCGCTGAGTAACTTGAAATTCAGGAAAGGGTCAACATAGCACTTCACTCTATGATAATTGTCGAAGTACAAACCAAAGAATGAGTTCCAGAGTAGGTGGCACAACTCGAAGAGGTAATCCAGAAGCTCCAACAATGCATCACAGATATAGAGCTCCGCGCTGTACCCGAAACCCCTCAGGAGATAAGAGACCAACGAGAACCAACTTCTCGCAGTGCAGTGGGCATATTAAAATCTCTTGCATTGGAGTGCAAGCAGCTAAGTAACCAGAGTGCCTAGACATATGAAAACCTTACAGAGAATCCATAATTACAGGCGCTAGAGTCGTAGCTCCAGGAAGCAAAACAACATGCAGATATGCTACAGGCACAACTGAAGGCCCTGTTAGCAGTAGATAGAATGAAGAGATCTCATGAACAATGAAAAACTCAGTAGCAGGTTCATATGCTTCAAAGAAAAGTGATGGAATTCACTCAACGACTTCAACCTATGCAAGACAAGGCATGTCTGTTGTTTATAGGGGTTGAGAGCTAAGGAGCAGAGATAGACCATGTCATCCTCACAACAGAGCAATGCCTGGAAGGACCAGTGAATGACACAATGATCCATGAGTTCACCAAGCAAGAGGCCACAATAAAGCAACAAGTCAAAGCAGTCTGGGCCAAGCTCAAGGTGTTCGAGGCATAACTACTCAGACCAGAGTGACTCGAGACGAGTCACAGGTGAGTGTTGGGGGCTTGTTGGCCCTTGACCAAGTTTTGAGAGTTTCTTGGTCATGTTGACCTATTTTGGGACTTCGATAGCCTGTCAAAGGAGGAGATCAAAGGATCTCGACCCCCTTTTGGGCCTCTTTTTGGGTTTTTGGGAATATGTAACGGGAAAGGGATGTCGGCCCATGGGTTTACCCATGTTTAGGCCTATTTTGTATATATAAATATATGCCTAGGCTAGGAAGAGAGGAGGAGACAAATGAAAGGCTAAGTGATAGATCTAAGTGATGTGAATGCATGCTAAGTGTAAGTAGTTGTGACAGATTGTGAAAGGCTTAGTGATGTAATGCAAGGAAGAAGGATCTAGTGAGTTGTGCAGATCCTCTGTCCTATGCGGAGTAAGGGTTTAGAGGCTCTGTGCTATAATAGATTGACTAAAGGCAATAAAGAAGAAGAGTTGGTGGACATAGCCCCAGAAGGGGGGTGAACCACGTAAACACTGTGTTATCTTGCTTGGTGCTTGCCTGAATGTGTTTATGTCTTCTTTGCTTAGTGCTTTGAGATGATTAGATAGATCTGCTTATGCTAAGTGCTAATGATGTATAAAATGTTAGATCTAATGTACATGAATATGCTCAGTGCTTGATGAGTTACATCTGACCTATTTTACTTATGCTAAAGTGCTTGTATACGGTAGAGTATTGTGAATACTGCGAGGCTATGTTTTCTCAGTGAAGTAGACAATGATTTCATGTTAAAGAACCGAAGGTGCTAATTTCTTTATTAAGTAGTACAATCACAGATCTGTGTCCCAGATAAGGTTGCAGACACTTGAGTCCTTCAACCAACCCTGCCTCTACCTCGGGTGAGACTTCATCTGCTTCGCAGGTGTTGCCAAAAGGGCCGTTAGTTAGGGTTTTGTTGGTGCGTTGTTGTAGCGTTGAACCCTGGGTCTGCCCTTGTGCCAACAAATGTTTAATTTTTTTTTTGAGGTGTGAGACATGTCGTTCTCTCAATTTTTAATAAACTGTCAAATCATCTTGATAATCTTCAATGATCTTTCATATCATATATTTGAATGTGTGATCCATTCATATTTGAAATGTAGCTCCAACATTCATCAACACAAAGCGAATTTGTACATAGAAATATGTTCCCCAAGGTGATATAAAGTTATTTTATGTCTATCTTCACTTGTAACAAGCACTTGATTATATCTAGAAAATCCTTCAAGCATAGACATTACTATAGAACCAGTTACATATTGTAACAACATTTACATATTGGGCAGAGGATAATTATCCTTCAGAGATGCTCTGTTAAGATCTAGAAAATCAACACACAAATGTATTTCTCCATTTTTCTTTTAAGCCACCACTAGATTTGAGATCCAATCTAAATCTCTAATTAAAAAAATAATTCTGTAATTTTCCATATTTTCAAGTCCAAGTTTAACCAAAGGTTTTGATTTAGGGTGGATAACCCTTAGCTTCTATCTAATGTGGTTGGTCCCTTCTTTTAGAGGTATGATATGCTAAATGACGCTCTTATCATACTCCTTAATATTTTCATATGTCTATGAAAAAATGTCTAGAAAAGATTTGAAAAGATTGATATATTGTTCAGTCTCATCACTGGTACATGTGTTTCCCAAGTTCAGATACTTTGGATTTTCTTGAGTTCCAATATTCACTTTCTGGGTATCTTGGATTTTCCTAAGTGATGGTTCTTCACCTGGTTTATTCTTCCATATTTGATCATCTTTGGTAAAATGATATTCTAGAAGAATCATAATTTTGAAATGAAAATCACTTTTGTGGTCCAAGTCTTTAGATTTATGATTTTATGAAAACTCATCTTCTTCTGTACTTTACTCCATGATATCTGTTGACATAAGGAATTCAACAATGTGTTCTTCATTTTCAAACACTTTCCAAAATTTATGATTGTTTGGTATTGAAGGGTGAAATATCATCTTGACATGGAATGAATCATGAAATGATGATTCCAAATTGAAAAGAGAAGCTAAAACTGCTAATGAATCAGATTTTTGATTCTTTTCTCTTGGTATGAATGTTATGTTAAACAGATTAAATGTTTGGATGAGATCTCAAACTCTTACTGCATAGGCCTTCAATCTTTCCTTTTTGATATTATATTTTTTTTGGATGTGATTAACCACTAACTCAGACTCTCCCATGACTATGAGATCAGTGATTGCCATCTAATGAGCCAATGTCAATCCTTGTATAAATGCTTCATAATTTGCTTCATTATTTGTACATTTAAATTTCAACCTAAATGCATGAGGATGAAATTCTCCTTGAGGGTTTTTAAACAACACACCTGCTCCAACTCCAAATTTAGAAGACACACCATCAAAAAACATTTTCTAGAATCCTTTAAATGGAGAATTGTTATCCTTCTTATCCTCTATTTCTTCTTCACTAAAAATGGCATAATTTCCGAGGCTAGAATCAATGTAATTCTCCATTTCTACAATTTCTTTTTTCTTAAAGGAAACAAGGTTCCTTTGCTCGCAAAGTACTCTAGTTAGACCTCCTTTGTTTGGAATGATCATGCAAATTCCATCATTCATTATATATCCTTCCAAAGGAAAAAACCATTCTCTTCGAAGAACAACACCTTAAGTTGCTCCTAAATCTACCACTATTATGGTAAACATAGTCTTAATATGTGGTGCAGAACTAATCCATGCACAAAATTCCTTAATTTATCCATATGATGGTACTTTTCTTGAATCAATTGCATATATGATTTCACCATCCTCATAATATTTAGTACACTCTAAACCAACAACCTCCATCATTGAAAGTGGCATGATATTATTTCTAGCTCCATTATCTACCATACAATTATGCAATATCAACTTAGGTGTTTCCAAAGATATATAGAATCGAGGAAATTTTCCTTGTATTCTCATAAGTGGAGCAACACATTGTTGTTGATTATTCATGACATCTACATCTACTCTTGTATCATGTTTGTGTTGGAATATTCACCAATACTGAGAGGGAGGGGTACATTAGTATTGAGCACCTTTTACCTTTTTTAACCTTAAGCACATCACGTAAACATTAGCCATTAACAATGTCATTCATCATCACAAAAACCATAAACAAAACACAATGATTTTTATGTGGAAACCCAAACGGGAGAAAACCACAGAATGATTTTATTATATCATGTTAAGATTACATTCATAGGAAGCACCAATTTCCAAGATTCTCCAGAACCAACTGGAACGAGGCACCAACACCCTCATTTATAGGCACCAAACTTAAGGAAGCTCCAAATCCATGATTTACCAACATCAACTAGAAGGAGGCACCAACTCGTAGCTTTACCAACTCCAACTGGAAGGAAGAACCCACTCCCTAAAGCATACACACCAACCTCCTGAATGAAGACACCAATCTTCTTAACTGAGCACCAACTCGATAAGATATCACCAATCCAAGATCTTCATACACAAAATACTTCTGAATTCACTTGCATGCTTCCTTCTGTAGATAATCCTTCAAACCATAGCAATCCTCATAACATCATTCCCAGAATGTAATCATTGACATCGAAATCCACTGACGGTAACATCCATTCATGACAACGTTCACTAACTGCAAAATCCACTCATGGAAACATCACGAAAACATCACAAATTCATACCAGAGCATATGGAAACATCACAACCTCATGGAAACATCACAAATTCACAGCAGAGCATACGACAACACCACAACCTCACTACAACATCACAACTTCATAGCAGATCATACAAAAACATCACAACCTCACAACAATGCATATGACAACTTCACAACCTCACAATAGTGCATATGACAACCTCAAAACCTTACGAAAACATCACGACAACATCACAACTTCATAGAAGATCATACAACAACCTCACAACCTCACATCAGTGCATACGACAACCTCACAACCTTACTACAACATCACAACCTTACTACAACATCACAACCTTATAGCATACATTGAGAATAAAAAAGATCTTAAGAGAATCCCTTAGACTTATCTCGCACACCCGAAATAAAACTCAACACCTTGAGTGCACCTCAAACTTGATCTCTTCGTTGGTTCCTCTAAAAATGAAAAATTCTATCATGTACTTATAGTAATTTCCCCCCAAAAAATCATCTTAGTCGACCTCAACTTTTTGGCTGTGTTGTCGGACGGAAAAACTCATATCTCCTCATTCCTAGGGAGTTAGAGGGACTTCCATATACCATTGGAAAGGAATCAAAATGATATTTCCAACCATGTGACTTATGATTCCATTTGAGTTAGTTATGTATCGTAAAAATTCCCTCAAAGATAGGGTATCCAAATTGACCACAAATAATACTTTCAACAATCTCCATCTTGCAATATTTATCTTGGAAATATGTAGGCTTCTTCACTTGAATTTAGGGGATTATTCACTTGGTTTTAGGGCTTCTTCAAGGTTCCTTAAAGGCTCAATTTGTTTACAACTCAAAGTGGGCATGTAGAAAAAACTAGATGTTATCTGATCCCATGAGGGCCATGCTTAAAAGCTACACCATAAGGGGACCACTTTTGAGTTATATAAATTTATGTCAAGGCTCCTTCAAGGCACTTCAAGGCTTCTTCAAGTGGACACATCATTACTGCTTCAGGGGCTTCTTCAATTTTCTTTGACATTGACTTGTCCTCATGGCTTGACTACTGCATGTTGGCTTCTGAAGGATTCATCAACTTGTCTTCAAGGATTCTTTTGTTGGATTCACAGCTTCAAGGATTCTTTACTTGGCTTCATGGCTTCAATGATTCTTCACTTGGCTTCATGGATTTAGGGATTCTTCACTTGGTTTCATGTCTTCAATACTCAAACAATCTCAAGGCTTATTTGCTTAGCTTCATGGCTTCAAGGCTTCTTTACTTGGCTTCATAGATTCAAGGCTTCTTCACTTGGCTTCATGGATTCAATACTAAAAAAATATTCATTTTTCACTGCCACATCATCATCATCATTGTTACAACCTTATCATTACTAGCACATCATCATCATCAATACCACTTTGACATCAATGACAATTTTCTCAACAATATCCTCCTTTGTCATTGATGGCAACACCTTCTTCCTTTTGAAATGAGGCATGCTCGCTCTATCCATCACCATGGTCACTCTATCCATCACTTTATTTCTCTCCCCCTTTGACATCAATGGAAAAGGGATCATTTTTTCTTATCATGTGACTCCCCCTGTCACCAAAAATTTGTTTCTCTCCCCTTTGACATCCAAGATAAAGAGTTTCTCCCCCTCTGGAATTTCATGATTCTCTTTCTTATTCTATTGCTCCTCTTGTATTCATTCTTTCATCCACTGGCATTTAACTCATTTTTTTTTCTCCCTCTATCATCAATGGTTCCTTCTTTTGACTGTAATGTTATCTTTGTGAGGATATTTTCTTTTCAACAATACTCTCCATTTGACTGTGTTGACTCCCCTCTAGACTAGGCCATTTCTTGAATCTTTCTAAAGTAACTCCCCCCGTGCTCCTACATGATTTACTAATCCACTATCTTCTACTCTATAAAATCCTCTATTGTACTTTATTCGACCTTCCTTACCTGTTACTTAGACTCCCCATCAACATTATCCACGATACTTGGAGTCTTTATGCCAAATTATTTAGAATAATGTATAATGTTGCTCTGCTACATAATCATCATTTGTAATCCTGAAATCTTCCTCTTTACTTGCAGATTTATCATTATTATTCATCTCTGCAACTCCTATAGGTATGTCCTCTAAGAATTTTCCATGACCCATTCTTCTTTTTTTTGTTTTCTTCTCAAAACCATCTTATATTTGTTATGAGCATTTTCTTTCATGGAAGACTCCATCATGCTTCTACAGTCCCGAGTTATGTGTCCATAGTTGTGGAATTTGTAACATTAATCATTATTGTAGATACCTCTATTCCTTACTTGATTATTTCTTGCATAAGCTCTACAGTCTGTAACCTTATGTCCAAAATTGATGCAAGAAAAACAATAATCACGAAAGAAACTTTGATACCTGGGAGCAAAGGGTGTTCTTTGAAATGGAGGTCTTTGAGATGCTTGCTTGTCATGTCTTGATTGATCACGGTATTTTACTCTATTATTGGAATCCTTTGAACCATTTGTATGAATTTTAGGTCTTTCTTCAGTCTTTCTTGGTAGTTTGAAACTCATTTCTTCTTCAATGTGTTTATGCTTGTGGTCATACCCAATACATGTCTTGTCACTAGGATATATTTGCTAATTGAGGATGTCTTCTAAGGCCGATGAAATATTATCAAACTTCAAGTTTGTGGCAACTGTCCTTTTCAATTCTTCTCTTAGAGAAACAATTTAAAGTTCTTTTGCTTGACAAATTTCTTCCTTCTTTTTTAGTTGACTATTTAGGACTTCAATTTTCTTGTCCTCTTCTATTTGAATCATAACACTATGCAGATTTGTGCTTAGTTGGATATCTTTCTCTTCTAATTTATTCTTCAGTCTTCTTAGTCACTTCTACTTGTGCCTTTAAAATAATGATAGTCTTTTCAGTCTCACTTAGCTTCTCTTCTAGCAATGTATTATTTTCTTGATACCTCTATAGTTTTTCCATTAGCATTTTATTCTTCTCCCTTTCATTCCTCAAATCATCTATAGCACTAATCAGTTCCCCTTCAAGGTCTACTTCATCATTCTCTTCTTCTTCTGAGTCATGGCTTTTGCTTTCATCTTTATCTTTACCAAAACTTATTTTATTTGCATAGGTACATCTAATTTCACAAGGATTTAATTTATCACCACAAGAATACTTGATTTGAATTCCTTCACCTTTTCTTCATTTGATTCATCAACTACATTTTTATTTGGGCTATCATCCATTTTCTTTGATGTTTCTTACTTCTTTGGTGTATCTTCCTTTTGATCTTCTGCACATTCCTGCATTGCTTCCTTTGTGTAGTTTTCTTGTAGTTTGTCCCAAAACTCTTTAGATGATGAATTCTTTCCAACTTTGTTTCTTTTATTTTTAGTATTTTTTATTCTTTTCTCTTGGTATAAATGTTATGTTAAAAGAATTAAATGTTTGGATGAAATCTCAAACTCTTACTGCATAGGCCTTCAATCTTTCCTTTTTGATATTATATTTTTTTTGGATGTTATTAGCCACTAACTCAGACTCTCCCATGACTATGAGATCATTGATTTCCATCTAATGAGCCAATGTCAATCCTTGAATCAATGCTTCATACTTTTTTTCATTATTTTTACATTCAAATTGCAACGTAAATGTATGAGGATTGAATTATCCTTGAGGGTTTTTAAACACCACAACTGCTCCAACACCAAATTTAGAAGAGGGACCATCAAAAAACATTTTCTAGAATCCTTTAAATGGAGAATTGTTATCCTTCTTATCCTCTATGTCTTATTCACTAAAAATGGCATAATTTCCCAAGCCATAATCAATGTAATTCTCCATTTCTACCATTTCTTTTTTCTTAAAGGAAATAAGTTTCCTTTTCTCGTGAAGTACTCTGGTTATACCTCCTTCTTTGTTTGGAATCATCATGCAAATTCCATCATTCATTACATATCCTACCAAAGGAAAACACCATTCTCTTCCAAGAACAACACCTTACACTGCTCCTAAATCGACCACTATTATGGTAAACACAGTCTTAATATGTGGTGTAGAACTAATCCATGCACAAAAGTCCTTAATTTCTACATATGATGGTACTTTTATTGAATCAATTGCATATATGCTTTCACCATTCTCATAATATTTAGTACGCTCTAAACCATCAACCTGCATTATTGAAAGTGGCATGATATTATTTGTGGCTCCACTATCTACTATATAATTATGCAATATCAACTTAGGTGTTTCCAAAGATATATAGAATTGAGGAAATTTTCCTTGTATTCTCATAAGTGGAGCAACATACTGTTGTTGATTATTCATGACAACTAAATCTACTCTTGTATCATGTTTGTGTTGGAATATTCACAAATATCGAGAGGGGGGGGGGGTGCATTATTATTGAGCACTTTTTACCATTTTTAACCTTAAGCACATCATGTAAAAATTAACCATTAACAATGACATTCATCATCACAAAAAACCATACACATAACACAATGATTTTTATGTGGAAACCCAAACGAGAGAAAACCACAGAATGATTTTCTTATATCATGTTAAGATTACATTCATAGGAAGCACCAACTTCAAAGATTATCTAGAACCAACTTGAAGGAGGAACCAACCCCATGATTTATAGGCACCAACTTGAAGGAAGCTCCATCTCCCTGATTTACCAACACTGACTAGAAGGAGGCACCAACCCCCTAGCTTTACCAAATCCAACTGGAAGGAAGCACCCACTCCCTAAAGAACATGCACGAACCTGCTGAATGAAGACATTAATCTTCTCAACTGAACACCAACTCAATAAGATATCACCAAACCAAGATCTTCATACACAAAATACTTTTTACTTCACTTTCATGCTTCATTCTGTAGAGAATACTTCAAACCATAGCAAGCCTCATAGCACCATTCCCATAATGTAATCACTATCAGAGACATCCACTGACAATAACACCCATTCACAACAAAATCCACTAACTGCAAAATCCACTCATGGAAACATCACGACAACATCACAACTTCATAACAGAGCATATGGAAACATCACAACCTCACAGAAACATCACAAATTCATAGCAAAGCATACAAAAATATCACAACCTAATGACAACATCACAACTCATAACAAATCATATGACAACATCACAACCTCACAACAATACACATAATAACCTCACAACCTTATGACAACATCATGAGAATATCACAACTTCATAGGAGAGCATACAACAACATCACAACCTTATATCATACCTTGAGAATAAGAAATACCTTAAGAGAATCCCTTGGACTTATCTTGCACACCCAAAAGACAACCCAAAACCTTGAGCACACCTCAGACTTGATCTCTTCGTTGGTTCCTCTAAAAATGTGAAATTCTATCCTATATTTATAGTAATTTTGTCCCCAAAAGTTAGCTTAGACGACCTCAATTTATCTCCTCATTCCTAGGGAGTTATAGGGACTTAAATATACCATTATAAAGGACTTGGAATAATATTTCCAACCATGTGACTTGTGCTTTCAATTGAGTTAGTTATGTAGAGTAAAAATTCCCTCAAAGATAGGGTATCCAAATTGACCACAAATAATACTTTCAACAATCTCCATCTTTCAATCTTTATCTTGGACATATGTAGGATTCTTCACTTGAATTTAGGGGATTATTAAATTGGTTTTAGGGATTCTTCAAGGCTCCTTCAAGGCTCGATTTGTGTACAACTCAAAGTGAGCATGTGGAAACAATCACATGTTATCTCATCACATAAGGGCCATGCTTAAAAGCTATGCCATAAGAGGACCACTTTGGAGTTATATAAATTTATGTCAAGGCTCATTCAAGGAACTTCAAGGCTTCTTCAAGTGGACACATCATTACTGCTTCATGGGCTACTTCAATTTGCTTTGACATTGATTTTTCATCATGTCTTGAATACTGCATGTTGGCTTCTAAAGGCTTCATCAACATGTCTTCAAGGATTTTTCTATTGGCTTCATGGCTTCAAGGATTATTTACTTGGCTTCATGGCTTCAAGGCTTCTTCACTTGGCTTCATGCCTTAAATTCACAACCAATATCAAGGATTCTTCACTTGGCTTCATGGCTTCAAATATTCTTTACTTGGCTTCATGGCTTCAAGGCTTCTTCACTTGGCTTCATGGATTCAATACTCAAACAATCTCCCTTTTTCGCTGCCACATCATCATCATCAATGTTATAACCTTATTATTTCTTGGACATCATCATCACCACTGCCACTTTGACATTAATGACAACATTTTCTCAACAATATCCCCCTTTGTCATTGATGGAAACACCTTCTGCCTTTTGCAGTGATTCATGCTTACAATATCCATCACCATGCTCACTCTATCCATCACTTTGTTTCTCTCCCCATTTGACATCAATGGAAAAGGTATCATTTTTTCTTATCACGTGACTCCCCCTGTCACCAAAAATTTGTTTCTCTCCCCTTTGACATCCAGGATAAAGAGTTGTCCCCCTCTGGAATTTCCCGATTCTCTTTCTTATTCTATTACTCTTCATGTATTAATGATTTCATCCACTTCCATTTAACTCATTTTGTTGCTCCGTCTGTCATCAGTGGTTCCTTCTTTTGACTGTAATGCTATCTTTGTGAGGATCTTTCCTTTTCAACAATACTCTCCATTTGACTGTGCTAACTCCCCCTAGACTGGGCCATTTCTTGAATCTTTCTAAAGTATCTCCCCATATGCTCTTATAGGATTTACCAAACCACTGTATTCTTCTCTATACAATCGTTTGTTGTCCTTTCTTCGACCTTCCTTACCTGTCACTTAGACTACCCATCAACATTATCCATGATATTGGGAGTCTCTATGCCAAATTCTTTAGAATAATGTATAATGTTGCTCTGTTGCAGGATCATCATTTGTAATCCTGACATATTTCTCTTTACTTGCATATTTATCATGGTTACTCATCTCTACAACTCCTGTGGGTATGTCCTTTGAGAATTTTCCATTGTCTCGTTCTTCTTGTTTTTGTTTTCTTCTCCAAACCTTCTTATATTTGATATGAGCATTTTTTTTCATAGAAAAATCCATCATGCTTCTACAGTCCTAAGCTATGTGTCCATAGTTGTGGCATTTGTAACATTCAAAATTATTGTAGATACCTCTATTCCTTGATTATTTCTTGCATAAGCTTTACAGTCTATAGCCTTATGTCCAAACTTGATGCAAGAAAAACAATAACTAGGAAAGAAACTTTGATACCTGGGAGCAAAGGGTCTTATTTGAAATGGAGGTATTTGAGATGATTATTTTTCATGTATTGATTGATCATGGTATTTTACTCTGCTATTGGAATCCTTTGAACCATTTGTATGACTTTTAGGTCTTTCTTCATTCTTTCTTGGTAGTTTGAAACTCATTTCTTCTTCAATGTGTTTACGCCTGTGGTCATACCCAATACATGTCTTGTCACTGGGATATATTTGTTGATTGAGGATGTCTTGTAAGGATGATGAACTCTTCTCAAACTTCAAGTTTGTGACAATTTTACTTTTCACTTCTTCTCTTAGAGAAACAATTTCAAGTTCTTTTGCTTGACAAATTTCTTCCTTCTCTTTTAGTTGACTATTTAGGACTTCAATTTTCTTGTCCTCTTCTATTTGAATCATAACATTATGCAAGTTTGTGATTTGTTGGGTATCTTTCTCTTCTAATTGATTCTTCAATGTTTCTTCAGTATTCTTAGCCACTTCTACTTGTTCCTTTAAAATAATGACAATGTTTTTAGTCTCACTTAGCTTCTCTTCTAGAAATGCATTATTTTCTTGATACCTCTGTAGTTGTTCCATTAGCATTTTGTTTTTCTCCATTTCATTCCTCAAATCATCTAGATAACTAATCAATTCCCCTTTAAGGTATACTTCAACATCTACTTCATCATTCTCTTCTTCTTCCGAGGCATGGGTTTTGCTTTCATCTTTATCTTTATCAAAAATTCTTTTATTTGCATAGGTACATCTAATGTCACAAGGATTTAATGTATCACCACATGAATACTTACTTGATTCAACTTCCTTCACCTTTTCTTCATTTGATTCATCAGTTGCATGTTTATTTGGGATATCATCCATTTTCTTTGATGTTGCTTCTTTCTTTGGTGTATCTTCTTTTTGATCTTCTACACATTCTCACATTGCTTCCTTTGTGCAGTTTTCTTGTAGTTTGTCCCAAATCTCTTTAGCTGATGAATGATTTCCAACTTCGTTTATTTTCATTTTAGACTATGATAATCCCCTTAGAATTATGTTCAATGCCATTGCATTGTGTTTTTGTATCTTCTTTGCTCACCCTTTGGTCTACCTTTTGGAGTGGTGTAACCATCTAATATCGATTGCCAAATGTCAAATCCCTGTGCCTGTAAAATTCTCTCATCCTTATGCTCCAATGAGGAAAGTTTGATACATTGAAAAATGGAACTCCATATGCAGAGTAAACTTCCCGAATATCCATGATCTTCCTTCCAGTGGTTAGACTGTTCTTGAAGGAACCCGCTTTGATTCCAATTTTTGGAATATTTACCAATACTGAGAGGGGGGGGGGTGAATTATTATTGAACACGTTTTACCATTTTTAACCTTAATCACATCATGTAATCACAAAAAACCATACACAGAGCATAATGATTTTTATGTGGAAAACCAAACAGGAGAAAACCACAAAATACTTTTCTTATATCATGTTAATATTACATTCATAGGAAGCACCAAATTCCAAGATTATTTAGAACCAAATGTAAGGAGGAACCAACCCCATGATTTATAGGCACCAACCTGAAGGAAGCTCCAAATCCCTAATTTACCAGCATCGACTAGAAGGAGGCACCAACCCCCTGGCTTTACCAGCTCTAATTGGAAGGAAGCACCCACTCCCTAAAGCACATTCACCAACCTGCTTAATGAAGACACCGATATTATCAACCAAGTACCAACTGAATAAGATATCACCAATTTAATATCTTCATACACAAAATACTTCTGACTTCACCTGTATGATTCATTCTGTAGACAATCCTTCAAACCCTAGCAAGCCTCATAGCATCATTGCCATAATTTAATCATAGATGACAACATCCATTGACAGCAACATACATTCACGACAACGTCCACTAACGAAAACATCAACTCATGGAAACATCATGAAAACATCACAACTTCATAGTAGAGCATATGGAAAACATCACAACCTCGTGACAACATCACAACTTCATAGTAGAGCATACGACAACATCACAACCTCACGACAACATCGCAACTTCATAGCAGAGCATACAACAACATCACAACCTCACAACAATGCATACATAAACCTCACAACCTTATGGAAACATCACGACAACATCACATCTTCATAGCAGAGTTTGCAATGTCATCACAACCTCACAACATTGCATACGACAACCTCACAACCTTACGACAACAACGCAACCTTATAGCATAACTTGAGAATAAGAAAGACCTTAAGAGAATCCCTTAGAATTCTCTTGCACACCTGAAAGACACCCCAAAACCTTGTGCACACCTCAGACTTGATCTCTTCATTGGTTCCCTTAAAAATGAAAAATTCTATCCTGTATTTATAGTAATTTTGTCCCCAAAAATAACTTGATCTGACCTCAATTTTATGGCTGTGTTGTCAAATGGAAAAACTCATATCTCCTCATTCATAGGGAGTTAGAGGGACTTCCATATACCATTGGAAAGGTATCTGATTAAGATTTCCAACCATGTAAATTGTGCTTCCATTTGAGTTAGTCATGTAGGGTAAAATTCCCTCAAATATAGGGTATCCAAATTGACCACAAATAATACTTTCAACAATATCCATATTGAAATATTGATCTTGGACATCTCTAGGATTATTCACTTGAATTTAGGGACTTATTAACTTGGTTTTAGGGCTTCTCCAAGGCTCCTTCAAGGCTCTATTTGTGTACAACTCAAAGTGGGCATGTGGAAACAACCACATGTTATCTTATCTCATGAGGGCCATGCTTAAAAGCTACACCATAAGGGGACCACTTTGGAGTTATATACATTTATGTCAAGGCTCCTTCAAGGCACTTCAAGGATTCTTCAAGTGGACACATCATTACTACTTCAAGGGCTTATGCAATTTTCTTTGACATTGACTTGTCCTCATGTCTTGACTACTGCATGTTGGCTTCTGAAGGCTTCATCAACATGTCTTCAAGGATTCTTCTATTGGCTTCATGGATTCAAGGCTTATTTACTTGGATTCATGGATTTTAGGCTTCTTCACTTGGCTTCATGGCTTCAACACTCAAACAATCTCAAGGATTCTTTGCTTGGCTTCATGGCTTCAAGGCTTCTTTACTTAGCTTCATGGCTTCACAGCTTCTTCACTTGGCTTCAAGGATTCAATTCTCAAAAAATATTCTTTTTTCACTACCACATCATCATCATTACTGTTACATACTTATCATTACTTCCACATCATCAACATCATTTCCACTTTGACATCAACGACAACATTTTATCAACAATCTCCCCCTTTGTCATTGATGACAACACCTTCTGCCTTTTCCAGTGATGCATACACACTCTATCCATCACTTTGTTTCTCTCCCCCTTTGACATCAATGGAAAAGGGATCATTGTTTCTTATCATGTGACTCCCACTCTCACCAACAATTTGTTTATCTCCCATTTAACATCCAAGATAAAGAGTTGCTCCCCCTCTAGAATTTCATGATTCTCTTTCTTATTCTATTTCTCCTCCTATCTTCATGCTTTCATCCACTACCATTTAACTCATTTTTTTGCTCCCTCTGTCATCAATGGTTCCTTATTTTGACCGTAATGCTATCTTTGTGAGCATATCTTCTTTTCAACAATACTCTTCCTTTGATTTTGCTGACTCCCCTCTAGACTGGGTCATTTCTTAAAGCTTTTTGAAGTAGCTCCCACTGTGCTCCTGTATGATTTTACAAGCCAATGTATTCTACTCTATACAATCCTTTGTTGTCCTTTCTTCGACCTTCCTTACATGTCACTTAGACTCCCCCTCAACATTATCCACGATATTTGGAGTCTCTATGCCAAATTGTTTAGAATAATGTGTAATGTTGCTCTGTTGCAAGATCGTCATTTGTAATCCTGACATATTCCTCTTTACTTGCATATTTATCATTGTTACTCATCTCTACAACTCCTATGGGTATGTCCTCTGAGAATTCTCCATTGACCCGTTCTTCTTGTTTTTGTTTTCTTCTCTAAACCTTCTTATATTTGATATGAGCATTTTCTTTCATGGAAGACTCCATCATGCTTCTACAGTCTTGAACTATGTGTCCATAGTTGTGGAATTTTTAACATTCAAAATTATTGTAGATACCTCTATTCCTTACTTGAGTATTTCTTGCATAATCTCTACAGTCTATAGCCTTATGTCCATAATTGTTGCAAGAAAAACAATAACTGAGAAATAAACTTTGATACCTGGGAGCAAAGGGTCTTCTTTGAAATGGAGGTATTTGAGATGCTTGCTTGTCATGTCTTGATTGATCATGGTATTTTACTATACTATTGGAATCCTTTGAACCATTTGTATGAATTTTAGGTCTTTCTTCAGTCTTTCTTGGTACTTTGAAATTCTTTTCTTCTTCAATGTGTTTCTGCTTGTGGTCATACCCAATACTTGTCTTGTCACTCAGAGATATTTTCTGATTGAGGATGTCTTATAAGGCTTATGGAATATTCTCAAACTTCAAGTTTGTGGCAACAATCCTTTTCACTTGTTCTCTTAGAGAAACAATTACAAGTTCTTTTTCCTTAAAAATTTCTTCCTTCTCTTTTAGTTGACTGTTTATGACTTCTTCAATTTTCTCGTCCTCTTCTATTTGAATCATAGCATTTTGTAGGTTTGTTCTTAGTTGGGTATATTTCTCTTCTAACCAATTATTCATTGTTTCTTTAGCCTTCTTAGCCACTTCTACTTGTGCCTTTAAAATAATGTCAGTATTTTCAGTTTCACTTAGCTTCTCTTCTAGCAATGTATTCTTTTCTTGATACCTCTACAGTTGTTCCATTAGAATTTTGTTCTTCTCCCTTTCATTCCTCAAATCATCTAGAGCACTAATCAATTCCCTTCCAAGGGATATTTCAACTTCTACTTCATCATTCTCTTCTTCTTCCGAGTCATGGCTTTTTATTTCATCTTTATCTTAATCAAAAATGCTTTTATTTTCATAGGTACATCTAATGTCACAAGGATTTAATTTATCACCACAAGAATACTTACTTGATTCGACTTCCTTCACCTTTTCTTCATTTGATTCACCAACTACATATTTATTTGGGTGTAATCCATTTTCTTTGACATTGCTTCTTTCTTTGGTGTATCTTCCTTTTGATATTCTACACATTCCTGCATTGCTTCCTTTGTGTAGTTTTCTTGTAGTTTGTCCCAAATATATTTAGCTGATGAATTCTTTCCAACTTCGTTTCTTTTCTTTTCGGAATCTGATAAGCCCCTTAGAATTATTTTCAATTCCATTGCATTGTCTTTTTGTAGCTTATTTTCTCCTGCACCCTTTGGTCTACCTTTTGGAGTGCTCTAACCATGTAATATTGATTGCCAAATGTCAAACCCCTGTGCCTATAAAAATGATCTCATCCTTATGATCCAATGAGGAAATTTTAATCCATTGAACAATGGAACTCCATTTGCAGAGTAAACTTCCTCAATATCCATGATTTTCCTTCCAGTGGTTAGACTATTCCTGAAGGAACCTGCTCTAATTCCAATTGTTGGAATATTCACCAATACTTAGAGGGGGGGGGNTTAGTATTGAACAATTTTTACCATTTTTAACCTTAATCACATCATGTAAAAAGTAACCATTAACAATTCCATTCATCATCACAAAAAACCATACACAAAACACAAATATTTTTATGTGGAAAAACAAACTGGAGAAAACCACAAAATGTTTTTCTTATATCATGTTAAGATTACATTCATAGGAAGTGTTGGAGCCGCCCTTGTTTATTTTTTATCTATCACAATTTTCAGTTTTGGATACTTGAAATCTAAAGATGGCCTTTTGTTTTTCCCTCCCCTCGGAACTTTGAAAAAATCCTATAACCTTGTCGAATGAACAACAATGTTTTTTATCCCCTTAAAACAAGTCCGCTTTTGTATTAACATTCGATCTTTTTTGCTTTATCTCGGGATCTCGCAAGTCGGATATTTTAATCCTTGAATTCACACTTCCCGAGTCACGGAACAATGAACTCATGTTAAATTTTCACTCAAGACAGAAACCTGAGTAAAGTTTTTTAACTCAATGATTAGACGTCGTCGGGGTTTCGCACCTCGGCGTTTGTTAAACCATAAATGTTTTTCCTTACATCTCCGAGAGCCGGGAACGCTAGGTACTTGTGAGTTAACCCTGGTCAAAATTAAAGGTAAAAAGCTAACTATGGTTAAAACGGTTCTCGGTGTTTCGCCACTCGGCGCTATCTTTTCAGAAATCATGATCTCTAAAACTCCAACTCACGAAACCGCGATGTGATTATAGTACGATTAATTAAACACCTAATACAAGTTTTTCTTAATCTTAATCAAGTCTTAATTATCGCTATCTCGCAGTTTCGTGACTCGGCTAACTAATCTTCCAAAATTTTATCTTCGAAATCCCGAGTCGCAATACGGCAATTGAAATGATTATGAAATTAATCATGCTTGAAATCATGATTATTGTTAATTGAGCCAAATCAGCACTCGCAGTCTCGCGAGTTAAAGACTCAAATTGTTGAAAGGAAATCCACGATGCAGCGATAAGCGAGAAAATGGTTAACATTGCTAAGTTTGAATATTTTAAAGTAAAGCAAGATTTGTCCCGCGCATCGAGGCTTGCACTTTTCCCAAGGTAACTTTTTGCTCTCCATACTTCGACTGACTGGCGAGCCGCTAAACATTGATGACATTAATGGTTAATTATGGTGAATCCACGAAAAATAAGATCGGATTTTACGAAATAAATTTGTTTCTAATTGCGATTTGACAGACTTGTTTCAAAAGTACAGAATTTTCAAATATATGCAGGATTTACGTTTCATTATTCATTTTCATAAGCACACAGAGCTCGTTATTTTCCGAGTGAACTAATTTCTGCATGTATACACAGGTTTATCACAGAAGAGCGAAAACACAAGCTTCAACTATGGCTCCTCGGAAAGAAGCAAAGGCTAGCGTCGAGGATGCAGGGCAGGGTACATATACTGTTTCCGACACTTCACCTCAGAGTGGCGGTTCGGTACCTAGCTGGTCGTTTGTTTAAGATATTCTACAAACTGAGTTGGTAAATTATTCAGATTCCGACGACAATGACAACGAAAAGGATGATTTGAACACTAAATATAAGATTGTTGTTCAATCTGGAATGCATAAGATAGCAACCAGACCACGGTTGCTCCCCTATTATGATATGATCTGATGGGCTTTGGATCACATAGACTTGCCCACCAGAACTATCCTAAACGACCAGCGGGTCACGATCGGGACTTTTAGACCGGAGCACATCCAAGGCATGTATAAACTTCCGTCAAAAACTGAATACACGTATGATGCTGATTTCTTGGAGAAGTTTAAACAGAAGGAGTGCATTGAATATGACAAAACCATGCCCAGTTTGATTAAAGATTGGGTTTTGCGCACCGCGAAGTTCAGAGCAAATGACAAGGGCATATATTCTATCGATTCTTTGGAGCCACAATATAAATATGTGGCCATGATGACCTGTCAACTTTTTGGGCGAGAGGATACATCATCTTTTTATATCTCTTGGGTGCCTCTCATATTTCGGGTTGCTGAAGGTTGCTCATTCAACTGGGCGAAGATGCTCTCAGACAACTTGTTCAGCAGAGTCACCGAGTATCGGGAGAAAAAGGCCAACAGAAAACCATCCTCATTTTTCATGTCTGCGTATATCATGGACACAGTATGTTCCATGACTCCATTCCCTTTGATGAATTGGGCTTGGAATCCAACCCATGAAAAAACTGTACACGAGTATCACGACAAGCTGTGGGAGGATAAAGCGGACAAATTCATCTATGAAATTTTCAACTGGGTGATGGTGCCCCTGCACATTGCCATTTTTAGTCTTTCGCCACCTCGGATATCGGACAACATCGCTGCAAATTTGAGTGGTATAGCAGACTAGTACGTAGAAATAGATTTTTCCTACTTTAGAGTTTTCAGAGCTGCTGTTCCCCCTCTTGCACTACCACTGTTCATCCCCGACAAGCTTGCTTGTCACAAGATTGCCCGACAAACAGTGATTGGCGGGGTAAGTAAAGAGCTCAAAGCATCTTCGAAGAAGGTATGGCCGTTTTTCCCTATTCAGCTTAATTCTTATTCTTTATTGGATTTCGGACATGCAAAAGATGAGGCTGCAGACCTGGAAGACTTGAGTTTAGTCTCCATTGAATATAAAAAACATGATCCTAAGAAAATTGTAAGCAACCATTTAGCAAATTGTGGGCTGAAAAGGTTTGAACACGATGGTTCACCCTCGGATGATATTTTCCAAGGGGCGAGGTCCTATGGGGAAGTGCTAGTTCAGATCAGATCTTTAGCACCTGAGGACATGGCCTCTGTTTTAAAGTTTCAGGAGCATAGAAAAATATGTCTCCCCATTGTGCTGGGAGGTTTGTGTCTTTCCGAGGAAAAAGGGAAGGATGCTGAAGGTTCCGAAGAGCAAATTCCTAACCCCGAAAAACACCAGGAAGTGGGGTCTGGGAAGAATCCCGAAGCAGAGGAAGAGACCAAAGATCCATCCAAGGAACATAGTCCAGAGATGGAAGTTAAGAACACAGACCCGCCAGAAACCCAGAATCTCGAAACCGAGACGAAGACCTCRGATCCCCTGAAGGAGCAGGACTCAGTCGTCACACCAGGCAAGGCARCGAAACAGATCGGGGAACCCATTACTTCTGTCACCCCCTTGTAGTCAATGCAAGGAAATATAGAAGAGMGATGGATTTTCGGTGAGGAGATAATGCCTATCAGAGYGGAAGAGCTTCCCCCAAATGAGTTCTTCTTTGACAAAAAGAGGAAAGCAGTTGTGAAAAGGGAGTTCTACCAGGATGAAGGATCAACAGCTAAAAAATTCAAAGTGATGACAGATGGAAAGAATAAAAAGAGTGATGAATTCACCACAGAGATCACAGGGACGCTAGGAGCGTATGCGTCAGCAAATCAATTCTCGGTCGGGATGTTGAAAAATCAGCTCAAAAGAAAGAATCGCCTGATCAAGATACTCGAAGCCCGAGTATCTTCGGCCGCAGAAAGCGCTAAGAGTCAAGTGAGTGGAGAAATAGAACTAGCCCGATTGGCTGATCAAAAGGAAATTGAAGTCCTCAAAAYCAAGTTGGAACAAGTGAATTCAGTGATCCGAGATGGTCGGATACAGGCAAGTCAGCAGAGGAGTATGATCACAGGGTTACAGGCTCAGTTAGAGGTTGCTGAAAGAAAAATGATCGACGTCGAGGGGTTTAAATCCCGAGCGATTGAGATTAGGGGCAGGATCTCTTCTGTACAACAAAGTCTGTTAGACAAAGTGGGGGTGATCCGAGAAGATTACGTGTTAATGCATCATATTTCAGAAAATCTAACTGTCAAAGAAAGGAACGCAGAGGCTGCTCGAGTCGCTTTTCAAAAGGCGGTGATCGCTACCAACAACAGGTTTTTGACAGATTCTCTAGTACTCACCATCGCTGAAAAAACAAGAGGTAATATTCTGTTAAAGGATTGGGAACATAATATTACCTTAAGCAAGGAACATGCTCAAAAAGTAACCAATTCATTACAAGAAGCCTTCAATGCCATAGATGGCGAGCTGCTAGGAATGGAGAATGGAGGTGACTCAGAGACGCTAAGGCAAATGAATGTAGATCAGATCTCCCTCGATCTAAAGGAGAAGAATGAAATGGATTCAACAGATATATCTAAGATGGACAGGGTAGATATGGCTCAAGTTGATAAACATTTGATTCAACCAAGCGCACAACTCAGCGCTCTTCACATCATTGACGCACAAATAGGTGGTAAACTTCCACAGTTGGCCCAAGAGTGCTATTTCACCGAGGCCAGTTGTCAAGCGGAGCCTTCACAACTTGTATCCCAGTTCGTGGACAAATGTATCATATGCACCGAATCCACGCAAAGAAAAGCACCTGGCACTTTTTGAAAATAGAGTAGAAGAGATGGAGTAACATCCCTCCTCCCCGCTGTCAAGCAGAGCCTTCACAGCTTGTATCCCAGTTTGTGGACAAATGTATCATATGCGCTGAATCACGCAGAAGGAAAGCACCTGACACTTTTTGAAAATAGAGTAGAAGAGGTGGAATGATTTCGCTCCTCTCGTTTTGTAACTGAATTAATGAAACCATTGTTTTTTCTAAAAAAGGGGGGGGAAATTTTGTATAAATGGACACAAAAAGAAGAAGAATAAGCTGGACCTTTTTGGTGTCGATTGTAATAGAGTTTTACATTGGAAGAAGTTAATATACAAGCAATTTGAAGATTCTCGATTCCGTCCAGACCGTATTATCAAGTTTGCTTCTTTGTGCTTTATGTTTCATTTCATTTCGCTCATTCATAACTGATGTGCTTTGTTATAATTTACTACAACCACTACTATAACAAAAGAATTCTGGTTTTCTGTCTCTGTCTATTGTTTTTCCTCTGCACCGACTATCAGTGAGTGTAAGACCAATTCACATTTTCAGAATTTTACGTTTACTCTCGGCTACGTCGGTTATTTTCTCACCAATTTCTTCTTCTGCTTATATGTGACTTTTCTTTTGACAGGAACCTCATGTTATACGCAGCTAAATGTTTCTCTTTCGCATCACACTTTTATATTAAATTATAATGCAATTACGGGAAAGGGCCTTCTTTTGAAATCTTTATTTTGTTCAGAAAATGTAAAAATCTCTCTTTATTTCGACCAAATTGAAACAACACTAAAATCTCTCTTTAAATTTTTTCCTACGGTTACTGTTCCTCAATGACTGTACCTGCAGCTACACAACCTAATATTGAACCCGGGCTATCTAATCAAACACATATTGCTTTAAATATTTTCGATACAATCCTCAAAACTGCTAACACCCGGGAAGAACTTGAGCGTTCATGGGCAGCCATTGAGCGTGATATAACTGCTCAAGAGCAGTTGGAAGATAGACAATGAGAACGTAGAAATCTACCCTAGTTTCTCATACCGAAGGTGACTTTATCTTTGTATTCATATTTCACATACTTTCGGATGCCTTGACACTGTACTTTAAGCCTTAGTACAGACTCAGGAACAACAGGAAGCACCAAATTACAAGATTCTTCAAAACCAACTGGAAGGAGGCACCAACTTGAAGGAAGATCCAAATCCTCGATTTACCAACACCATATGGAAGGAGGAACCAACCCCCTGGCTTTACCAACTCTAACTGGAAGGAAGCATCCACTCCCTAAAGCACATGCACCAACCTACTAAATGAAGACAAAAATATTATTAAATAAGCACCAACTCAATAAGATATCACCAATCTAAGATATTCATACACAAGATACTTCTGACTTCACCTACATGCTTCATTATGTAGACAATCCTTCAAACCCTAGCAAGCCTCATAACATAATTCCCAAAATGTAATCATTGATGAAAACATCCACTGACAGTAACATCCATTCATGACAATGTCCACTAAAAGAAACGTCCACTCATGGAAACATGATGAAAAAATTACAAATTCATAGCAAATCATATGGAAACATCACAACCTCACAACCTCGTAACAACATCACAACTTTATAGAAGATCATACGACAACATCACAACCTCGCGACAACATCACAACTTCATATCAGAGCATATGAAAACATCAAAACCTCACAACAATGCATACGACAACCTAACAACCTTAGGAAAACATCATGAAAACATCACGAAAACATCACAACTTCATAACAGAGCATACAACAACATGACAGCCTTGCAACAATGCATACGACAACCTCACAACCTTACGACAACCTCACAACCTTATAACATACCTTGAGAATAAGAAAGACCTTAAGAGAATCCCTTAGAATTCTCTTTCACACTATAAAGACGCCCCAACACCTTGAGTGCACCTCAAACTTGATCTCTTCGTTTGTACTTATAAAAATGCAAATTTCTATCCTCTATTTATAGTAATTTTGTTCCCAAAAATTAGTTGAGCCGATCTCAATTTTTTGGCTAGGTTGTTAGATGAAAAAACTCATATCTCCTGATTCATAGGGAGTTAGAGGGACTTACATATACCGTTGGAAATATATCAGAATAATATTTCCAACCATGTAAATTGTGCTTCCATTTGAGTTAGACATGTAGGGTAAAAATGCTCTCAAATATAGGGTATCCAAATTGACAACAAATAATAATTTCAACAATATCCATCTTTCAATATTTATCTTGGACATATGTAGGAATATTTGCTTTAATTTAGGGGCTTATTCACTTGGTTTTAGGTATTATCCAAGGCTCCTTCAAGCCTCCATTTGTGTACAACGTAAAGTGGGCATGTGGAAACAACTACATGTTATCTCATCCTGTGAGGGACATGCTTGAAAGCTATGCCATAAGGGGACCACTTTGGATTTATATAAATTTATGTTAAGGCTCCTTCAAGGAACTTCAAGGCTTGTTCAAGTGGACACATCATTATTGCTTCAGGGGCTTCTTCAATTTGCTTTGACATTGACTTGTCCTCATGGCTTGACTACTGCATGTGGGATTTTGAAGGCTTCATCAACATGTCTTCAAGGCTTCTTGTATTGGATTCATGGCTTCAAGGATTCTTTACTTGGATTCATGGCTTCGAGGCTTCTTCAATTGGATTAATGGCTTCAATACTCAAAAAATATCAAGGATTTTTTTCTTGGCTTCATGGCTTCAATACTCAAAAAATCTCAAGGATTCTTTGCTTGGCTTCATGGCTTCAAGGCTTCTTTACTTGGCTTCATGGATTCAAGGCTTCTTCGCTTGGATTCATGTCTTCAATACTAAAAAAAATCCCCTTTTTACTACCAAATCATCATCATCCTCACTGTTACATCCTTATCATTACTGCCACATCATGATCATCACTACCACTTTGACATCAATGAAAACAATTCTCAACAATCTCCCCCTTTGTCATTGATGAAAACACCTTATACCTTTTGCAGTGATGCATTCTTACTCTATCCATCACTTTGTTTCTCTCCCCCTTTGAAATCAATGGAAAAGGGATCATTTTTTCTTATCATTTGAATCCCCCTATCACCAACAATTTGTTTCTCTCCCTTTGACATCCATGATAAAGAGTTGCTCCCCCTATGGAATTTCACGATTATCTTTATTATTCTATTGATCCTCCTATCTTCATGCTTTCATTCACTGTCATTTAACTCATTTTTCTTCTCCCTCGGTCATCAATGGTTCCTTATTTTGACTATAATGTTATCTTTGTGAGAATATTTCCTTTTCGACAATACTCCCCCTTTGACTATGCCGACTCCCCCTAATCTAGGCCATTTCTTGAAACTTTTTGAAGTATCCCCCCCTGTGCTCCTGTATGATTTACCAAGCCATTGTCTTCTGCTCTCTACAATCCTTTTTTTCCTTTCTTCATTCTTCCTTACTTGTTACTTAGACTCCCCCTCAACATTATCCACGATACTAGGAGTCTCTATGCAAAATTGTTTAGAATAATGTATAATGGTTCTCTGCTGCATGATCATCATTTGTAATCCTGACATATTTCTCTTTACTTGTGGATTTATCATTGTTACTCATCTCTGCATCTCCTGTGGGTATGTCCTTTGAGAATTCTCCATTGACCAATTCTTCTTGTTTTTGTTTTCTTCTCCAAACCTTCTTCTATTTTATATGAGCATTTTCTTTCATGGAAGACTCCCTTGAACTTATTTAAATGAGCCTTGGTCTGGACAACATTCTCTTGATGATGTTGATATTTATTATGATATTGTTCTTCTTATATCCAATCTCCCTCTGTAAATGGTAGTGTATCATTATCCATTTCTATGGATTCTAAAACTCCATTAGCTACTTCTTTACTAACTTCTTGAAAATCAAGGATCTGATAATCTTCTCTGGGTAATTCACCAAAATCTTCTTCCATTATTACAACATTAGGATTTTGAACTTTGGGGGCCCTAGGCTTGGGAATATGATAATTAATGTTCAGATTTTTTCCAGGATGATCTTTGAAGCCATATAAACATACTCCAAGATTATGATATTGTTTCCCATGCCTTGTTCATCATTTATCCTTAATCAAATTATCTCATTTTGCATTTGTTTGATTGTTCTATTTAGTTGAGCAATTTATGCATCCTGTCTTGCACATGGAGCATCATTTGGTGGAGGAAAATTTCGAACATTTGGGGGATGCCCTTGAAAAATAAATTTCCCTACACCTCTATCTTCTACATTTCATGTTGGAATAGTTGTGGTTTGATTTGAAACAATAAGAGATGTCATTTTTCGTTGACCTTTTCCCAAAATAACGATCGGGTCAACATTACTTTCTAACATATCTTATTCCATTTCTTGCTTCTTTTACATGGCATTTTCTAATGTATCAATTCTTGTAGACTTGATTGCATGTTTAAAATTTGCAGACATTATAGAATCCCAAAATAACAAGAGCATTAGGATGTTGGTCTTCAGGGTTTTGTTACAATGTCCTAAAAAATTGGAGATTAAAATTTCTAATTTTTTCATTCTTTTCTAAATGGATTTGAGTAAATTGAGTAAGAAGAGTATGCTATTCCATAGGCTGAGCATATATATGGATGAATTCATATTCAATATCATCATAATAGGTGATTGTGTTTTCTGATAGAGACAAATACCAATCATAAGTTGGACCAATCAAAGTTTGCAGAAAAACTATGACCATAACATCATCATGTGTTACCAAATGAATATCACAAATTATCAAAAACTGATCAAGGTGCTTATTTGGATTCATAATAATATCACACCACTGAATACTGGTAATACAATAGGAGGAATATTTGGTGATTAATGTTGTTCACCTTCAAGAGCCAAATGACTTATTCTCTTTCTTCATCTATGGTTCCTTTGACTTTCATCATTTATTCATCCATCATCTTGTCTTTCACTGTTTCTTGCTTTTTCATTTCGTTCTTCACGATCTCCCATACTTTCTTGAGGAGCAATCGACGATGGAACTAAGAAAGTCGAAACTTGAATAGTACTATTGGCTTGTTCTGTTTGTTTGATAAAATCTCTTTTTCTTCTTGTTCCTTTATTTTTTTTTAAGGTGGCCCTATTAATAATATTTTTATTGGAGTCGCCTTTCGAAATTACGATGAACTGGAGGTTCCTTTTGGGCTAGTACTTGCCAAGAAAGTTCAATGTCCTCTTGATTCTTTGTTGTCTTCAATAAAAAATCATACAATTGATTTAAAATACTTCTTTGGTAATTCAATCCAATGGGAAGATGAGGTTGAACTAGATCATAATGAGTCATTAATGAAAAATAAAAGCCTCAACCATTTCCCAGTATAGTCGCCAAAAGTATTGATTTATTTTCCAGTTAAGGACAAGAGTCAACCTCGCAGGGTATTATTATAAACAAGTTATTAAGATCCCCTCTTTGTTATTATAGAGGCAATACTCCTCTTTCTCACTCATATTTTCAATATACTATTCAAATAATAAATTTTAAGCATTCATTTCATCTACACCTGAGACCAAACCAAGTGGTAAAACAACTAAAAGGAAAAAATAAAAAACATGATTGCAATATATAGGATAACTACATCCATTCCATCAAATACATTCATTTGAGAAATGGGGAAAAATATTTGAAGCAAGACTCATAAGACAAAAAATAGATTGGTGGTAAAAAATAGAGGGCTTTAAATGATTTCATTAATTTAATATCATAAGATGCATAGGAGAAACATACTCGAGATCTCATGCTTATATAAAATTTAGAAATCCCAAAAGCTATGAACTCATGGAATATCTCTCTACGAGAGTCTTTAAAAGAATATTACAAATAGGTTGTTCAAGTTTAAATAAAATGTTTGCCTTCAACACACCATAATATTCTTGATACTTAAACAATAAAAGGAGCGTGTTCATCCAAATGGAATAGGATGGGGCTCTTGTGGACTAAATATAGTAGCAGACCTGGAAGAGAAAGAGAAAATCAATCAAGAATCAACTTTACCAGTAAACAATAAACCAATAAAGTTGGATGATCACAGATTGGGAAGAAAGGAGGGAAATGCTTCGAAAATGAGTGCACTCACAAAAATGAAAGTGTAATTATGGATGGATGTCCTCTTCTCTTTGTTGATCCTTCATATATATAACTAGAACTTGATTCCTTTCAGTTCAACTGCTTCTTGGATTAGCTATATGTTTCAGTGAACTCTAGAGATACTCTTAGATATACTCTTTTAACAATGGGATTGTTATGTCCTACTTCACTCAGAGTGAAAATATCTCATATTCCATTTCTTTGAACTCATAGTGTAGTTCTTGAATCAATTCCACATGGTATTCATTATAATTTACAAAATCAACTAACCATTGTTTAATCTCATCCTCCAGAAAGTTAGTGAGATTATCAAACTCACTAGCCCACAAAGTTTTGGGTATGTTTAACTCCGTTTCCAATTTCTCCTTGGTTAATAACTTGGATTATCTAACCAATTGTGGGTCCTCAATTTTCTTAACTATTTCAAGTGATTTAAAAAATGAATCACTTATTTTTCCATCAACCTTTTCACAATTTGAAATTAATTCATGCAAGATTTCTATTCTTGCCTCCATCTAGCCTTTATATGCTTTATTCTATTATCTGATGGCAAGTCTTGTTGTTTCCTAGTGAAGTCAATCATACTCATCACTCGTGCATTCCATATTTCCATAACCTTTTTATTTTTGACATGAACCTTTTCAATTTGCAATTTCTTTACCTCTTTATTGTACTTAGTATTGTGTAGGATCAACAAATTTTATTCAAACAAAACTGATTCCTCTCGAGACAATTCTTCTGCTATCTATTGGCTCTCTGCAATCTATAATCTAACCCACTAAGGTACAATGTTATCATCAACCTCCATTTCAACAACATCATCTATTGGATCCTCAGAACTCTAAGTACTCTTGTTGCTAGTAATCCTTTTTTTTAGTTTTTGTAACAATGTGTGGTTTCTCAATATTTAAATTTGGGGGGGGTCATCTTCATCATCTCCTCTCGCACACCTTTCATTACTCTCTCCTTTACCCATATTAGGCTCTTGACCTCGTTGAGCAGAAGAGGAACTCTTATGTTGGAGGGAAGTATAGCCAATGTGAGCACTAGTCTCTATTCTCTCTCTTTGCTTTGATTTTCTTTGTTGATGCTCCCTCTTGAATTCTAGATTTTCAACTTGGGTATTTGAGTTGACTTGTGTAACCAAGTCATGATCACATATCTGTTCATCTTTTTTGGGCACTGCTTTGCTAGTATTTGGATCATTGTCATCAACTTCCTCCATACTATTTTCCATGTGAAAATATTACTGTAGCCAACTAAAGATAAGTGAGAAGAAAATATTTATTTAGGGTCGAAACACTTGCAAGATTCAACTTCCTTTAAATGGAATGAATTTAATAATTCATATATTTTAGTCAAATGGGATAATCCATTGACTAAAATGTTGGCAACATGGAAGGGTATGGAAATAAATTTTCCCTTCTTCTTTTTATCAAATAAGGAAGACCATGACCTGTATTGCCTACACACTTTAATGAAAAAATTCCTGTCACTAACAAAATTGGGAAGAAGGAATGGTCTTCCTTCAAAACCATATAGTCCGAAGTATGTAGACCTCTTTATTAACACAAATTCCTTTTCCTTTAAGAAAATATAAATATTCATGTGAAATTCTCTCCTGTAGTGTTCCAGTAAGGATGTATTGAAACTCTTTGACATTTTTTTCTTGAACCCGGTAGAAATAGAAGGGTTCCTTGTGTTTCCATAATACATGATACCATAATTGAGTAGGATCATTTTCAACATCAACATTACCCCTTGAGGGTAATCCTTCAAATACATTACAATATACAATTATCAATATCAATTATGAGGTCATGAAAAACCTCTTTGTCTTCATATAGTTTTAAAGTTGATAAGGGATCTCATTTGAGATGATCTTGACCTAGTCAAATATCACTTCCTTTCAAAAGGAGAAATGTAGCACATATAAGACATACCTTGGAATATGGGATGTGGATTCTCATCCCATCAGTCCTGAAAAAGGGAAAGAGAAATCATGATATCGATCAGATAATAGGTTGATATCAATTTGAGTAGTATCAGTTGGCATTGTAGCATATCATGCCAGGAAATCCTTTAATAAGTTCACACCACCACCTTGTGAATCTAGAAAACAATCAACTTCTGAAACACTAAGGAATTTGTTCAGGGTAGGAAATTGAAGAATTCTTCTGAATATATTTGGATTCAAAAGAACATGGTTCTTTCCTTCTATAAGAACTAGAATAAACCTGCACTTTGAGTTGAATTTACTTGCACACAAAGAAATTGTTTCTCTGAAGTTGAAATATTTGGGCATGCAACTTGCCTTTACCAAAATAGTTGTCCAAATCTTATTAGCAAGATTTTTCTCAGGGGAGAGGCATGGATACCAATGATATGCAGTTGACTAATGCAAATCTTTGTTCTTATGAGCAAGAGAGTTGATGGTGTCTCCACAAAATGGTTCCTTTCTTCTTATAGCTGCCATATTTCCCACCCTTTTCAATATGCTTTGATATACATGAAGGTTATCAATATGGGTCACAAATCTTAAACTGTTAAAAGGATAAATTCATAAATAATCCTTAATGAGATATCCTTTCAACACGTACAATTTCTTTAGGAACACATGTGAACCATAAATATAAATTATCCTCGATAAGAAAGTGTTCTATGGGAAATAAGAATAATTAGTCCTCCTTTACTGTTCACAACCATATTTTTCCTTGTGATTCAAAACCTTATTAATGAACCATAATTATCTCGAAAATGATGAATTGTTGTCCAATGCGAAAACACACTACGTATGGGACTCATGGTGTATGCAGGGGATGGAAAGACGATTCGTGGAGATAAATGGGTCATGTAAAGTTCTCTGCATGAGATGTGACTCAAATCAGCTAAGTATAGGACTCTGCAATAGATAGGAAGATCAATACAAGTAACATTGAGAAAATGTGACACAGAGAAATAGGATAATGCAGTGTTAGATTTTTTTTTAAAAATGACTAAGTATGGAGTATTGCAGAAGATAGGAGTGCAGGATGTTAGAAAAATGGCTAAGTGTTGGCGAGTTAAGGGGTACAATTTGAGGAATACATAGAGAAAAATGGAGGTTTGGAAGTGTGGAGAGAAAAATGGCGACTACAAAAGTGCAGAGAGAAAAATGGGGATTGAGGAAGGAATCTCCACATGGTGAAGGAATCTTTTCATGGTGAAGGAAAAAGATTCGATGTGAGGAATCTCCACATGGTGAATGAATCTTTGCATGGAAGAAATTGTTAAAATGACTAAGTTTTTTAAAACTTATGATTTCTTCCATAAGGTAATATGGGACTATGAGACTTATACGGGGTGTAGAGGATTATGGATTTGGATGGAAGGAAGGTTCTTTCACATGGTGTAAATTAGCATAAAATGGAATGTCATGACATGAAAATGGATCAACAATGACCTAGAACTATCCTACCTGATGCTACAGTTGAAAAATCAAGTGTTATTTGTAAATTAAATCTTGATAAGTTGTCCATTAATCAACAAAGGAAACTTCTCCGCATCAAGTCTAGTTAGGTAGAAAGAATTAATGCTAGCCTTTATCTCAATTTTACAAGGTTCAAGCCAAATACCATCAAAATTTTTATGCATACATGAATTTTCCTTTTTTTTATCCCACATGATTAAATGATATCCCTCTTCAAGATATATCTATCTTGCTTTATGATCAAATTTTCCTTTGATTTTATCTTGATTTATCTCCATTTGATCCAAATAATTTCTTCTAGACTTATCCAACTCTATAATTTGATCAATTCTTCCTGGCAAGTCCTCCTGATCTATTCTAAAATGTTGTGTAAGATGAAATACAAGAATCTAGAGGTTAATAGGAAAATTTTCTTCCATTCCATACACTAATTCAAAATGGATTTTCGCACTAGAAGTCTTAGTCGTGATACGGTGTGCCCATAGTGCATATTTGATCATGTTATCCCAATTCTTTTTATTTTCATCCACATTCTTCTTAAGGATATTCATGAGGTTGTTATTACTAGATTTATCTAATCTATTCCCTTGTGATTTTGGCTGGGGCACCAAATCTTGTGATTATTCGATCTTCAAGAAAATTCATTACAACTTCTTCAGTTGCCTTGTTTACTAGTATGGCCTCTACCCATATAGTGAAATAGTCTATAGTATTCAAGACCCATCAATATCCATTACTAGAATTCTCTTTAATTTCACCAATAAAATCCAAACCCCACTATTGAAAATGTTCTTCAATAATAGTTGGTTTCAAAGGTAAAGAAACCAATCATTGTTCCCCTGAGAAAAACCGACATGGTTGACAAGACCTAACATAATAATGGGTGTCGATGAACAACATAGGCCAATAGTAACCTGCCCTAATTTTTTTATGTGCTATGGTACAGGATGCAAAGTGACCCCCCCAATCTCCTAAACATAACTACTCAACTAACTTGTTGGCTTGTTGATGATATTGTTCTCATGGAAAGGTGTCCTTATGATCTCAACAAGAAAATGAGAATTCTCAAGGATTTTTTCTCTAGTATGGATATCACTATTAACACTAACAAAACAAAGGTTATGATAATCAAATCCAAAAACATCATTTATGCCAATTTTGTGAATGACAACAATAGATTGGAGGAAATAACTTCATACAAATACCTTGAATTCCATTTTGATCACAAGCTTAACTCGAATTATAGCATTGAGAAAAGGATAAATGGAAGGTGGGAAGTTTGTTTTGACCTTGAAAACAATTGTAAACTAGACCATCTTTGACTATGGGATTAAAAAAAATCTTCTTTGAGACTCTTGTAAAACCTATTATCTTAAATGGTTGTGAATTTTGGGGTTGCAAAATATTTAGAGAATTATGTAGAAATATCAAGAAAATCTAGAAGCATTCTATAACTTATAATCTTAAAATTAAAGGCAATACACCCTATCATATCCTCCTCATAGAAGCAAGTCTTTCCCCATTGAGAGCATGGCTATGTCTAGGTACCGAATGTACAAGAGCAAGATAAACAACATATAATACACGATTCTTCATAAGATTGTTCCAACTCTATTCAAAACCACCTATGACTTAAGTGGGGTTGGCATAAAGATGTCAAGTCTTTGTTAAATCATTGGGAAATTGTGGAAGAGGTCAATATTGATAACATTAAAAATCTATTACATGTAAATTTAAGGAGAAATTGTGTTGTGATAAAAAATTAGAGGATAAGGGAAAATCAAGATACTATAAGAAGATGATTAACCCTAATATGGAAGATCAAAAGTATCTCTATGTTTTAATTAGTGTAAAGAGGAAAATCAACATTTCTAAAATAAGAACAAAATCTCATGAGCTCGATAATGAAATAGGCCATTGGAAAATTCCTAAAACATCATAGGTTGAAAGAATCTATCATCTTCATAACATCAAGATAGTTGAAGATGGACACCACTTTATTTTAGAATGTCCTGTAGACATTGACATTAGATCTCAATTTCAAAATATTTGTTACAATATTGACCTTCCTAACCTTTTAACTCATCAAAACTCCGGTGATTTAGGAATGCTTCTCTTCAAGCTTTTTCAACACATAAATACAATTCTAAATCAAACCAAGTATTTCCTTACCTTTCTTAAGACTTGATACACTAGAATTGGTCTTAGTAAACATTAATAACTATCATCAATTATATACGTTCATCTTTAAACTAAATATTTAAATCAAAATTTTACTTCAATTCAGTGAAATCAAAATATTACTCAAATAATAAGATATATTTATAATTGTTATTATTAATATAGAGTGATGTAAATAATAAGATATTTATAATTGTTACTATTAATATAAATATAGAATGGTGTAAATAATAAGATATATTTATAATTGTTATTATTAATATAAGTGTTATCGCTCTATAATTTCTAGAAGTTGTAGAAGAAAGGATAGAGGTAACCACAAAACCACTTTTGAAGCTGGGATCTAGCCCTGCCAACTTCTGAGAGGGATCTCTCTATAAGATTTAGATTTGTTTGAGTTAAGATATTAGGCTAGTTATGACAGTTGACGATTTGTTTGTTTGTTTGAAATATTTGGCTGATTGAATGCCTAAATTACCATTAGGCTATGGGGTCTGTCTCTTAAAATAAGGTCTGGTTTCAATTTTTTTTATAAAGTTTCTTCACAGGGCAGGGTAGTAAAACTGTTTGGATCTTGGTAAATTTAGATGAAGTGAATGGGAAGAAATGAGAAGAGTTCCATCAAGTAAAGAGAGTAGTTAAGAATTATTTTCACTTAATTTCAGTTGAAAAACATAGAGATCACTCAAAGTTAGAAACAAAGTATTTTGAAATAGATTATGTTCTTAAGACTTCTTTTGAATAATAAGAGTTAGAAACACATAAAATGATGACAGAGAATGAAAAAACATAAACAAAGAGATATGCACATCACCAATAGTCTGACACGGGAATCCTGTGAAAGAGTCTTTTTTATTACTGGTTGATCCTCTTGAGTTATACACTGTAGCTTTCTTGGATGCAAAAATCAACCCTCAATACTTCAAAAAGAGAAGTATTTATACAACTATTTACAAGGATCCTATCATAAATGATCAGGATGTAATTTAGGAATATCTAAACTAACTGTATCTTTGATTACAAAAAATTTGGAATCTTTTAGATCTGCTCAGATTTCTGGTGCTGATTTGGTGGAAGTTGTTGATGACTTGTCTCTTTGACTTTGCTTCGCTGTTGGTACTTGCTGGCTGAAACATCGAACTCATATTTACTCAAGTAAATCACATAGCTTGTCCCACCTCTTTTTACTTGGGATTGTATCTTGAGTAATTTTCTGTAAATTTCATCCATCTCTGTGTACTTGGCAAAAGTAGGCTTAGTAATGAAAAAATGTTTGATTTCATGTTGAATGTTCAAGTCAAATTGTAATGTTTCCATGAATTCTTTCCCGGTGATGCTTCCTTGTATTCATGCAAAGTTTGAATTGTCCTTTTCCATTGTCTTCAATTTCTGGTTGTAATTAGGCAGGGTAATCAACTTGTCATTTAGCACTAACAAACCAGGAAGCACTTTCTTGTGTAGCACCTCAAACTTGCTGAAGAACCTCTACACACCTATGTCCATAACCTGAGATTTGTCTTCCAATTGCATCATGAGGCCTTTCTTGGTCAAAACCTTTTTGATATCCAAGATAGTTTCAGTTCTGTCCTCTATCTCCAGCTCTTCTAACTCCTGTTTGTTTTTAGAGTTTAGAAACTTGATGAGCTCTGTGGCTTCTGTTGGATTTTCTCCCAATTATTCTTTGATAATTTCAATGGCTCCTCTAGGTTTTTGGATTAATTCAGGCTGCTAAAAAATGATCTGTATAGAGGGACAAATCTCTGTCATGGATTTATTGATGTCTATCCATATGTTTTCCTTATCTTGGGCTAAGTTATTTTCCATGGTTGTTTATTTACCTAATTGTTGCAGTTGTTGGCTGAGCCTCTGAGATTTATGCATTTATGCCTGATGAGAACCCTGGAACATTGCTTCCAGTTCCTGTAATGACTTTACCTCTTCTTGTAACTTTTTAATTTTTGATCCTTGTATGGACATATCCTCCATAGATTTCACTAGTTTATCAGAGGCATCCAAATTTTGTGTCAGGATTGTTGTGGATGTAGAAACTTATGTTATTCTTATCCTTGTCAGGGGCACTGCATCTAGTGGAATTTGTAATATACCAGATATAAAATGTATGCAAAACAGAAGCAAAATGCTAGTAATGGCAGAATAACAACAATATAACCAGAACATTCACCACAATAACACGAAAATGATATAAGAATAACAACAGAAATAACACTTTGAATCTGAAAGAAATGTTCACGAGCCTCTTCGAGGGGGCAACCTCCAGTTGAGCAGAGCTCCATTACAATAATATCCAAGCTAGGGTTCTCATACCCTTGACTCCTATTTATACTAAAAAGAAGCATCTAGAGGAAGATCCTTCTAGAAGCGGAAGCTTCTATTAAGTCTTCTTACATCTGCCTTATTCTATTTTATTAAAAGGCCTTATTAATATTGACCTTTATTACATTCGAATATATTGTTCTACCTATGTGCGGGTTAGGAACCTAACATGTCCGCTCCCTTAAAAACAACCTTGTCCTCAAGGCTTGAGATGAGGAAATTGCTGCAGAATGGTAGCTGGTTCCCAAGTGGCGTCTGATGGAGTTGTATCTTTCCACTGAACTAGCACTTCCTTGATGGTTCTCTAACGTAGGCGATGCTCACGCTGGTCCAAAACTACTTCTGGCTGTAGCCAAATGGATCCTTCTTCAGCTAACTCTGGAAGGTTGGTTTGAATTTGGCATTTAGCTCCAATCACCTTCTTTAAGCATGAAACATGAAAAATAGGATGTAGCTTCGAATGGCTCGACAAAACTAACTGATAGGCGACTTGTCCCACATGCTTGAGCATGGTATAAGGACCATAAAATTTGGGTGCTAGCTTTTGGCAATGCTTGGCCTTGAGATAAGTTTCCTTGTAAGGTTGCAATCGAAGAAACACCTGATCCCCTTCTGCAAATTGACGTTCAGAGTGACCTTGATTTGCTTGTTGCTTCATGCGATTCTGTGCCATGACCAAATTCTATTTGAGGGTACGGAGAATAGCCTCTCGAGATGTAAGTGTTAGGTCAACTGCCTGGACCTTCGAGGCACCTGGTAAGTATGAGAGAATTGAAGGTGGCTTATGTCCATATACCTCTTCAAAAGGAGTCATGCGTGTAGCTGTATGGTATGAAGTGTTGTACCACCATTTAGCTAGGGGTAACCATTGAGCCCACTAATTTTGCTTTTCCGAGGCAAAACACCTCAAATATGTTTCCAAACACTTGTTGACAACTTCCGTTTGGCCATCAGTCTGGGGATGATAGGCTATGCTGAGATGCAATTCGGTGCCTTGTATCTTGAACAATTCTTGCAAAAGTTGCTTGTGAAAGTTGGGTCTCGATCAGAAACAATAGAGTGCAGCATGCCATGAAGCTTGAAGACCTGATCCATGAATATTTGAGCCACCGTGGATGCTGTAAATGGGTGTTGAAGGGCACAAAAATGAGCATACTTGGAAAGGCGATCAACAACCACCATGATGACAGATTTATTTCCCGATTTGGGTAAGCCGGTAATAAAATCCATAGAGATATCCTTCCAAATAGCAGGTGGAATTGGGAGTGGTTGTAGTGTGCATGACAATTTGACTGTTTCTCCCTTGTTGTGTGGACATACATCACATTCAGCTACAAAATTATGAATGTTATGTTTCATACCATCCCAGAAAAAGGAACGTTTGACACTGTCATAGGTTTTGGTGAACCCGGAGTGCCCTGCTGTGGGTGTAGCATGAATCTTAGAAAGTACTGTGGATTTAAGCTTTGATTGTTTACTTAAATACAAACAGCCTTTGTATCGAAGTTCCTCATGGAGCCAAGAGTACCCTGGGGAAGTTGGAGCATTGGACTGCAATTGATGGATCAATTGAGAACTTTTGGGATCTTGTATTCATTCTTGGCGAACGACTTGGAGCCAATCTAGTACAATGAATGAAAGAGAAAAAAAGGGATCCTTCATCTTCATATTTCTGGGAAAGTGCATCCACAACCACATTTTCTTTTCCTTTCTTATAAATGATCTCATAATCATATCCAAAGAGTTTAGTCACCCATTTTTGTTGTTCTGGGGAGGAAATGCATTGTTCCAGAAAATACTTGAGGCTTTGATGGTCTGTCTTAATTTGGAACCATTGCCCCAATAGATAAGGATGCCACAGATCCACAACATGCAGAATAGCCAACATTTCCTTTTCATAGATGGATTTGCCCTGATTTCTTTCAGATAGTTGCTTGCTAGTAAAGGCCAAAGGTCGACCCTCTTGCATAAGGACCRCACCAATTCCTTTCCCTGAGGCATCACATTCCAACACAAATGTCTTTGTGAAATCAGGAAGGGCGAGGACTGGAGTGGTGCACATGGCCATCTTCAAGGTTTGAAAATCTTGAGTAGTGGATGGAGTCCAAGTGAAAGATTTCTTTTTGAGGAGAGCAGTGAGAGGTGCTGCATTCTTCCCATAATTCTTAACAAACTTGCGATAATACCCTGTTAAGCCTAGAAATCCATGCAAGCTCTTAAGAGTCTTTGGGTGAGGCCAGTCTTGCATAGATTCAATCTTTTTAGGATCCACCCTGACGCCATCTTTGCCAACCAGATGACCCAAGTATTCTACTTTTGAGGCACCAAAAGCACATTTAGACTGTTTCAGAAAAAGTTGGTGCTGAGAGAGTAGGTGGAGAACTCAATCCACATGAGCAAGATGGTCTGTCCAGGTTTTGCTATAGATGAGGATATCATCAAAGAAAACTAAGATAAAATGGTGGAGAAAAGGATGGAAGACATGATTCATGAAGCTTTGGAAGGTGGAGGGGGCATTACACAAGCCAAAGGGCATGACCAAAAAGTCATAGTGGCACTCATAAGTTCTAAAGGTAGTCTTGGGAATATCTGCCTCTGTCATATGTATCTGGTGGTATCCCGAACGAAGATCCAGTTTAGTGAAGAATTGGGCGCCACTCAATTCATCCAGGAGGTCATCAATGACAGGAATGGGAATTTGTCTTTGATGGTAAGTTTGTTGAGGGCACGGAAGTCAAGACACATTCACCAATAACCTTCTTTCTTCAGGACCATGACCACCGAAGACGAGTAGGGGCTCGTACTAGGGCAGATAATGCCTGCATTAAGGAGTTCCTAGACCATTTTCTCAATTTCATTTTTTTGGGAAAAGGGGTGACAATATGGACGAATATTGGGAGGAAGGCTTCTGGGTACAAGGGGAATGGAATGATCATGAACACCATGGGAAGGAGGGAGGCCTTGGGGAGTGGAAAAGACCAATTGATGTTTAGAAAGGATGGCTTCGAGGTCTTACGATACCGAGGGTGTCTCTGTTGTTTGTATGGCATGGAGTTGGGCGATAACACCAGAATGACCCTTTTTGAGCATCTTTTCCATGCGATGGGAACTAATGATCTCAGGTGAACCGACGGTGATGCCTTGGAATTTATATTGGTGGCCCTCCTAGTCAAATTGCATGGTTAAGTCTTTAAAATCCATGAGAATGGGACCCAAAGTCCTTAGCCATTTTGCACCCAGCACAATGTCACACCCTCCCATGTCGATAGCAAACATATGGGATTTCAGGTGGTAGTCGCCAATTTAGAGACACACATTTTCACAATGCCCTCCACATTTCATGGAACCACCATTAGCAATCATGATTTGGAAATTATTGACGACATGGATGTAGCAATGAGTTTCTTGGGCAATGCGGCGATGAATAAAATTATGGGTGTTGCCATTATCAACCAGAATGATGACCTTCCGATGCTTGATGTAACCGATTAGATTGAGGGTTTGGGGAGCTGAGAAGCCAATGAGAGCATTGAGGGAAATGACCAGTTCTACTTCAGGAGGGTCAGAGGGAGGGGTTATGTCAGTGGATTTAGGTGACTCAGACATAGAGGGAGTTTCTTCATCTTCTTCCAAAATCTCCTCGGAGATGGCCATAAAAATATTTTGTTCTTTACACTTGTGGCCTGAGAAATATTTTTCATCACAGTTATAACAAAGGCCTTTGAGTTGGCGTTCAACCATTTCATCCCTGGTCAATTTTTGGATCTTTAGTGGAGCAGAGGGAGTAGTGGGATTTACTGGTTTAGGGCGAGGGATAAAGGAGGGTTTGTGGTTTTGAGAAGACACAACCTGTTGTGCTTCTTTATCTCTTTTGGTAGCCTCCACCCAACTCTCAGGTCAAGCCATGAAGACATGGGCCCGAATTTCATCTTTGAGGCCGCTGATAAAACACTCTCGGAAAAAGGCATCAGACATGCCCTCTGTTCTAAAAGCCAGGTGCTCAAAGGCAGCTATAAAGTCTTCCACTGTTCCTAATTTTTTTAGCTTTGTCAAACGGCCCAAATGGTTGGTGTCAGTGTCAAAGCATTCATAAAGCTTTGCCACAAATTGTGTCCAAGCAATATACCCTTGACGAGAATTTTTTCTCCATTGCCACCATTGCCAACGTTCTTGATCTAGATGGAGAACACTATACCGGAGTTTGTCCAAGTCATCTGTAATGCTATATAAAGAGAAGTAATATTCCATTTGGGTGACCCAAACAGTGGGATCCAAACCATCAAATTTGGTCACATCCACCCGCGGAAGGCGTAGGTCACGTTGAAAGTGATGGGTCTGCATAGTATGGGAATGAGAGGAATGGTCACCTTCAGTATGTGGGGGTGAGGAAGAGGAAGGGTTATCTGTAGGGATATGCAATTTGGTGCAGAGTGTCGAAACGACTGATTCAAGCTGGGTGGTAAGGTCTTGTTTGATTTCACCCACTGAGGACTGCATGGTTGTATTGATGGCGACAACATTGGCACTGAGTTGTTTCACTTCTTGTTGGGTCTCAATGAGACTAGATTGCAAGGTGTTGAAGTGAGCTTCCAAGTCTTGGCTACGAGTATGGGCCATGAGGATGGGGGAACTGAAAAGGGGCGGGTGGGGTAAAAATATTTTTGCCGAAAAAATGATATGGATGAATGTGATAAGGGCGAAGAGATGAATCCAATGGAATAGGTCTCAAATAATGGTGAAAAATTTTCCAGACACACACACACACACACACACATATATATATATATATTACAGAGTTATACTCCGATTTGATGAATACTGCAGAGAGGAAATGCCCAAATGCTTAACCAGAAAGAAATGTGTATTTACTTGGCAACCCGAACACAGTTGCGCGACAATAGATCTTGTCTGTTTTAATTTGTTTATGTTTCTGTCCCCAAGGGTTAGGTATTCAATGGTTCTACAGACAAAGGTTTTCCCTGTGCCATAACTCTCTGATATACGTGTGGGGTCCAACAATAGTACTCAGACCAATATCTCAGGGCACTAACTAAGGAGGATAGACCGTACCCTTAGCCATACTACCCGACTACCCAGGTACTAGAGAGTATCTTCCTGATTGTTGTTCTCGGTGACACTATAGCAGTCAGGCGACAGATCAGTTTATCTAAAGAGGGCTTAAGGTAATCTAGGCCAATCCGTACACAGGTGTTGTTTGATGCACTACCGCTCGAAGGGGTACCAATAAGGGTTACAAGGGTGGCCAACAGATGTGCACTTAAGTACCACTTGTATTTCATGCGTGTATGAATCCCTCAACCGCGGGTTTATGCGCGTAACGACAGATCTCTGTGGCTTAAAGACGACGGAATACGTCTCTACCCTGAAAAAAATTTAACCCACACTTTCTGCCAAGGAATGTGCTCTGATACCACTTGTAATATACAATATATAAAATGTATGCAGAACATAAGTAAAATTCTAGTAATGGAAGAATAACGACAATATAACTAGAACATTCACCACAATAACATGAAAATGATATAAGAATAACAACAGAAATAACACTTTGAATCTGAAAGCAATGTTCACGGGCCTCTTCGAGGGGGCAACCTCCAGTTGAGCAAAGCTCTATTACAATAATATCCAAGCTAGGGTTCTCATACCCTCGACTCCTATTTATACTAAAAAGAAGCATCTAGAGGAAGATCCTTCTAGAAGAGGAAGCTTCTATTAGGTCTTCTTACATCCGCCTTATTCTATTTTATTGAAAGGACTTATTAATATTGACTTTTATTACATCCAAATATATTGTTCTACCTATGTACGGGTTAGGAACCTAACATAATCATGGCCAATTGTACATTCTGCTCTTTTTCTTTGATCAACTTGTCCATCTCTGCTTCCATTTCCCTAATCTGTGCATTTTGTTCCATGATCAATTTGAGCATCTCTTCTTTTTTGATTTATGTTTCATCTATTTCTTCAGTTTGTGAATCCTCTATGGCTGGAAGCTTCAGTTGTTTCCTGAGTGATGCTATATCAACATTCTTCTTCTTTATCAACTCCTCTTCTTCTTTGACGTTAGTTGGATCATATCCAATTTTGAGAACTGACTCTTCCAAATATTTTATCTTAGTATCCTTGGTCAAAGAAGAGATCTTTTCAATTTTTAATTGAGATTGGATATTATTCAGAGATACCTGTAATTTGGAAGCAGTCATTGAGGTATTTTTTAGAGTTGAAAAGATCATCTCCTCTGTCTGTTTGTGCATATCCATCTGGTCAACAAGATGGACATCCTTTATATCAAAATCAAAAGTAGTCTTCTTGTAATCAACTATTGTCTTTGGATAGGGGACTTGTGCCCATAAGAATGCCATGGGATGAAAACAAGGGGGTTTTAATATGCACAGAGATAACTGTTAGGGCG